>CM060079.1:40228250-40720750 GCA_030533445.1 Cyprinodon diabolis
GCACCTCTCCAAAGTTGTAGGTGACCGCAGACAGTGCCGAAGACAGGAGGCCTATAATTGGTCAAATCTACATCTGCTTTACACTATGCTTTTTTCCTGATTGGTACCTTACCGGCTTGTTTTGTTTGTTTGACCGCCATTGTGGAAAACGACTCGTGAATAATAACTCAATGTCTTCCATTTTGTACGTTCTTCTCTGCAGAAACAAACAGCTTGGCTCGGAAGACCAAAGTTGCGCAGATGACACAGGTTGGATCATTTACTATCATCAACTAAAGAGAAATCTTAGTCAGGTATGAGAAAAATTATTGTTTTCTTTTCCATAGCAAAGCTGAAATTGATGGACACAAAAAATCCCAGACATAAAATAAAGTCGACAGATAATGCCAAGGTCACAAAGACGTCTAATAGATGACCATTTAGGGTGCCTGGGAGCGGAGCACAGAACTGATGATTTCATGGTGAAGGTTTTCCAAATCTGCTGTGGTCTTGTTATGTTTCGATCAGTTATGTAAGTCATGTTCAGCCTAAATGAGATGGTGAATCACTAGCAGAGCAAAGGAAACATCAGTTAGACAACTGACTTGTGTTTATAGTTTCCCTGAGACAGAGGTGGGCACTCGAGTTTGTGACTCGTACTCGAGTCGCACTTAAGTCGCATATTTAATGACTTCAGACTCGACTTAGGCTCGTGATTTCCGACTTGTGAACAATATTTTATTCCAGTGTAAAAACACTTATTCAAGTGTTTTTTGTTTTACCAACTTGACTGATCGCCGCTCGCCTTACCCGCACACAGAAGAGGTAAAAAAAAAAAACAAAAAAAAA
This sequence comes from Cyprinodon diabolis, assembly GCA_030533445.1. NCBI lineage: Eukaryota > Metazoa > Chordata > Actinopteri > Cyprinodontiformes > Cyprinodontidae > Cyprinodon > Cyprinodon diabolis. The sequence goes on from CM060079.1 coordinate 40,229,079, forward strand.
AAGTAGCACTTGTGGCCAGTATGGCCCCCCACTCAGTCTTTGACACAAGGGGGAGCAAACAACTCAAAGACCCAAACCGTGAAGCACTCAAGTTCAAGTGTTTTATTTATACAAAAATCAACAGCAAAAGTGGCATAATAAAACAGTCCTTTTCTTCTCCTGATAAAACCTAAAATTCAAGAGTTTTTCTTAAAAATCAGAGGCTGGAAGTTCGGCTCCGCTTGTTATGCTGCTTCTGGTGCGGGCGATCTGTCTGCAGCGCCCACTGGCTGATCCACAGCTGACTCTGCAGTGCCCCGGCACTGTTCCACTCCCTGGCGTGCCACACCCCTTTCCAGACCGATCCAGCTAAAAAGAGAAGCAAGGAGAACGCCAGCATCCACGTGCTAAAACCCCGTCGGAAGATATATTCCTGTTTATGCTTTAAGCGCGGGGGAGCGCTACTTACAGGCGAGGTTCCTCCTCTGCCCTAATATTCCTTACTGGGCCATCTGTGCACCCTCCTGGCGCACGGACCCCGCCTGCCTCTCCCCCGGCAGCGCGTCCGTCTCTGTCATCTGCAGATTCCGTTCTCCTTCTCCTTTCCTTCAGACTCCTTTATGTCGGCTTTAATCAGCCCTCACTCACACCTGAGCGCAGCAATTACGCAGCGCAATTAATGCACTCCGCCTCCTCAGACAACTACTTCAGTCCAGTGCGCATGGATTGTCACAAGGGAAAAACAAACCAAAACAACCCAACATGCAGGAAAAATTCAAAAGTCTAAAATAAAGGAAAACAATCATATAAAAAAGAAACATCAAAACATGCAAAGCTCAAGAAGAAAATACAAAGAAAAACAAATAATATCTTCCTCTCCAAACATGCAAAGCATAAAACTAACATTTAAATGAAAGAAAGACTGACGTCACTGACGCAACAGTACGTGACATATAAGCCCGTGCGCATGCATGCATGCAACCCATACAGATATGGAAGCAATGATTACCCCCACTGTTTCGGTGCCACCGTTCATAACAACCTTTGGCTACAAAAACTTTACATAAGGCGGGAATAAAAGAGCAGCAAACTGCAGCTTCTTTAGAAAAAAATACACAATGCTTGGTCCACCACATCTAATTTTATCAGCCACAGTGCAGTGCAGGTGTACAGCCAGGGACATCACAGACATAAGGCAATAATTCAGGACCTTATTATTTCATGCAACCTCCCCTTGTCTTTGATCGACAAGCCCAGCTTTAAAAGCTTCATGGCAGTGGTAGAGGAGAAATATGTTGTGAATAATGTTGTAAATTGACGCTAAATAAATAAACTGAATTGAATTGAAAATACTGCCCGCCAAGTCATGAAGTTACAAAAAGTTATTGCCACAATCTTTTTTTTATAAAAGTATTGTTATTGTCCTGCTATTTGTTTAGGGTTTTTCTTTATCTCTTGTGGTTGCTAACCTCATATGTATTAATAAAAGGCAGGATTGTGATCGTTTTTTTTCCAACAGTCCTCATTTTCAATTAAAAATAAAAGAGCAGACATTTACTGCTAAAACTAGAAAAAGTTGTAACCACAAATGTAAATACTGTAGGAAAATAGTTTTTTTTTAAAGAAAAAAAAACAAAAAATGCAAAATTTATCTGGAAAAATTTTTTGCGTGTGTGCTTTTTTTAATTGTATTTTTCATTTAGCAGTTCAAGATAATGTTAATTCCATAGATATAATAGCGACCTTTAAGCTATACCGTCTCAGTGACGGAGATGAAAACACAAGGAGAAACAATCAAGCACGAAAATTATTGCACTTTTTTTAATTAATCAAGTGATTCGAATTTTTTGTGCGATTAATTGATTATTGCGACAGGCCTTCTCAAGACTTGAGACTTGACTTGGACTTGAGCTCTCAAGACTTGAGACTTGACTTGGACTTGCAAAAAATGACTTGTGAACATGTCTGCCCTGAGATGAAGCTGACTCTCACAGAACTTTGTGAAATTTCTTGATGTCCCTGACTTTAGTACAAATTCTGAGGAGGTGAGATAAGTTCTGATCCACCTCCCAGAGCATCTGTAAGATTCTAGATCCTTGTTTCCCCATCAGACAGTTGACTCCGGAGAGTAACACCCTGCTGGCTGCCAGCAAATCACATTATACAATTCATGTTTCGTGAGAAGCTCCCGATTATCCAACACTAAATACTGATGGACTGTTCTTCGGGGTTATTGTATCCCAAAACAAGGCTCCCCCTTCCCTTGGCGTGTCCTGTCCCTGTGTCCATCCGTCCAGATGTCCTCAGCTGTTGGACGGCTGCTCTGGTTTCAGTCGGATGGCCCAAGAATTAGCCGATACGATGTCCCCGCGCCGGTGGATCCGGCAGGTGTAGACGCCCTCGTTGAACTCATTTGCGACGATGCGGAGGTCTCTGTCCTTCATTACGATGTAACCAGGGATGGAGGTTAAGATCTGCTCTCCGTCTTTGTACCAACTGGAGGACACGTGGACAGAGGATGGAAGAAGATGGAGGAAGTGGTTAGGTGGTGCACCACTGGTTCCAAACTGAACAGCTGAACAGGCTGAACCTGTCTTTGTCTGTGCTGACCTGACTTTGGGGGGTGAGCGGTGGGTTTTGGTCCCACAACGGAAACCAACAACCTTCCCTCGAGGAACCATCTTGATCTTTACATTTGCTGGAGGCGACGTCGGCGTGGTGACCACATCCAGGGGCTCTGTGATGAGCATGAGATCCAGACAAGAAATACGTTTTTTGGTCAGATACAAGGGTTTGGTTCTGCTAGCTCAAAGACCACAGATAGCCATTCTACTCTACAACATGGTACCAAGGTCTACAAACACCATGGCAGAGATCACAGCGCTGAGGGCAGTTCTTCCTCATGAAGGTCCTTCTCCTTTCACAGAATCCAAGGCGAGCCCATGGATCACAGACTCTCTTCTTGTCCCGGCATCCTGCAGACACACAAACAAAACAAAAATGGTGAAATAACCTTTAGATCCATTTTCTACAGAAATCAGACTCATTTGATTGGTTGAATAGCATATGTTGTTGTTGAGAAGGGTAATATAAAGACATATTTAATTATTTGATTAATGATTAAAATAAATTGGTGTCAAATGAATAAAGTGAATTGAACTGAACCTACAGAAACATCCTCAGCATTGACACTACAACACAATGCACCTAGAAACAGACTAGAGTTTAGATTCGACATAACACTTTTTTGTGTGTTTCAGGTAGGTACCATAGAGTCTTTGGATCCCCCACACATCATCCTGAGCAATGTTTCTCTGTCCGGTGTACGTGGCGTTGGGATGCATCAGAGCCTCTGGGTCCCTGGAGTGCCACAGACCCAAAGCGTGACCAATCTCATGAGCAGCCACCTGGACCAGGTCGTTCAGCCAGACTCCTGAGAAATGAAACAGAGTCAGAGGTCCAAAACTGGTCCTGGTTCATTCTGACAGCTAGATTCTGATTATTTGATTGTAAAAGGAGGCAACTGTGCTCAGGGATCACCAGATTTTAAATTTGTTTGAACGAGTGAACCTTAAAAGAAATCGATTCTCGCATTAGAAAACTCCTCGTACATCTGAAACAGCATATTAACAATCATTACCAGATTACATCAAGATCACTTCTGGTGTTATTTTATTACAGTAGCCATTTTAAGAGGCTTGTTTCCTGATGCTAACTGGACTTTCCTCCATGTTTCACCAGGTTTTACCCGGATGTAACCTGGAGCTTTGCAGGAAAGAGCTTTCCTAAAGAGCATCCAGAGGAGGGATGTCAAACTTGAGGACCGGTACCCTGCAACTTTATAGAAGTCTACCTTGCTAAAATGACGTAAGTCTGGATGTGCACTACAGTGAACATAAAGGAATTTTTGTTTTGCCTAAGATGATTAGTCAATAAACACAATCAAAGTATAACATAGAAAAACATATTAAGATATTAAGATCATGCTTATCTTTCCCTGTTCCATAAAATGTCCTGGTCAAGGAGGTTGCTTTTATTGAAAGAGAGGAAAAGACTACTTGGCATGGCCACACCCTCACAAAGAATATATTATTGGGATGTTATGATTATCCTCTTTAAGGAACATCAAGACTCAATAGAGTTACATGTTATGCATATGAGAAATAAAGAAAAAATAATGTCTACTAAAGTGTACAAATATGAATTGCTGGATCTCGGGAGTTTATATTATTGATTATGATTTATTTTGATATATAATGAAATCAAGAACAAAAGAGGAGATGGAGCAGCTGGTGGGCTGGTGCAGAAACAACAGCCTGATCCTGAACATGAAGGAAAAAAGCAGATCATGGTGGACTTCTGGAAGAACCGGCCTAACCACGCTCCACTGCTCATCAATAGAAAAAATGGATATTGTCGGCGCCCCAAACATAGCTGCCGTTATCCAGGAATATTTTGAATCAGGACATACGTCCGAGGTGATACTGGATATGCTCAAGACTAATCATGAAATTTCAGTTAGTATCCATGTTTTCAAAAGCCGCAGCAGGCAGAATGACTTCCGGCTCAAGGGTGAAACGGCGCCGTCCTCCAATCAGGGATGTCTCATGTTTCCCACTGGTACCTACCTTTTCCGGTAGGTTTATGTAATTGTGTTTTCCTTAATGTAGTTGCGCTTTGCTTTATGTAGTTTTGTTTTTCTTAATGTAGTTGCGCTTTGCTTTATGTAGTTTTGTTTTTCTTAATGTAGTTGCGCTTTGCTTTATGTAGTTTTGTTTTTCTTAATGTAGTTGCGCTTTGCTTTATGTAGTTTTGTTTTTCTTAATGTAGTTGCGCTTTGCTTTATGTAGTTTTGTTTTTCTTAATGTAGTTGCGCTTTGCTTTATGTAGTTTTGTTTTTCTTAATGTAGTTGCGCTTTGCTTTATGTAGGTTTGTTTTTCTTAATGTAGTTGCGCTTTGCTTTATGTAGTTGCGATTTCTTAATGTAGTTGCGCTTTTAGATTTGTAGTTGCAGTTTGCACTTCAGGGCCACCGTACCTGAGCCCGTAACATCATAAATGACCCCTCAAACCCCCACCATGGACTGTTCTCCCTGCTGCCCTCTGAGAAGAGGCTTCGAAGCATCGGATGCAGGTCCAGGAGTTTTTTACAACAGCTTTTCACTGCTGCCATCAGACTCTTCAACTGTAAAACTCTAAACTGGACAATGTCGCTTGAACGTTTATAATCCTTTTAAGTAGGATACAACTCAATGTTCTACTGCGTTTTATCTCACTGTTGTAAGCTGTAAGCAACATAAACACTCAGTGTATATAAAGTGTAATTTCCCTCTGGGATTATTAAAGTATGTCTGATTCTGATTCTGACAATAAAGTTTGATTAATTCTAATTTCTCCTATTCTGGTCAGGCCGACACAGCAGTAGTGGGATTCATTACAAACTATGCCTCTAATTACAGTTCTCCCTGTGCATGTGTGGGTTCTCTCTGGGTACTCTAGCTTCCTCCGCAGTTCAGAAACATGCTTGTTAGGTTAATTGGCATCTCTACATTGTCCTTAAAGCTGAAGTCTGTAAGTTTTTAAAAATCACTTTTTTGTCATATTGGCTAAAACTGTCCCTATGCCCAGACAGCAGTACATATGATATGTAACCTGTGAAAAAAAACTGCTTCAATTGGTCCCGCCTACTGCCTGTATTGCAATCTGGAAAGAATAATTCGGGATGAGTCAAAACAACCATTCACAGCCAGAGGAGCGTCTGATGGAGTGTCAATCACAGCTCACACACGCTGGATCCCCGCCCTTTTTCACCCTCAAGTCCCTCTGTTGTCACACAAACTTGCTCCCACTTCCTCACTGCCTCGGCCATATCTAGACCCACAGCTAGTTCCTGATCGTCCCTCTTGCGTTGTGGCGTGGAATTACAGCGCAGACCACGCTTCAGTATTATATAATATATTGATATTATAAAATCAAAAATATCTGCGACAGGCTCACTGCGACACACTGCTGCAGGGAGGATAACCAGCCTTTTACTTAGCAAATTGTGCAACAATCTGCTTTTTGTATTACTTGCAAATCTATCACTTTTGTTTTGCCAGTGCTGAGATACAACCTTGTTTCCAGCTGAACCTGGACTTCCCAAGGATCCAGAACTCATGGTTGTCAAAATGGATCTCTCCTCGTGGCGGCAGGAAGGCGTGTGCCAACTCTCCATTCAGGCCATCAAAGCAGGGGTGAAGAGGAGACCACCAGCAATCGGTGTGGTTAAAGGTGTAGAAACCTAACGCCCAAAGGACATTTTGATATGTTCAGAGAATGTTTTAACTAACAACATTCACACCATTCAGCTTTATAGTATCAGAGGAGGTCTGGGGTGTTTAACTTCTGATCTGAGCAAAAGTTAGGGTTTAAAAATCAGCAAAGAAGTAGCAAAATAACAAAAATAACATTTTCATTTATTTCCTGACAACTGTTTTTTATTATTGCTCTATGACATCATACCGATGGTGATGTCAGCAGTGGCGTTGCCTTCTGTAACCTCAGTGAAGGTCAGCGGGGACACATCGCTCCACTTTGTGAAGGCGATGCTGATGGCCTTCCGGGTGTCCTCCTTGTTCAGAGTGTTGGGGAACTTGATGATCCTGGATTGATGGAAAGACAACGGCTCAATGGGCATCTCCTGCTGATTTAGAGATCGGCCTCATTCTCAGAGCCTCACAGATTTTCTGCTACGCCAAAGTGTCACACGCCACCAAACTTGATGCATTTCTTGCAAACATGCACATTGACATCTTGACAGCTTATCACCTGATATCTCAATACTATCCAACACACCTTAACAGATCAAAACATGGATCAGTTAACAGCCTCTAACACCGTTATCTGTGTCTGCTGAGCTCAGAAAGCAATTATCAGCTTCCTGCTCAGATGTGCCTGTTGCTGATCTACCTGTATGTGATGTTGTGATGAGACCACTTGTTTCCCAGTGGGTTGATGGCGTAGCGTCTGATTCTGGCTCCTCTGTCAGAGAACGTCTCTGTCATTATTCTGCTGCCACAGGTCTGTAAATAAAACACCAATATTCAATTAGATCTCTGAGGAACAGGCATGCATTTCCTCTGGTGTCCACCAGGTGATGCTACTGAAAGAACCTCCCTCCCTTTTCCTTCCTTCCTTCCTTCCTTCCTTCCTTCCTTCCTTCCTTCCTTCCTTCCTTCCTTCCTTCCTTCCTTCCTGTCTTCCTTCCTGTCTTCCTTCCTTCCTTCCTTCCTTCCTTCCTTCACTTCAACAGTGCTATCAATTGTGCCATCATGCAGCCTTTTTTTTGCATATTTGTAACAGATATGCAAAGGAAGGAAGGAAGGAAGGAAGGAAGGAAGGCTTAAGACAACATTTCAATGTTTTAGCGTGGCCATCTCAAAGCTCTGATCTCAGTCCTGTTAAAACAGGGAAGTTGAAAAGGCATCTGAGAGTGAGGTGACCTTCAAATTGGTCACACCAGTTCTTCTAAGGGGAATAGGCCAAGGTATGGTATACATTTGTACTCTATACTTGTACTTTTTTATTTGTGCTTGCACATCAATGATTCTTACTCATACATTTGTGATTTTTCCTCTTAAAAAATTAGATTCATACAAATTTGTGATTTGAAATTTACATTTTGGATTGGTTCTCATATATCGGTAATATTTACACAGAAATGTGTGATTTGTTTGTGGTCAATTCGTACTCATATATATTTGTGATTCACGCACACATTTATGATTTGTGCTTTTGAATTTGTGACTTGTTTGTGATTCATACTCATAATTTCTAATTCTCACTCATAAAAGTGTAATTTTTGTTTATAAATGTTTGCTTTGTTTGTAATTACAAAATGATACCTGCTGTCATTATTTTGTCATTTAGAAAATAAAGACTAATATCTATAAGTCTTTAGGACATAAGACAGATTCAGATTTCATGTCTTACAGTGAGAAAAGTAAAAAGCTTCTATATCTTTTCACACACAGTAAAACTTCTGGCTTCAATTGTAACCTTTCCTGCTGCCCAGGCGCCTCATGGCCATATAAGTGGATAAAGTGATTTAGCATACTTTGGTATAATATATATATCTATATTGTGCAGCTCTGGTTCCAGGCATTAGTTTAGGATCATAACTCACTGTGGGGTTTTATTTTTATCAGAACTCGGTGTTTAAACAAAGGCAGTAGGTTACTTTCATTCCGCACAGATGTAAAAACTTTCCTTTCATGCTCCCCCTCCTCCCACATATCTGTCACCCACATGTGAACTGGGCTCAGAGCCTCTTCTGTTCTGAAACATGTTTTGGCCCAAACTGGACCAGAACACAGCTTTGGTCATCACCCAGAGCAGCGCCCCCTGGTGGGAGAGATAAAACAATCTGGAGTGAAAATCAGAAGTTTCTGAACAAACAGGCTCACTGTGCAGACTTAACTGGGCTCCAATTGCAAACCCGAGCCATCTGATCTAACCCCACCTCCTGCTAAATACCAGGAGTCCGGTCCAAGAGACAAAACACATTCACCTCCTACACCCTCTCTGCCAGGAGAAACAGGAAGGAAAAAAAACTGCATCTGGGCTGCAGCTTTAACCTGTGCCTCCCTGTTCCTCCCAGCAGGCCGAGCAGCTCCTGCACAATTTTGGACCCGAGGTTCTGATAACCAGACTGGATCAGGGTTTCAATAAAGCTGAAAGAACAAACATCCATCACATGTTTCAGTTTCAGATCCTCTGAGAGATGTGAGGAAAACTGGAACAAACTGAGCTGCAGCTGCTTTATCCAACCGGACCTCTGTTTGGATCCAGCATTCAGTTTTTAAAGAATTTAGAAAAGCTCAGACTGGAAACCAGAAGAACTTCTGGCAGCCTTACAGGTGGACCGACCAGTCCAGGTGAAACCCACCTGGTGCTGCTCCGACTCACCTTCATGCATCTGCAGACCTGCAGCCTGCTTTTAGCTTTGGTTCTCTTGGTTGTGATTGATTCAGATCCATGCAGACTCACAAAACAGGGAGAACTGAGTCAGAACCAGCAGGACGACCAGAACAAAACAAAAACCTGCAGACACTGAAGTCCACAAAGAGAAAAACCGGGACTCTCAAGTTCAAAAACACTGCTGAGCTGAGGGGGTTGAGGGGCTCAGGGGCCCCCTCATGAAGCTTAGGGGCCCCTGACTTCATCACACACATCCAATGGTCTGTTTGTCTGCAGACACCCGGAGGTCAGAAATCAGTGGCAGTTCGGTTGTTTTCATGGGGGAACAGAAAAGCATGAAATGAAAAAACAGGGCAAGGATTCAAATATATTAATATCGCTGCATAAAGGGAAATTTCTATTCACTTAGATTTAACTAAAATTCTATTTCTTATTATGTTAATATTCATTCATAATTTAGGAATTTTGCTTATTTTTTTCAAACTAATTTAGGATAAAATTACTGTTTTCTATAAATTCTGAATTAGAACTCCAGAAAAAAATTATAAATTCAGCTGGAAATTTTTGAGTATTTTTTTTTATTTGTTTATAAAAAAAACATTTAGCAGATGAAAACTGAGATCCTATCTCAATACCACTGAAGCTATCACCTTATTGTTTTTAAATAATTAGTAAGACGAATATGTAAAGAGAAAAAAATGAAATAGATCCAAAGGACCTATCACTATTATCTGTTCCAGCGCATTCATCATTATAATTTCTTTGAGTATTATGTCTTCAGTAAAGGTACAATAACAGGGGCCAGGAAATGGGGCACTGGCCCCTGTTGGCCCCTGTCTAGAACCTCCCATGTCAGAAATCCCAATCAGCTGATCCAATCAAACACTGATTCCGATCCGGACCCAGAACTTCACACTGACCTTTATCAGCATCATCATCAGGAGCAGAGGGAGCTTCATGGTGTCATCTGTCGCGTTCCCTGCTTCCTCCGTCCCGTTAACAACTCGCGCCGCTCCGCTGCCGCTCAGGGACCAACTGATGGAAGTTCACGGAGTGTGTTCGCTGCTGCGAGCGGGGTTGTCCGGATGGGCGGGGTCAGGTGTGTGCGCGGTGTCCGTTTACTCCGGGACATTTTAACCGTTTATGCGCCGAACCCATCCGAACCTTTCCAGAAAAGAGGAACCGGCTCCTCTCGGGAAGACAAACAAGACTCTGTGCAATGACTACCAGGCCCCCCGGAGCCTTCAGGGGCCCAGGTAGGGTCACCCTGAGGTGTTTTTTTTTTTTGTCCAGATGTTTGGGACATCTGTAAAAACAGGCTGCTTGAAAACAGAGAGCAGAGCTCCACAGAGGAAAAGATCCCAACCTTTGATAATCAATAAATCTGCGGGTTTTATTTATTTATTTCCTTTGAAACACTCTAGTTTAAATACATTTTTTTCTAAATTTCAATTCAGTTCACTTTATTTAAATAGCGCCAATTCACAACACATGTCATCTCAAGGCACTTTACAGTTCACCAGATCGTACAGTCAAACTGATTCAAAGTTTTCTATCTAAGGAAAACCAGTTGATTGCATTGAGTCCTTGACTCAAATTCAATCCCTCACACTAAGCATGCTTGTAGCGACAGTGGAGAGGAAAAACTCCCTTTTAACATGAAGAAGCCTCCAGCACAACCAGGCTTAGTGTGAGCGGCCATCTGCTGAGGCCGACTGGGGTTCAAGGAGACAGAAGCAGAGACACAAAAAGCAGCTGTAAAAGGCGGCCCCGTCCGGGAAACACACAGCCAGGCAGACAAGCTCTGAGCCAGCTCCCATGCCAGAGGACGAAGAGAGCACATCCAGCCATCACAGTCAGAGAAACAGGACTACACTGGAAAAACAGGCCGATCTCCAACATCTATAAACAAAGGTATTGATGGAAGCAGCACAGCTGATATTTCTCTCCAGGATGGAGTCACAGCCAAACAGGAACAGACCATATGAAGCTGCTATGAGAAAAAGCAGAGAGAGCAGAACGTTAGAGATTGAACTAATACATTCTGCAGAGTGGGAGAATAGAGATAGAATGAAGCAGAATGATGAAATAGGGGTCCCTATATCCTCCAGAAGTCTAAACCTATAGCAGCATAACTATAGAGATAGCTCAGGAAAATCAGTCTACAATTAATTTGGACTGAAAAGAATAATAGAAGTTTCAAAATCCGATATAAAAACAGGTGGTTGGTTTGGATCTTTAGTCCTCCGGTCTGGTTTAGATAAGAACACCAACATTAATTAACAAGTCGAAATCAGTGTGAGGACCTGTATAAAAACAAGTGTTTGTTATAGAATAGAAATTAATTTATGGAAGCACCAGAAACACCAGAAATAAAATCAAAAAGAATAACGGAGAAATAACTTTCAAAGCTTTGGTTCTGTTTGAGTTTTCTGCTTTTCTTTTTCTAGTTTTATTGGTTTAATTCCTATTTTGAGGTGTTTTCTGGATGTATTTAGGTATTTCTTGTTTGCCCTCTGTTGCCCTCTTGTGTTGGTCTCCTTTTCCCCTGCTCCTTTCAAGGCTCTTCTGTTCACACCTGCTCCCTGCTGATTAACCTGGTCTTTGTTTCTTTCTCCCATATAAGCACCTCCTGCTCAGTCACTGTTGCTGGTTTGTTGTCATTTCATCGCCCCCTTGTTGTAGATATTCCTGATTTTCAGTATTTTGGGAGTATTTTGTTGATTTATGTTTTTGGATTTTTGCTTCCTTTACACTTTTTGGTTAATTAAATCTGGCAAGAAAGCACCTCAACTCCAGTCTCTGCATTTGGGTCCTGTCAAACCTCCACCCTACTTGACAATAACGGAATCAAATTTGACTGTGCAGCCATGCATCTACAAGTAAAATTTAAATAACCACCGTGTTTTCTTAAGGTAGTAATGTTGAAAAAGTCTTAACAGCTGCAGGGAGGAAGGATCTGTGGTAACGCTCCTTTGTGCAGCTTGAGTGCAGCAGTCTGTCACTGAAGGAGCATTTTAGTTCTCCTACAACTACTTCATGCAGGTTGGGAGACACATTGATGGTATTTAGGCCAGAGTCCTTCAGTCACCCATAACCTCTGGACAGAGCTGGCCTCCCTGATGAGCCTATTCCTTTTTCCTGTTTGAATGAACTTAATGTCAAGATGGAAGCAGTGACTTTTAGGCAAGCTACTGCTGCTCATCAGTCATCTGGAACTTTTTTAAGCCACATCTGAACTATCTGAGGTCCAAAGCTATGCCATGGTGGGTAACATATAAGGCCTGAGATGAATGTGCTGTGGATTTAAGTGCGGTCAAAAGTTCACACTTTTTTTTACTTAAGTAGAAGTACAGATACTGCAGTTTAAAAACACTCTGGTAAAAGTTGAAGTATCAACTTCACCTCTTTATTCAAGTAAAAGTGAAAAAGTATGTGCTCCAAAAACGTATAAAAGTACAAAGTAATCTTTAAAAAAAAAACAGCCAGATGCCACTATATGAATCCAAAGCTCAATTTTTCCACTATTTCGGAAAATTCTTTGAGATAGGGCCAAGGATGAGGGAGGTCTTGTTGGTCTCCGTCTCCCGATACGCTCTCGCCTGTGTCCGACCTTTCAGACATTTTAACATCTTTTTCTGAATCCTACATTGTAGCATGGCATAGACAATTCAAGTTTGCAGTTTGAAGAACACCTGCTTGCTTATGATGAGTGTTTGCGTTATATGACTCATCCAATTACACTAGTTTTCAGTAGATGTGGATGGAGCCAATGATCTGCATTGCATGGCACACATGGCATGAAATAAATATTTATAAACATTAAACTGAAGCCAAGAATAACGAGTAACGTTTATTTTTACAACTGTAAGGAATAGAAAGTACAGATACTTGTATGAAAATATAATGAGCAGAAGTCAGTAGTAGGAAAGATAACAAGTAATGGAGTAAAATATAGATACCTAAAAAGTGTACTTAAGTACACTTGACACCTCTGGTGGATTTAGCCCAGAGCCAGAACTCAGGACATGTTTTTTTTTTTTGGTAGGATGAAGGATATGTCTTTTTCTCTCTAAAACAATATGGAAGCAGAAATTTGGTTGTGGATCCGAATTGAAATAATATGTCTGGAACAATGTCCAGAGAAATCAAAACCCAGCATATCTGTGCAAACGCCTCATAGCAGCTCAAAGCACGGTGGAGGAAGACTGATGATGTGTGCCTGTTGGCATCAACAAATCTCCTACACTGTTTACATTTTGATCACTTAAATGGAAACGTTCATTTCACTGCTAAGCTGCTCATTCACTGTCAAAAAGCTGTATGTATTAAAATGTCATTTTGGATACAATCCGTGTATAAAAAAATGAAAATAACATATGTCTGAGTCTAAGGCAAATGTGAATCATCAACTGAACAATGGGTGAAAAAAGTGAGATCCAAGGTTCTGGAATGGCCTAGTCAAAGTCTGGTGCTCCGAACCTTTTCGTGCTCACGAACAAAAAAAAAACAACAAAAAGAGGGCCAAAATACCTTCAAAACAGTCCAATGCTGATTAAGTCTTCCCTGCTGAAGCTAAAGACGGTTCTGTGTGATCTGTGAGGGCTGAACAGGTCGCTGTGAGTTTTTGACCCGGTCACGGTTTAAATTCAACGTCCCTCTGCTCATCCTGCTTTCTGATTGGTTGTTTGCTCAGATTATTGATCCCAGCAGCTCAAGCTCTGCTGACTGATGATGTTTTATTGTCATAATTATCTGGAGAAACTAATGAGCTGTTCAAAGCAGACTCATTAGCTGCTCCGCTCTCTCCTCACCGTCATCATCATCATCATTGTTATTCAAACTGTTATTGCTGTTGTTATTATTATTTATTGTTGTTGTTTATCAGTGAAGGACAGCTGGTCACCTTCAGTCTCCCTGCAGAGCTCAGCAGAAGCTGCATGTTAATGAGCTGCTCTGCTTCTCCGCAGCGGCTCATGGTGACATCATCATGAGGAGGAAGATGATCATACTGGTTTGGGTTCAGTGTCTGAGTCCTCCCAGTGGTTTTGGTTCTGGTCATTTAGGGTCTGTTGTTTGAACCGAAGGGTTTGGGTCAAACTGCATTTTTTTATTTAACCTATAAACCTTCCCCAACTGAGGCGAAGAGAAACGGTTGAGATTCGACCTCTGGTTGAAGGTAGGAGCGTCCGCACAGTGGCCTTACCATGCCTTGGGCCCCCAGGGGACCTCCTTCAGCGCATCACACAGAGAGGAGGAGGAGGAGACAGACTTTCAGAGCAAGCTGAAGGATGACAATTTAATTACGCTTCTGTTCATTCATCTGTCGATCTACACAAACAGGGAGAAACCCCTGAACACACACTGAACAACACACTGAAACTAAACACACAGAGCCTGACTTTCACAGAAACACTCTCACACTGACAGAAACAGTAAAAGTCACAGAGACACACTCTCTCTCTCTCTCTCTCCTCCTCGGCAGGTTCCCACAGCGCTCCCAGAGACACCACCTCCTCCTCCTCCTCATCTCTGAATGGAAACTCGCCGTCTGTTTACAGGCTAGTGGTCGTCATAGAGACCAGCAGGTCAAACTGGACATTTCAACGATGTGACGTCTCACTCTGATTGTCAGCATCCAACTGAGCAAACACCTGCTCCAACTATCAGGACTCATAACACGTTTACTGATAAGAAAGACCATCGCGGGACTCATTGACTGTTCGGGGCCCAAACACTGCTTTGAGGTGCCGTAGACTTTCATTCACACCTTTAGGGGCGCTAATGAAGGTTTTACAGAGCTATGGAATTCCACAAATACACCCACAGACCCTCTAGGGCCCCACAGACCCATATGGACTCCAAAAACTGTTAAAAGCATTCACAGATCTGTGGGGCCCGACCAACCTCTAAAGTTTTTACAGACACTTTTTGGGATCACGTAGACCCTTAAGGGCCCTTGTGATCTTCAGAACTTCCCATAGGATGCTTAAAAATCCCTTATTCAATTCTTAGAGGTCCAAAGACCTGTAGAGAATCAACAGACAGCTGAAAGACATGATGTAATGTCATAGTGTCAGGAAACCACCAGGGACCCACAGCCAGCAAGGGACCCACATCCAACAGAAACAATCCACTGTTGCTATCCAAGAACTCTGTTGGAAATTATTTACAAGGAAACAAGGAAATAAAACGTACTGTTAAAAGTCAGGGGAAAATATAACTTTAAACTCAGCAGCCTGCGGAGGAATTTCAAAAGTCTGCGGTTATTTGATGTACAGCGCCACCGAGAGGACACAACAGGTAACGATCAGGAGGCAAACCTCTCATTGGCGCAATGTATAGACCCGTTTTTAATGGAAAAAAAAGGGCAGCAGGGACGATTAGAGTCATGGGTGAAGTCCAAGCTGATTCCCTCCAAACCACACTCAACAACACACTGTTACAATTTCTGAGAAAGTCCACTGCCGCACCTGTCAGGGACATCGGGGCGTTGGTGGTATAGTGGTTAGCATAGCTGCCTTCCAAGCAGTTGACCCGGGTTCGATTCCCGGCCAACGCAGATCTTTTCCTTTTTTGTAATTAAACCAACTCTTAAAGCTCCAATAGAGTGTTACGTAGTGCAACGAAAAGCACGATTATGCTCCAACATTAAGATAAATAAACTAAACGGGGATTAAAAGCCTTTCCCACATCAAATTATCATTGGTAACGCTGGTGTTTTAAAACAAAACCAGAGCGGATATTTATCTGGAAGGCAGATCGTGAAATAATGGAACATTTTATTCAATCCATGTAAACAGACTAATGTTAACGTATTTTATGGTGTTGTAGTATTTGACTGTTCAGATGACTGTCCGCTGGGAGGCAGGGAATACAGTTACGATGCTGGTAGAGATCCCATCCTGCAGTCTGATCCTGTATCATTAAATAAGAACAATACAAGAATAAAAGATATATAATAAAGACTTAATTTTTAGAGAGAGCAGTCATCTTTAAACATTGTATTGTTCGGGAAACAGCCCGTAAACTGCCGTGAACCATCCAGCCAGCAGGGGGCAGCAGTATAATTTACAGGTAGCGGAAACAGTAGCGGATGTGTCTCTGTTTGTGTGAAAAGCCCGGCGCATGTCTGCTCTCCTGTCCGATTAGCTCCTCGGTCACCGGTTCCTGGACACAGCAGCTCTTCCCTCCACGACCCACCGGAACTCCTGGGGACTGACCGGGACTCTGCTCCGGCTGTGGATTTGTCATGGCGGCCGGAGGCAGTTCGGTTCCGCCGCAGCTCGGAGACGTAGAGGAAGACGCTTCTCAGCTGCTGTTTCCTAAAGGTAACAAAGAGCAACACAAAACCCCCACAGCTGCATTTGCTTTCTGCTTAACTCGTTTTATGTTATTATGTCTGTATATTGAAGCCGTTGGGATGAGAGCAGCTCTGGTTCTGGTTAAATAACCACAGAGTCTATGCAATCTATCCAGTTCCCATCATTTGCTAAAAAGCTGGAGCTTTGACCCAGTCTGTTCTGTCTCCATGGTAACAGATACCTGTAGCTGTCCGGATTCCCTCTATAAATGAATTATAGATGAGTCAGACATGAACAGAAAGCAGGTCCAAAACCCAGGGGCGGGTTTAGGACATTTGGGACCCAGGCAAAGACAGGCATGGGGCCCTCTGGACTGAGAAGACAACACATAAAACAGATACAGACATTTTAACAGAATACACATACATTATTTGTTCTACCTTTTGTCCCTCTCTTCTTCTTCTTCTTAATGCTGTCTCTAAAGGAATCAAAGGTTTTCCGATCACTAAGCCCATTCTACTACATTTCTACTGCTCAGTGCTGCAGTGGGTAGCACTGCTGCCTTGCAGAAAGAAGGTTTCGGGTTCAATTCATGCTTCAGGGTCTTTCTGCATCTTTCAGTTTGCATGTTCTCTCTGAGCATGCGTGGGTTCTCTCCGGGTACTCCGGCATCCTCCCACAGTCCAAAAAGATGACTGTTAGGTTAACTGGCTTCTCTAAATTCTCCTTAGGTCTGAGTGTGTGGTTGTTTGTCCTGTTTGTCTCTGTGTTGCCCAGCAATGGACTGGAGACCTGTCCAGGGTGTATCCTGCCTCTCGCCCGTACACAGCTGGAGATAAGCACCAGCACTGCACAAACCCTGCTTGGGATAAGCGTGACCAAATTCGATGGATGGATAAGCTCATTATAACTTAGCTGATTGCTCCTTCCTGTGTTTCCAAAACGGCAATGGCAAAAGTAAATAACCCAGTCCTTCTTTCCACTGTAGACAAGCCATGATCTGCTTATCTGTTCTCCATTTTTTCATTTAAATGAAATTATAACTGCATGAATCATGACAGCAGACAAGATAGAGGAGAGCAGGAGGCGGGGTTACCAATCTACTTGCTCTGGAGAGCAGAGTTCGTTGCTTTTATATGTTGTCGTCAAAGTCTCCAGTAGCAGAAAAAAGTCGCTTGATTTGGTGCTAGGTGTTTTTTTGAAATAAAAGACCCAGAGGGGTCTGTGAAGTCGTTAACTATAGCAAAAAGCACTAAGATGTTAACACTGCTCATTGCATTGTTTGTTTTCAAATAGTTTGCTGCTGTCTGTTTGGACCTTTCTGAACATGTGCAGCAAATGGACTGATCCAATGTGGTGGACACTGAAGGGGGGTGGGGTCTGAGACACACTCAATATTATAAATGTTCTGATGGCATTTTAATTAAAATATTTTTATCAAAAAACAATATAAATGTGCACAAATAAGTAATAGCTGTATTAACCATACATGTAAAAGGAGTTTTATGAGTTCGGGTGAATGGAAGGGGGGGGGGCGTCCTCGGCTCTTCACCACCACTATTGAGCATTTTTCCTTTGGATAAACTTTACAAGCACAAGTGCCCTTTCAAAAACAACTACAGCTGCTTGGTTCCAGATTCACTTCCATACAGAAAGCCGATATTCTGATATTTAGCCACCACAGTACATATGTCAGATTAAATAATACTACTTATACTTCAGCAATAGTATCAAGGTGTTACTTTATTGTATCTCTTATACCTTGTCTGTTGGTTGTACTGTTCTGTTTACATCTCTTTGCAGGTGATGAAGCAGACTGAAGATTTTTTATCATTATCTCCCTTTTATCTCCTCCTTTAATCTTTTATCCTTTTTTTCCTGTTTTTCCTTTCCTGTTCTACTTGCATTGCAGAGTCCATGAAATCTTTAATACTTCCTGCATGAATTATAATAAAGCTAATTATATGCATAAATGAAGCGGATCACTACGGCGATAGCCGTACTGCTGCACTTCTGGAAGTGAAATCTGTTGGGCTCTTTTTGGCATCAAGACAATCACTCTTATTGCCACATTGCCAGACCGGACACTGTTAAAAAAAAAAAAGTTTTATGGGGCCCCAAGGAACTTGGGGACATAGGCAACTGCCTAATTTTGCCTAATGGTAAATCTGATGAACTAGATTGAGCTCAGTTCAGAACTCTGACGGCGATGACCCAAAGAGAAGGAACATTCTGATGGTGTGTCTTGGTTCTGTTTTGTTCTGCAGAGTTTGAGAACGCTGAGACCCTGCTGAACTCTGAGGTCCACATGCTGCTGGAGCACCGAAAGCAGCAGAACGAGAGCGCAGAGGACGAGCAGGAGCTGTCCGAGGTCTTCATGAAGACACTCAACTACACGGCCCGGTTTAGCCGCTTCAAGAACCGCGAGACCATCACCGCCGTGCGCAGGTACTGCCTCTCTCCCTGCTAACCACTTCTTCCCACCAGAGGTCTGAGGTTCTGACCCCATTCTGCCGGTCTCCCCAGTCTCCTCCTGCAGAAGAAGCTCCATAAGTTTGAGCTGTCCAGTTTGGCCAATCTGTGTCCAGAAGCAGCTGAAGAAGCCAAGGCTCTGATCCCCAGGTGAGTCGGTACCAACCAGGTCCTTTTGGGTTTGCTGATTAAGCACAGCCTGTTGTTTTGTTTTTATTCCCTGATAACGGCTCTTTGAAGGTATTCAGTTCTGCCACACAGATCAGTAACCCCGAATCCCACATCCTCTGTCTCCGCTACGCCCCGCTGCGCTCCAGACCTCCTGAGCAAAGCAAAGCCCACTGCCTCCACTGTACCTCCCATCTTGCTCCGCTCCAACTTCCTCAGATCTCGAGGAGAGCATGCGCTATTTTATTAAATTTATAGGAGCAAAACATGCAGAAATTATCGCTTAATTTAATGACATATTAAAAAATCCCCATCAGCATCCAGCATATGTTCAGTTTCTGCCCAAATATTTTCTTTATGAACTATGTTTGTTCTCTGCTTCCAAACTCAGCATCTCTTCATCCAAACATTGTATTGTATTTTTTTTTTGACTGGATTTGATTGGTATAAAATAAATATTTTGATGGAGATGAGAAATCTGCTTCCTGGTATGCTGAAGAACGAATAGTTTGCATCCAATCTTTTAAATAAATGCTGTTAGTTTTTTTAAATATATAAGAATTATGCTCTAATTTGTAGTTAATCTGTCGTTACTATATTTTAACTTGACAAACCGATATCTTTTCGCCGTTCTTTTTCCTGTTTGGTGCGATTGCAATGGCGGAGCTTGACCTGGCCGGACCGTAGTGGAGCAAAAAATAGCTCAGCTCCGTATTTTGACGGTGACGGACGTAAAAGGCGCATGTGGACGGTGACTTGCGAAGGAGTAGCGGTGGATGTGGAACTGCTCTCATTGATTAACATGACAGACAAGTCATTTTCTTTATTCAGACCCTGCCGATGTTTAATTGGTTACCCCAGCTCTAAAATGATTAATGTTCCATTTTAAAGATGCTGTGCTAACGTGGTAATAAATCACATTACATATTGATTTTAATTAAATGTTAAAGTCTTGTACCCATTCAGGTTTAAACATTTAACAATATTTCATTGAATAGGATAAAAATGTTACCTCTCTAGCAAACATTTTTGTGCAAAGGAAATTGGGCCTTTTGCACATCTTTGAACTCAAAAGTGTGGCTGTGCTTTAGGTGGTGGAGGTTGGATGTGTTACTTTGGGTATTTCCGACAGTTTTCAGACAAACTTTGCATTTTGTGTTCTTTTTCTCAACATCTATGGCTTAATTTTGGCCCACCAATCTGCGTGTACATTTAGAATAACCTGCATCGTTTAAACTCACACATCCTCACTCAAAACCGGTCTACCGCTCGCTCAACTCTAAAAACGTGCTCTGGACTCAAAAAATCCTGACTACGCTTCGGACGGTCGCAAACCCACGCACACCTCAGGCGGAAGTGCGCAGACAGAAAGCAGCTGTAATTGGTCCTTGGTATTCATTTCCAGCTGTCTGCGTGGTCGTCCTTCTCGATTCGGTGCCGGGACGTGCCATTTTTAATTCAATTCAATTCCGGTTTTTTATATCGCGCCAAATTCACAACACATGTCATCTCAAGGCATTTTACAGTTCAACCAGATCATACAGTGAAATTCATCCATAGTTTTCTATCTAAGGAAAACCAGTTGATTGCATCAACTCATTGACTCAAATACAATCCCTCACACTAAGCATGCTTGTAGCGACAGTGGAGAGGAAAAACTCCCTTTTAACAGGAAGAAACCTCCAGCAGAACCAGGCTCAGTGTTAGCGGCCATCTGCTGAGGCCGACTGGGGTTCAAGGAGACAGAAGCAGAGACACAAAAAGCAGCTGTAAAAGGCGACCCCATCCTGGAAACATACAGCCAGGCAGACGAGCTCCGAGCCAGCTCCCATGCCAGAGGACGAAGAGAGAACATCCAGCCAGTCACAGTCAGAGAAACAGGACCACACTGGAAAACAGGCTGGTCTCCAGCATCTATAAACAAAGGTGTTGATGGAAGCAGCACAGCTGATATTTCTCTCCAGGATGGCATCACAGCCAAACAGGAACAGACGAGGAACAACTATAATGGATAACTACGGTGAAGGTTAATCGAGGAGGTTTGGAAGTACAACCCCTTGTACGATGCCTCAGACAAATTACATAAAAATCCCAAGGTCTCTGCCAAAACAAAGTTTTTGTGACCATCCGCCGAAGTTCTTGCGAGTTCTCGAATAGGCTCCCCCTTGCGCTTTGGCAGGAAACTGCTGTGCGTCTCTAGAAATTCCAGACCGACGTTGCAGAAGCATACCACCAAAAGAGGCTCGCGACCAGACGCAAGCGACATGTGATATGTGTGCGGTTTCAGAAGTATAATCTGCCCTTTAGCTTCAAAGGGTTAACTGATTAAAATTTCGCTCACAGCTGCGTTAGACGCTTTTTCATTGGGCTCATCCCACTGATCTCTATTTATTAGATCACTGGCTTATCTGCCTTTCTATTTGTTTACACTTCTGACTGGATGGGCGAAGTCACATGACTAGACACACGCTGCCGAGTGTTAAAGGTGAATGAAATACCAGCCTCCAGCGCATACTACAAAAACGTCAGAATTATTTACCGACCAGGTCAATTTGCGCCTGTTATCTTAGTGAATGACGGTAATGTGAAACAAACCAGTTTATCGGCCAGCTCTATTCCCCTACTAACCCACAGTGATCACAAAATTATGTAAAAGTATTGATTAAATACAAAGAACAACAGGTTAACCAAATGACGATGAAAACCAAGATCAATGAAAATATAACCAGAATAAATTAACAAAAAACAAAAATAAGGATATTGGCAATATTACACTTAATTAAAAAAATTATAGTTAAATTTGGCTTTTAGCTCTGTGGTGGCCCATTGAGCGTGACGCCCTCTGGTGGCAAGGACCAGTACTTCCACCAAGACTACCATTTTCACTACAACCCCTTCTTTGGTTTGGGTTCCATCAGAACCGCCTCAGAACACACCGAAACAAAGTATCTTTATTTCATAACATGAAATATAGACATGCTTTTTAGGGCTAGTGTACATGGTTCTATCAGCAGCTGTTGGTACTTGGACCAGAGTTCAGCAGGTTCTGGTTAAATGCCTGATTTTTAGCTGAACAAGTCAGTAGCGTGATCCGGTTCTGAAACCGAGTCATATCTTGGACTCGGTTCTGTTGGGAATCAGAAAGTTCTTTAACCTGCCAGAATTGGACCTTTCACAGTGTTAAATAAAGAAGTTTGGTCCCCATGAAGGCGGTTAAGCCTCGGAACTTCCCTTCCGGTTCTTTTCCTGGGAGCAAGTTCCTAGTATCATTATTCTTAACTCAAACTGGGTAAAACCATATAAAAATTACTATAAAAACAGGAGTGACAAAGTAACAGAGTTTATTCCAGTTCTGGAATAAACAGGACAGAAATTGCATGGAGTCGGCACAGCTGTGAGCTCAAAACGTCAGCAATTTAGCCCCGAACAAGTTCATCTTCTGCTTCGTATACCTCATGAATCTATGTGTTGCATCGGGTGGATGCTTAGCTGTTGGTGTCAGAAACTGACACGCCATCCATGCCCTGACCTTTGTGCCTCTTGCCTCAGGATTACAGAAAGCTCTCCTCTATCAGTCTGGCTCCAGGATGTGTCCTCATCCTGTGTATCTTCCAAAGACAAGAAGACTGTCCTCATTAGATGGCCTCTGTTCACACAGTGTGATCCACCATGTGAAAGAAGGCCTTCTACTCCATCTAATCTGGCTAACAGATTAACAATACACATGATTAATAAAGAATAAACCTAACAGCAGTTCAGACGGGTTCAAACCTCCACCGACCCGGTTCTGTTTATCCAGTTTCTGTGTGTAATTAAGGTTCTGTTCTGGTTCCAGTTTGGAGGGACGCTTTGAGGATGAGGAGCTGCAGCAGATCCTGGACGACATCCAGACCAAGAGAAGCTTCCAGTACTGATCTGCTGTTCTGATCCCGGGTACATGTGGACCACCTGGAGCTTGGAGTTCTGATCCGATCTGTCCCGTCGACTCCTTCAATAAAATCTTTGTTTTTTTTTTTAACCTTGTCCGTGTTTTGTTGTCTTCATCTGTTAAAAGTTCTGGCCTTCATTGTCTGGGTCAGAACCAAACTGTTACACGTTCACACAGTACTTGGTACCACCCTGATCCAGTAAGGCTTCAGGCAGAACTCCAGCCGCAGTCCTCGCCATCCTCACTGTGTTCCGACCCGACAGCTTCCTCTCGTACTCCATCAGCTGCCTCCAGAACCCAGCGTTTGGTCGAATGAACGGTCGGCACTCCAGAACCAGTTCATGGGCCTGACAGAGGCTAAGACCTTCAAACCTGTAAACATAGAGCAGAATATGAAACCCAGTGGTTCTGAAGTTCTTGTTGGCCTGGTCCGGGATAGGACGAGGCCTGAGCCAAAATAGTACCTCATCAGGTAAGCCATGATAAGAGCCGGAGAGCGGCTCCTGCCCGCCGAGCAGTGGACCAGAGTGGACCCTCTCTGGTTCTGATGGATCCGCTCAGCCACCGGGTCGAAGTACAGACTCAGGGGGGCATGGGGTTGGTCCTGGACGGGAACATGGAGGACCTGCAGGCCGTCCAGCGCCGGATACGAGACGTCCTGCAGTCCGGTAGCGTTGATGATGAGGATGACATTCCTGCTGGTCAGAACCGCCTCGTTCAGTGCTGAGTCCAGATCGCTGAGGAAGAGCCGGGCCGAGACTCTAGAGACCCGCATTATGATGGTCAGTCAACCTCGCAAACTTTCTGGAAAATGGAGCGAAAGATTCAGAACCATCGGTGTTAAACCAAGAGTTTTAGCGCCACATTGTGGTTAAACTTCAGTAAGTCTGAAGGAGGTTTTCTAATCTTGATAAAATAAACAAACTGAGGCGACTTTCTGTTCTGGAAACTCAAATATTAGCTGAGAAAAAGATAAATATCTCAAATTGTGTTAAAGCTCTTTAAATCAGCCTTTAGGTTGGTCTGCAGAGCTCCATAAATCTAAAAGTGAAGAGAAAATGATCTTTTAAACACTGAAAAGATTGCATTTCACAAAAATAACAGGAAATAAAAAATTAAAAAAATCATTAAAAAAACTTTATTTGAAAAAATGTAAAAAAAAAGAAAAGAAAAAGTTATTCAAAATATATGTTTTGATGATTCAGTTTAATGATGTCAGGAGTGGGATTCGAACCCGCGCCTCCAGAGGAGACTGCAAGGTGAACATTACAATGTTATGAACCCATCGGGAACCCCCACATTCACTAAAACCGATCTATGAGTCACGATCACGTGTCGATCATGTTCGGTCCTGCTCTAGAAACTTGTCTGTCCCTCCCTAGTTTAGGATATTTTCGGCAGGGTTCAGTTCCCCTCTTGCTGCTTTAGGTTTCGTTTTTCTTTCATCATTAGAGGCAGCGGCTACAAACGGAGAATAGACTGGTTCAGGAAAGAGTGCATCCGATCGGGCTAACAGTACTTCCATCCAGGTAAGGCTTCCTTTCATTTACTCACCCGTTCGGGTAAACCCTTCTGAAATTAACATAGCCCCGCCAGACCTTTAAGTCATAAACAATGCTCCAAATTAATCGCGAACTAAAATCTCGCGGTTTTCTCCGAGACTGGACGAAATTGCTGTCTGTCACGCAGTGCGTTCAGACCAGACTTCATATAAAGAACCACAAATTTATATTTTTCTTCTTAAAAAAGTCCTCTTTGATTTGCTTCAGTATAAAATCTTTATTAAGTCTCAAACTGTGACGTTTCGGCTCATTTGATCCTGAGTGTTTACATTGTTTTCCTAACTTTATAGATAGTTCTTACATTATGAAACATTGTATTTTATGAATTTGTTTGAGCCTTTAAAAGCCACTTATAGGCAAATACATTATGAAATAATCTAGTTATGTGGTTTAAATTTGTAACTAAATATAATAAACACTCTTCAAAGTGAAGCGGCCACAAACCTCTGCTAGTCGCCATATTACAACACTTCTTTCTCCTTTTTTTATTTATTTCTTCTAAAGACTGAGCATTTAGCAAACTAATAGAAAAAAAAGTTTTTAATCACTCAGACATTCGCTGTTAACCTTGAGCCAGCAAGCCTCCATGATAGAGAAAGTGCAGGCACAACGCAGCGAAGTTAGCTGCTTCCTGCAGACGGCGATTCTTATGGAGATTCTCACTGGATTAGGGGGCATAACTCATCAGACAACAGAAGGATTACTGAAAATAATCCATGAGTCAGGCAAAGCGTTTTTCAACTACTCTTCAATACAATAATTAAAAACAAACAAATGAAAAAGGCCTGGAAAAACATGTTGGTGCCCTTAACTTAATATTTGGTTGCACAACCTTTTGAGGCAATCACTGCAATCAATTCCTGTAACTGTCTACGGCTAACGTTCACACTGCAGCCTGAAGTGACCCAAATCTGATTTTTTTTGGCCATATGCGACATGGATCTGATCTTTTCATGGCAGTCTGAACAACACAGATCCGATCTTTTCCAATCCGACCCAGGCCGCTTGGCTATGTGGTCCTGAATCGGATACGAATCTGATATTTTCAAATGCAACGTGTTTGATCGATCAGGTCGCATTCACCTGACCTGAACGCCATTAGTAACCGACATAGGTCACTATTCTGCTTCTTGCTAAACAGAAGCGGCAAGAAAAACAAACACCATGGCGGACGATGATGCGGAGAGCAATTTTTTTTTTAACCATCTTGAAAAGATTGAGGTTTTAAGGTTTGGGAAGATCGCTAGATGCGCTCCATCCATGTTTAACTCTGTAAACATAGCACGCTGGCTTCTGACATCATTGCGTCCTCTACTGCGCATTCGGGACACTTAAGCTGTATGAATGCTGTTTACACAGGAGTGTTGTGAGGGATTTGCACAAACCAGCCAGAAAACCACTTAAATTTTTCAAAAAAGTCATAATTTATTCCAAAAATGTTCAAAAAATGATAAACTGGGTCCAAAAAAAGTTCAACAAAACAGAATTCAATTCAGGCTTTAACATAAAGAACTCAGGCACACACTGACCTAACAAACAGGACATGAGGGAAACTTAAATAGTCGCTGATCAGACCACTGTTAACACACAAGGGGGGTAACTGACTAACAAACTAATAAACAAATGAACTTAATTAAACAGATAAATACTGGTCAGACGCTAAATACTTTTTAAATTTAGCTAAATAACAAAATTACCCAAACTAAGAATATTTAAACAAATGATAAACAAATTTCCCTTCCCATTACAAATGGTTTGATCTGCCGATTAGCCTGCAACAATCAATTGAGGAAAGCTGGAGCTCATTGCAGCCCTCCACCAGCAGATCCCAAGGAAACTGGCAACTCAAAGAAGAAAGAAATGAATCAATTGCATCTTGACAAAAAAACAACCTCACAAATAAAGTTAACTAAATGTGTGCACTGCAAAAAAGTACGGAGCCCCCTAGGGGACATGGGGAATTTTTTTTCCTTTTGCGTTCCCTTTGCAAAAGTATTGCGTTACCTCACAAAACCTTTTGCGAAAGTTTTGCGTTCATCCTATTTTACTTCATAAAGAACTCCCATCTGCCTAGCATCTCTGTGTACTTCGTTCACAAAAAGTTATAAAAAGGTGTATTTTTTCCATAACAGCTGTTGTAGTATGATCACCACAAGTTCCATAAACACAGAGCTATTGATCAAAACAGGATGATATTAATGTTTAATAACAATAATAAAAAAAAAAATAAGTAAAGGTGTCTTTTTCAAAAACAGCTGTTGTAGTATGATCATCAGGAGTCTCTCTGTCTGTTTTTTAGATGATTTTTGAGTGTCTGCACTGTATAATCACAGAGCTATTGATTAAAATAGGATGATATTAATGGTTAATAATAACAAAAAAATCTAAAAAAAAAAAAAAAGTAAAGTTGTATTTTTACAAACCAGCTGTTGTAGTGCGATCAACAAGAGCCCATTGGTGTGTTTGGTGATTTTGGAGTCTCTGCACTTTATGGCAGTGGAGTTATTGATTTTTATTTGCAACGTTTTGCTGTTGTTTTACCATTTGCAGACGGTCCCTAACCACTCGCCTGGCCGCTGCCTGTGCATAGAAATCAATGTAATACATCCAGCTCGGAGAACGGCTAGTTTTTCTCGAAAATAACGCTTTTTGTTTCTTGTAATACGTAGCTTGTGCTATCAGGACATGAAAGAGGCGGCATTTGTGTTTCAACAACGAGAGTTATTGATCCCGGAAGTCCGAATCTGTGAATATCTTTCTAAGTTGACAGAAGTAAGGTTTTGCGCTCTCACGCAAAAGGTTTTGCGTGGGAACGCAAAACTCTCGCAAAAGGTTTTGCGAGGTAATGCAAAAGGTTTTGCGAGGTAATGCAAAAGGTTTTGCGAGGTAACACAAAATTTTGCGAGGGAACGCAAAAGGAAAAAAAAATTCCCCATGTCCCCTAGGGGGCTCCGTAAAAAAGTCAACTTACAGTCAGGCTAATGAAAATATTTGAAATGTGCAACTGATTTTGAAAATGAAAAATGTAAAAGTTACCACACAGCTTCAGGGTGTGACAGCAGGCTGTCACAAGTGTAAACAGGCAAACTGCTCCAGTTATCTCAGGTTTTAAAGCTGCCCTTTCCAGATGGAACGTTTCATCTCCTTGTAGCCTCGTCTACTTCAGAAGAGTCCAATGTTTTCTTCTCAGTTTGTATTCAGGACAGACTTGTTCCAATAGGATCCTACAAAGTCAATGACTCTCTGCTATCAGCTGGGTTTCCTTAGAAATCATTTAACCAATTTCTATGGGTGATTAAAGTGAACTGACTCCAAGCAGTGCCTTAAGATGACAAGTTTTATGAACTGAATCTTTGTAAATAAACTAAATTGAATTAAATAGGATCATGCTGGTGTTTGAAATAAAGACGGAATTTTGAATTTTATGCCTTTTAGAGACGAGATCCAGAGTTTGCTGAAGGTTGATTGTCTTGATTCAGGAGATGACACAGACCCAAGATAGGATTGATTTAATTAAAGATGATCAATCCCTAACCTGACACTGATTATTCAGAGTCATGTGAATATTACGTTAAATCAGAACCAAGAAGCTGGACTTTCTGATGTGGTTTTTTAAAAGGGTTTGAATCCAAAGTTCTTGGTTGTTTCATCTCAAAGAGCTGGAACTAGAACCAGAAAAACAAGCTGGAGGTTCTACTGGGTCAGGGTACCTGCTGGTAAGATGAAACTATCCATATGTTTCGACTCTGAAAACCTAGGGTCAAATGCTTCAGAAGAAAAGCTACTGCAAGGATTTGGTTCTACTTAGTGGATCAGAACTGATAAAATCAGGAAATGTGGTTGATCGGGCTGTTTGTTTGTAATTATTAAAAGTTATTCTGAACTTAGATCTTTTTTGTGGTTCCTTTTGGATTACAGACTAGATGACCACGCAGAAGACAGCTGCTCCAAAGCAGAGACCCATCATTCCACAGGTCCGCTACCACCCATCGATGCTGACCGCAGGAAACGGAATCTCAGGTTAAAAAACAATAGGAAAAAAAGGTTTTCACCACTTAGAGATTAGCTGAAAAAGAAAAGTTGCTGCCCTGTGCAAGCTAGCTGATAAAAGAGCCACCTTGAGCCAGTTCCCCTCTATGATTGGAGAAAGTGCAGGCACAGCGCAGCAAAGTTAGGCGCTTCCTACAGAGGGGGATTCTTCACAGGACTGGGGTGCATAACTGCTCAGTCAACAGAATTCACGAGAATTAGTCAAAATAATTCACGAGTCAGGCAAACCGTTAACAGAATAATTAAAAATAAACTAATGAGAAAGGCCTGGAAAAAATGTTGGTGACCTTAACTTAAAGTCATTGGGCAGTCATGTTTAAAAGTCAAACCCTTCTGGCTTAAACATGTATATAAATGTACTCTTTATCAGACTATATTGTCTCAAAAGTTAGTATATTTAAAAAAAAATCTTTTTGTCATCTTATGCAGGCCAGTTAGTTATACGTCAGCCTGAACACCTAAATTCGACCAATCGTATATCAACGGTCATCTGTCAATCAAATGTTTTTGGTCATAGCATCTTGATTCATATGTCGCAGCTAATATACGTAATGGTTGAAATAAGAATCATTTCCTTTCCCATTGAGTTCCGTCCCAGTGTTAACGGGGATGGACGTCTGTGTCTTCGGCAGGCGTAGAGCTAACAGCATGGGCTTAGGTTTGCATAGGGACCATAAGGACATGTCCCTACCAAAATTTTGGACTGACCTATTTGTCCCTACCAATAATTTGATTTGAATAAATGTTTGTAATTTACAGTTCAGCGTAGTGGATCACAGACAGCCATTGTGTGTGATCACAGCCAATTCTTTTTCTCTCGCAGCTCCGCAGCTTAGTAGCTGCTGCTGCCGCTCCATCTGAGTGCTTACCGGTCTTTCCTGTCCCTTAAATCAATAACTGTGCTGTTTAACTCCACTCTCATTGGTTGTTCTGCCTCAAATTCCACCTTCTCTCCTCCTGATTGACTGTTTTCTAGTCCGTATGCGTGTGTGCGTGCATGGAGCATGAAATAAAAATTTTATTTATGCTAGTTACTTCAAATAATATTAGGCTACGAAACTAGTCCTAATGAAAAAAACCTTAATTCTATCTACACTAAAACAGACGAAAGCTGCTGATTGCTGATTCTTAGGCATAGCCGACTGAAAAAGAAAATGTGAGGGTTTCCCTTTTAACAATACTTCATTGTTATTATTTTCATTTTATGATGACCCTGTGAGGCAGTTCAGCTATAAATAGCAGGTGTTAATTCTTTTATAGAGGAAAAAAACACAAGATTGTGCCTTAACATCTGATATTTTTTGTTAAGAAAGCATAATTAGCATAAAAGCATAATATTGCTATTTCTTTGAATATTTCTACTTTTAAAAATAGTATAAAGACAATAACAAACAGAGGAAAACTATTTACATTGATTTTATTTTACATAGATTTGCACACAGTCCATTACAAACATTAGTGTTGGGTAAAAATGCTTGAATCCGGCTGTTTATTTTGTGTATTATTACATTACAGACAAGATGGTGTTATATTTTTTTTCAATAATTATTAAAAGTGATTTTATATTGGAATAAATTTAGTCTTATTCTTAGTGTTGTGTTTTTTAGATGATGCCACTAAATGTAAATACAATAAATGATTTGCCGTTCCTTGAATGTGTTATTTTGCGTTGTTTCATGATACAGAGAGCGCATTAAAAAAAATAGGAGTGTGTTTCACATGTTTACCTCTGCACAATTATATATCTTCAGAAGAAAATACAGGATAAATCCACATATAACAGGCATATTTAGACTATATTTGGTTACATTGGTACATATTTACCTACTGTCTTAGTCACTGGTAAGTTTAAATGCAAACCTTTTCAAAGTGGAAAAAAGTCCTAATTCCACATTCTTCAGAGCCGGTGATGCTTCAAACATTGATAAACAACATCTAGTGTATGTAGTGCTTATAAAATTTGTATAAATGTAGCAAGAAACGCTGCTTACGTCTAGCATTAAAAAAAGCATGCATATTTTTGCATAGGTAAAATGACATTAATGAAACTGAGGACCAAAAGTGTCCCTACCAAAGTGGAAATCAAACCTATGCCCTTGGCTAACAGAACTGGCAGCGTTGCGAGGCGAGGGCTCAAACATGTACAGCTGTAAGCCTTCTACACCAAACCAAGCTTCTGCCGTCCTGGCGTCCTCTTCCACAACATCTTCATCCCCGCTTTCCTCCTCTAAATAAATAATGTATGATGGAGGAGACTCATCCAGGAACTCTGACACTAATCTCTCCTCCTCTTGCATGTTTCCGCTGTCCATAGCGTTCCTTGACAGTGTCGTTTCTAAGTCACCAGTTTAGTGCTACTTGGTCCCAATGTAATTTCCCATTGGGAACCTACTAGCACTAAGTTGCTAACTGGTTAGAAAGATGCTTCCGAGAAACCTACCACAACCAAAACGCTTGCAAACCTTCTGCCACAAAAATCCCGCCCCCTTGATAAACGACCAATAACATTCACTTTATTCACTTGTGTAAAGTCGTGCTCCACTCGGGAGAATTTGAAATGCAAATTTGAAATGCAAAGTCGTAGGAAAACAGCCGTTTCCCTACGATTTTAATATTTGGTTGCACCACCTTTTGAGGCAATCACTGCAAGCAGGATTCCTGTAACTGTAAATGAGACTTCTGCTCCTTTCAATTGGTTTTCTGGTTCAATCCTCATCAGCAAAGTGCTCCAGTTATCTCAGGTTCGAAGGCTTCCTTTTCTCCTCCTCCTTTGCTCAATAGGATGGAGGTGAGGGCTCATAGGAGACTATTTCAGAGCAGTCCAATGTTTTCCTCTCAGCCATTCTTTAGCTTATGTTTTTTGGGTGATTATCCTGTTGACATGCAACTGAGACCAAGCTTTCTGACAACGAGTGGCAGATATCTCTCTAAAAATCCTTTATAGTCTTGATTATTTCACTGAACCAGGCAGAGATTTAGAAACCTTGTGCCAGAATAAGCAAAGCAGTCCCAGAGCATAACAGAGCTTCCTCCATGTTTCACAGTAAGGACAATGTTCTTTCTTGATATGCTTAATTTTTCGATCTGTGAACGTAGAGCTGATGTTCCTTGGCAGAAAGGTCAAAGTTTAGGGTCAAATACTTCAGAAGAAAAGCTTCACGCAAGAATTTGGTTCTACTTTGTGGATCAGAACCGATAAAGTCAGCCTGCTGTGGTTGATCAGGCTTTTTGTTTGTAATTATTAAAAGTTATTCTGAATTTAGATCTTTGTTCTGGTTTCTTTTGGGTTACAGACCCAATGACCATGCAGAAGACAGCTGCTCCAAACCAGAGACCCGATATTCCACAGGTCTGCTACCACCCATCGATTCGGACCGCAGGAAACAGAATCTCAGAGGCCGAATCCAACCAGAGGTCCACTGCCTCTGCTCCTCCCCGTCCTCAGTCCAAAACGCAGCCTAAGCCACTGAAGATGAACCAGGATTCTGGCAGGACCAGACCAGCTGACAAAGAACCAGAATCTGCTGGAGACCAAGCCTCGAGAAAACCTACCCCGAGGAACAGAACAGATGCTGCTCGTCACCCCCATAGCAGAACTGAGCCTAAACAGGCTTTGGAGAACGGGGGCCCTAGCAAGACACGTCCTGTTTCGAAACCAAATCTCAATGGAGGACCAGTACCTAAGAGAGATTTGGGTTCTGCGGGAGACCAAGATCCTCCAACACCAGATCAGGTTCCTCTGGATTTAAGGGCTAACCTTAATGAGACACTGCTGCAGCAGGTGGAGGTTCTGACCCGTGGTCAGAGCACCAACCAGGCCTGGTTCGACTGGAGGAAGAACCGGATAACAGCATCAGTGGCTCATCGCATTGCCCACTCCAAATTTGTTAATGGAGAGAGCAGAGCTCCGCCCACTTCGTACCTGGCTGCAGTCACTGGTAGTCTCCGCCCACTGACACCTGGACCCTGCTGGTTCTGTCATTTCTAATCTGACAAATCTGTTAACTCTACAGGTGAGGGGCCCAAAGTCCAGACCAGAGCTATGAGCTGGGGGATCCAGAAAGAGGCTGAGGTTGTCCGCAAGTACGAGGTGAGTTTATGAAGTGGTGGCAACGGCATCACGAAGGAGAGAAGTCTGTGACATTATACGTAATGATGTCATTGCTGATGTTCTACACAGAAGTGGAAGAGACGGGCGCTGGGCCGGCCCGTTAAGGTCCGGGACTGCGGCCTGTTCATCGACAGCGAGCGTCCCTGGCTGGCAGCAAGTCCTGATGGTATCGTGGTGGACGAGATCGGCAACAACCTACTCTGCCTGGAGGTCAAATGTCCCTTCAAACACAAAGACCGAACCGTGGAAGACGCCTGTAGAGGCGACCCCGCCTTCTGTCTTCAGCTGCAGGAGGACGACAGACAGATGCCTGGGGAGGTAAGACCTCAGCATGTTTCACCTCTGCCTCTGTCTCACCCTTCGTCTCCATCTCACCTGTCCTCTCTTGTTTCCTTATGTATCTCCAGCCGCCAGTTTATGTCTTGAAGACGTCCCACTGCTACTATACACAGATCCAGGTCCAGCTGGCGGTTACGGGTCTGCAGCAGGCCGACCTCGTCGTCTTCACCTTAAAGGAGATGGCCATTGTACCTGTGGAGTTTGATCCCCAACTGTGGGATGAGACGGTGTCCAAGCTGGAGTTCTTCTACAGGGACGCCGTCCTCCCTCATGTCAGGCAAAAACTCCAGCAGAATGCCGCAGCAGCCACAAGGCCAGAACTATAGAGACAGTGTCCAATCAGAGCTGTCCCGTAGTTGGTCAACTGGACATGTTTTGAGATATTTCTTTCCAAAACATCCTGGGTTCTGGCTGTAGCTTTGATAAAGGACATTTATGTCAAAAAAGGGTCATTTTATGTTGTTGTTTTTTTTTAGCTTGTTCTAATTTCCTTGCTGGGTGACCGATTGGGCTTTGTTTAGATAGAACTGGTTAGACTTTGGAACTGGAGCACCACAGACAATCGAATTAACAAAATCTGGTTTGTTGAGCACAGTAGCAGAGGTTTGACCTAAACTAGAACCAGTACAACCTGTACCAACTGGATCAACTGCAAACACTTTGTCCTTATTGAACTTTTGACTACAGCTTCCCAGTTCAGAAAATAAATATACTACCTGAAGTCTGTCTCTGTTCATCATTACAAACCTCTTATGTCCAGTTAGCTGGTTATCAGTTATCAGTGAAGGCATAACTGGGATAGCTACATTCATAAATCAATGGATCAACAACAATTAATTTATCAATTAGCCGGTCACCAGTTGCTGATTATTAATTAAAGATAGTTATAAATTATCTGATCTTTATCAGATAATTATCTGATATGAATTATCTGAAAGATGATAAATGAATTAACAGACCGATGATGGATCATCAATAATTGTTGATCAGTTAGCAGAAGATAAAGTGTTCAACTATTGGTTAGCCTCAAGATAACTGTTAAGCAATTAGAGTAGTATTTTAAATATTTTTGTAATAATTATTAAGTAGCTATAAAATATGTAATCAAATAATAACTCTTTGTGATTTTAACCATGGATTATTTCTGTATAAGGTCAAAATCCACTAATTTCATCTCCTCCTTCAGCTGAACCATCCTGCTTCACCGTAACTAAACCTGATAATTGATCCAAATATCATCAGATGAGCTGCAAAAGTGATTTATTGCTTAATTTATTTGTTTAAAATAAAATAAAAAAACAAAAATTTTCTCACAAGGAAGGTCTGAGATATTTTACATTTGTAGTAAATCACTAATTTCTCATTTTGAGACGGCAGTTTCACATATTAGTTTTGTTTTTGTTTTTTTCAGCTTGGACAGCTCAGAAGTTACAGGTTTACCGTTGCAGCACCTTTTTTTTTTTTTTTTTACCAGGGTAAGAAAACATGTATGTATATTGCTTCAGCGTGTCTCCAGATTAGGAGAGCAACCCAGATCATGACCATCTTAAAATCTCCAAGCTTACTAAAAGACAAACAAAGTAATATTTATTACCAAATATGTCCCTGTTCCGGGTGACAACAACCTGTTTCTCTTGTTCGGACCATTTCACTTCCCTCCCTCTCTTTACACTATGACACATTCAGATCAAACGAGCTGTGTTGTGCATGAACACGTTAAATGATCAGCGTTCATTGAATACGTTCATATCTTTAGTGAATGCTGAACTTGACGGATCCATTTTGAAGTAGTGAACATGAAGGAGAGTGACGTTCTCTCTGAGCATAATGAGCGACACAAACAGTTCACGTTCAATTGATAACGACACTTTTCATTGTTAAACTCCAGGTTTTACTGCAATTATTACAGAAAACAGCATGACAGACCAGCATGTCTACTGCTAGTACCATTCTGTGTGATTCAGACTCATCTACTTCCAGTTTTGCAGAGCGCTTTGCAGAGTTTTATGAACTAAGAAAGGAAGAAAGCTCATGTTTTGTGCAATCTGTGCCCACTGGGACTTAAAAAACAAGTCTGTACGTCAGCCAAATCCACCTATCATCCTCCGGTCATCCTCTCCTTAATACAGTGCAGGTGCCCTCTCCCAAGTGAAGAAAAATACCCCCAAAGCATTATGCTACCTGCCCCATGCTTCACAGTAGGAATGGTGTTCTTGGGATGGTACTCATCATTCTTCTTCCTCCAAAAACGGTTAGCGAAACTATGACCAAAAAGTTCTATTTTGGTCTCATCTGACCACATGACTTTCTCCCATGCCTCCTCTGGATCATCCAAATGCTCCTTGGCAAACTTAAGATGGGCCTTGACGTGTGCTGGTTTAAGCAGGGGAACCATTTGTGCCATGCATGATTTCAGATCATGATGTTTTACTGTATTACCAACAGTAACCATGGAAACGGTGATCCCAGCTCTTCTGAAGTCATTGATCAGCTCCTCCCGTGTAGTGCAGGGCTGATTTCTCACCTTTCTTAGGATCTTGGAGACCCAATGAGGTGAGATCTTGCATGGAGCCCCGATCCGAGATGATTGTTATGTTTAGCTTCTTCCATTTTCTAATCATTGTAGTGGACCATTATTCACCAAGCTGCTTGGCAATTTCCCCGTAGCCCTTTTCAGCCTTGTGAAGGTGTTAATTTTTTTTCTCTAGTGTCTTTGGACAGCTCTTTGGTCTTGGCCATTCTTACTGATTGTATGGGGTGGACAGGTGTTTTTATGCAGCTAACCACCTCAAACAGGTGGTCCAACAAGTTTTGGATAATAAATAGAGGTGGACAGTTTCAAGGCAAACTAACAGATCTTTGAGAGTCAGAATTCTAGCTAATAGACGTGTTCAAATACGTATGTGGGGCTGGATCATACAAATAATTAGTTTATAAAATCATGTATTGTGATTTCTGGATTTCTTTGGGTGTTCAAATACTTCTTTTCCTCACTGTATATGGCACTGAATGTGAAACGTAAGAAATCATTTTGGATTTCAGCAGAACCTGAATGTTCCAGTATGTTTCTGAAGTTTTGTGTAATTCGGCTAAATAAAGGCTTCACTGCACATACAGTATACCTTTACTGCATCGAGGATTTTCCATTTTTATAAATTATGATCATACTTTTAAAGGGTGAAATATGAGGTTTTATTGTGCAGAATTGTGGCTTAATTTACCAAACGAGCTTGAACTAGTTAATTTATAGTTTTTTTTATTTAATGAAAAAGTGAACTATGAACATGAACTTGTTAATTTTAATTTGTGTGAAATGAACTTTGAGCTCATACTTTTTATTTATGAAATGGCACAACCGTGTAAACGAGTTATCCCTGTAGAAAGGCATCCAATGCCTCACTGTCCACTTCTAAGCCTAGAGCATTAACATAGCTTTAAAGATTTATGTCTGAGAAAAGTGTGTAGAAGCACATATTGGAAGATGCTATCCTGTTCTTTTCCTTTGTCTGTTGGATACACATGCAATCGGGAGAGGGGCTTGGCTTTATTTGCTGAGCAAGAGAACATCATCATTTAGCCTCTCTGTGCTGTCGCCAGTTAGACTGTAGAATTTGCTCCAGTAGCTGTATGCAGACGAAGCAAAACATGGTTATAACCAATCATGCAACACTACCACCTTTGATCATATTTAGTTGATATTTACTCAGCAACTAATTTTTTCAGTTGATTATTTTCCATGGAAAGGGATTTTTAACTTTAGCCAAAGTGAAATTAACGTTTTTAAACGAGAAATACTCAAATAATCATTTTCAACTGGAAAAACATGAAATCAGAATTTAACCAAATTATGTGGATATTTAAAGGTATGGTGGAGGATTTTCACCAATTTAAAAAAAAACCTGCCCTCTCCTTTCTTAAAAAAAATGCACATGCACAACCCCTGTACCCGCTCCAGAGAGGGACCGACTATTAATGTTTGCAAGAGCATGCACAAGCCCATTTCTCCTCGTGCACGCTCTGTCTAAAAAGTTACTGTTTGCATCGCTCACGCAAGCTTACTTTCCAAAAGAAGATCTGCAATTTTTCCACTATGTAACTCACTACTGGTAAGTGAAAATGGGGACAAGCACGTAGGACAGCCTTACGTAAATATATCATCAGAATGAGAGACAATTAGGAGGACCACTTATTTTGACGATCCACCCAGAAGAAGGAAATCCTCAACTATATCGTTAACTTTTTTGAGTTCAGAACCTTAAGTGGCTCTTAGAATCTGAAATTTGTTTAACATTTCAAATAATGAGCTATTTTCCTCCTGTGAAAAATAAAAGCCCCCGTGATAACTTTTGTCTAGAAACGCCACTGAATCAGAAATGTCAGGCAGTCTGGCATTATGGCGAATGCAGTTACGTGTATGGAAGATATCATATACATATATGTAAATGAAAAAATCTAAAACTTTAAATAATAAGTTTCAAAAACAAATTCAAAATCCTCTATTCAGCTTTATCCCTGTTAGCTGTCAAATATGGACATATAAAAAAAATTTTTAATGACATGTTGCAATTTCTGGTGTTTTGACTGGCAAAAACACTAAAGTTAACATGGTGCAAGGAACTGATTTTGAAATTTTTTTTCAGTATAATATGGGAAAAAAGTCAGAATTCTGACTTTAATCTAAGAATTCTGAAATATTTCTAAGAATTTTGACTTTTTTCTCAGAATTCTGATTTTAATCTCAGAATTTTGGATCTTAACGTATATGGGCACCATGAAGGAAGAGATGTGGGAGTGCTCAGCTTCACTGACATAGATATGAGCTGTTTGTGAGAAACAGTAACACATTAGTGGAAAATGACGAAATAAGGCAACTTTTTAAGTGTCCGATGGGTCCCTGGTGATGCTATTTCATTAATGGAAGAGCAGAAGGTGATTAAAACAAGAGAGCTAGTTTAGTCTCTAAAACAGACATGGCTATGGCTCGATGCTATCATGTTTGTTAGCTGTCAGAGTTCAGTAGGAATTCTGAGATTAAAGTCAGAATTCTGAGGTTAAGGTCAGATTTCTGAGAAAAAAGTCAGATTTCTGAGATTAAAGTCAGAATTCAGATAAAAAAAAGTCAGAACTCTGAGATTAAAGTCAGAATTCGGAGAAAAAAGTCAAAATTTTGACTTTTCTCATACGGAAATAAAATTTAAAAATAATTTAAATAATGTAAATTATTGTTTTATTGTTCAATAAAGTAAAAAAAAAAAGGATGCAAAGCCAATGTAAAGCCCGATGAGGGCGGGGCTTCCGGGTATTGACGTCAGTGCGCAAACTCACCATTGGGTCCAATGGCGGGCCGCGACTGTAGAACGTTGTGTTTTTTTTTTGTTTTTTGTTTTGCCCATGGAGCAGCTGCAGGAGGGTGAACACAGCTGTAAAATACAAACACGGGTAGTTGGAGAACTTTAGAAAGAGGAGACACAGCTTGAAGCTCAGCTGGATCCTCTAAGTAACTGTTAGAGTAAAGTTTGTAGAAGAAAAGGCTGACAGAGATGTGGAGTCAGCAGGTCAAACAGCGAGTGGATCCAGCAGATGAGCAAAGACAAGAAATACTGGATGCTGCTTTCAGCCTAGAGGATCGGCTGCACCCATCAGGTCTGGATGTTGACATTCTGTAGAGCCGCTGCAGTGATCTGAGCTACAGCATTCAAAACTACGGATGTTAGCTTCTAGCTAAAATTAACTCTGCGCGAACACGGGTATTACGGTAAAAAAAAAAAATCCGGCTGGGATTTCACTGTTTGATCTTTGTTGTGAAACAGCGCGGTCCTTTAATAAACCCGGACGTTATTGATTTATAATGTATCTAAACAGATACATTATGTATGTATATAAGCAGGTACATTATCATAAATAAACACTTAAGTTGGTGCTCTAAAAGTGATTATTTAATTATTCAATTTTGATAATGAACCTTATAATTCCAAATAGATGCTCATCTAGTCAATGATTCATACTGATCATTCTAGGATGTTATTTTTAATAACAGCAATAAAACATTTCTTGCTGAGTGTATAATAAAATGATTGTTCCTTATGTTCCTAACAGAGCACTTCGCTCTCAATCTGCAGGTTTACTAGTGGTTCCTAGAATTTCTAAAAATAGAATGAGAGGCAGATCTTTTAGTTATCAGGCTCCTCTCCTGTGGAACCAACTACCAGTTTTAGTCCGTGATCAGACACCCTGTCTACTTTTAAGGCTAGGCTTAAAACTTTCCTTTTTGATAAAGCTTATAGTTAGGGTGGCTCAGGTTATCCTGATCCATCTCTATAGTTATGCTGCTATAGGCTTAGACTGCTGGAGGACATAGGGATCACTATTGTGTATTCTACTTCATTCTATCTCTATTCTCCCACTCTGCAGAATCTGTTAGTTCAATCTCTAACATTATGCTCTCTCCGCTATTTCTCATAGTAGCTTTGCCTCATCTGTTCCTGTTTGGCTGTGACTCCATCCTGGAGAGAAATGTCAGCTGTGCTGCTTCCATCAACACCTTTGTTTATAGATGTTGGAGATCGGCCTGTTTTCCAGTGTAGTCCTGTTTCTCTGACTGTGACTGGCTGGATGTGCTCTCTTCATCCTCTGACATGGGAGCTGGCTCGGAGCTCGTCTGCCTGGCTGTGTGTTTCCTGGACGGGGCCGCCTTTTACAGCTGCTTTTTGTATCTCTGCTTCTGTCTCCTTGAACCCCAGTCGGCCTCAGCAGATGGCCGCTCACACTGAGCCTGGTTCTGCTGGAGGTTTCTTCCTGTTAAAAGGGAGATTTTCCTCTCCACTACAAGCATGCTTAGTGTGAGGGATTGCATTGGAGTCAATGAGTCGATGCAATCAACTGGTTTTCCTTAGATAGAAAACTTTGAATCAATTTGACTGTATGATCTGGTGAACTGTAAAGTGCCTTGAGAGGACATGTGTTGTGAATTGGCGCTATAGAAATAAACTGAATTGATTGAATTCAATAAAAAAAACATCAGTATAAGAGTTCTTGCAGTTACAGCACAGTGTCTGCTCTTTATCCCACAACAATGGGAGCTTTTATAAACATATACCTAAAGATTGTTTTGCAGTTAGTTGCAAAATCAGTTTTTATCTGTAGTCCCAGGGCAGGTGGATAATAACAACACACAAGAGGAAACTAAAACAACTGCGACAGATAACCAAAACAGCAACAACCGACGTCTCAAACAATCTAAAACGGCAAACCGCTCAGACAATAACAACACAGACTATTCAGGCACAAAATCAACTAATGCTGTGCATGCAGGTTTGATTATCCAGACCTACACAGAGTGTCTTAGGGTGGTAATGTTCCTGATGTTTGGTAGACAAGTCATCAAGGTTTTTTAACACTTTTTTTCTCTCTGAAAAACACACCTGACACCATCTCTAAAGTCGTAGGGAAATCATATTTAAATGTCAAATCATTCTGGCTTAAACATGTATATAAATGTACTCTTTATCAGGCGATATTGTCCCAAAATGTAGAAAATTTCTATTTAAAAAGAATCCTCTCTTAAAATCAGTTAGTTATATAGCTTGTACACCTAAATTCGGCCAGTCATATATCAACGGTCATCTGTCAATAAAATCTTTTCAGTCACAGCATCTTGATTCATATGTCGCAGCTAATATACGCAACGGTTGAAATAAGAAATTGGAATAATTTCTTTTTTTTCTTTTTTGTTTTTTTTTTGAGTTTTTATTAACTAATTATTACCCACAGTTCCATTGCCATAATGCCAATAAGGGCTTACCCATCTACTTCTGTAAATGCTGTCTATAAGTAGTGACTGGGCATTTATTGTTATGTTAAACAATTGGATGAAATAGAGGGAAATGGTGTAATTATGAGAAAGGAATGAGCCCTAAATATTTGGGCTGTGCTTAGAGAGTGTCTTTTGAAAAGTCGTGTTGATATGATAAAAAAAAAGTAATTTTAATAAGACAAAATGTTTGAGTTATCGACCTAGCTCACCCAAACTGCAGCCTCAGATGTGAGCATTTTAACTTTAAAGGAAGATTAAGAGTTTACTATAAAGATGAATCTCAGGATCAGGCCGTGTTAAAGGTTTTTGCTGGTAATGTTCTGACTTTAATTTTGTTATATCTTTAAGTTCCTAGTGTTACAGCTATTTTCTAATATGTTATGACTGTATTCTGGTACGACTTTAATCTTATAATATGGTTTTGTTCTCATAGACTTGATTGTATTTATATTATATTATAATTTTATAATTTTCCACCTTTAATTTCATGGTTTTATGAAATTATTTTCATAGACTTGATATTAGGAATTTATTTCCCATATTATGACTTTATTCCAGTAATGTTAAGTTTTATTATGGCCTTTACTTTGTATTGTTACAATTTTATTCAGGTAATTCTATGACTTTTAATTACTCTTGTAATTTTAGGGCTTTAGTTTGGTAGTGTCACAACTATATTATTATATTGTTAAGACTGTATTCTGGTGCAACTTCAATACCAAGATGTTACAACTTTATTGTTGTAGACCTAATATAATTATTTTATTCCTGTTATATGACTTGATTTAAAACTTTTTGTTTTTCGAAATAATTTTCATCCAGGGTAGCATCCTTCCAGACCCCCCAGTGGGGTTTAATCTGAAGTCGTAACGCTTAATAAGATAAAAAAATACTAATATTTAGAAACTTTCTTGCCACAGAAAAGTTAGTGATGCCACACTAAACACCTCTTTTATTTAGCATGTTTTACCATAGTTTAATAAAATTCGACTCAAACTGTTGATCTTGATGTAAATCCTGTGTTTCCCTACAGATGTTCATCACACTGCTTTGGTTAAAGAAGATGCTCCTAAAGAACAAAGTCCTGATTCGGACCTTGAGGACCCAGAACCCATCCAAATAAAGGAGGAGCAGGAGGAACACTGGGACAATCCAGAGAGAGAGCCGCACGGTGTGGGGGAGGAGACCGACGGCAGTAGTATGTCACTGTCACCAGTTCAAGTGAAAAGTGAGGATGAGGAAGATAAATCAAACCAAACAGAATCCAGAGATGTGCCAAGCAGCAGCTCAGTTGACCAGATGAAATCAGAAACTGATGATGAGGACTGCGGAGAAGAAGAATCCAGTAGGAACCCAAATCTAAACCGCCATGGAGACGCTTCCAACTCTTCAGAGACGGAAGTTAGTGTGGAGGATGACGACGACGATGATGATGAGGACTATTCTGACTCTCAGCTCAAACCCTTGTCAGACTCGGAGGCTGAAACAGAGGAGAGTGAAGATGACTGTGAGGAGAGCAGTATTTCTGAGTTGGATGGAAAAACTCGTAGAAAGCCTTGGAGCTGCACTGAGTGTGGCAAACGGTTCGTAAACAAGCGCTCCTTTCAGAGTCACATGGCATGTCATCCAAAGATAAAATCTGATGTGAAAGTCCAGAGGGATCAGAAAACTTTCACTTGTGATGTCTGTGGGAAAACCTTTAAGAGAAAAAGTCATCTGAACTTACACACAGTAATTCACACAGGAGAGAAACCTTTTGGTTGTAATGTTTGTACAAAAAGATTTGGTCGAAAGTCTCATTTAAACAGACACATGACGATCCACTCAGGGGAGAAGCCCTTTGAGTGTGATAAATGTACGAGGAGGTTCGCCAGTAAATGTCGTCTTAACTCTCACCAGAGGGTCCATTCCGATGAGAAACCGTTTGGCTGTGACCTGTGTGAACAAAGATTTAAGGAGCGATCTGCCGCGAACAGACATATGAAAGCACACTCAGGAGAAGATCTTATTAAACAGAAAGAGTTTGGATGTGATCAGTGCAGCAAAAGGTTTGCCACTAAAAGCTGTTTGAATTCACACCTAAGGATCCACTCTGGCGAGAAACCGTTTGTCTGTGATCTCTGTGGACAAAGGTTTTTCTACAAGGCTAATCTAAAGGCACATATAAGGATTCACACCGGGGAGAAACCCTACAGCTGTGATGTTTGCGGACAAGATTTTAGATCAAAATCACATCTAAATACCCACCAGAGGATCCACACCGGGGAAAAGCCACTGAACTGTGAAGTTTGCGGACAGCGATTTAGTCGCAAGTCGCATTTGACGAGACACATGAAGGTCCACACGGGAGAGAAACCCTATGGGTGTGTTCAGTGTAGTAAACGGTTCACCAACAAAACGGATCTCACCTTCCACCTGAGAATCCACACCGGAGAGAAACCATACGCCTGTGACTTCTGTGGGAAAAGATTTATGGTCAAATCGGCTGCTAACAAACACATGAGAGTACATTCTGGGGTGAAGCCATTTGGCTGCCATCTTTGTGGTCAAAGATTTACAGCCAAGCCCAGCGTCAAGAAACACATGATAATCCATACAGGGGAGAGACCCTTTCGCTGTGATGTCTGTGGTTATAGATTTAACTTAAAAACAAGTCTAGACAGACACCTGAGAATCCACACAGGAGAAAAACCATTTGGTTGTAATGTCTGTGGAAGACACTTCAACCGCAAGTCCACCTTAAATACTCACATGAAAATTCACAAAGAAGGAAAAGATGCTTAGAGAGGAAAGGATAGGGGAAATATGAGTCTGCAACTAACTGAACCAATAAACTTTCAGTTTTGATTTTGAAATAATGTGTTTTGGAAAAAGGAACAATATTTCTTCATGGAAAATGTCAGTTCTTTCTGGGAATCGATGCCTTCAAATCTGTTGAAACTTCATGTGTGTTCATGAGGTTGACTTATTAGTAACTTAACCGAGGAATTGGATCATTGATGCTTTTACTGACTGATTAGAATAGCGCTTAAAGGTTAAAAAAATTTGGAACAGTCCTTCCAGGATTTCTGACTTTGTTCGAACTAAGCTAGTTGAATCTTGTCTTTTCTGTGAAACTGTCTGACTGTAATTTTTTGTTTTTTTTTTGTTTTTGTTTTTTGGACCCCAAGATAATTTTTTTTATATGTTATGGTCTCATTTAGAGAACATTTGTTACAGCTTGTTACTACTACCACAAAGTGGCAGCATTGTATAAGCTGTATAATTGGTGGAAAGGTTAGCACTTAAGCCCTTTTCTTCATTTTAACTTAAACTTAACTTATGATATTTGAAGTTATTTGAACTTTTTATTAGCACTTTAATCTGGTTTTATGTTGAACCGATGCTAAATTCCAGCTTTTTGGTTCAGTTCCATAACCAGGACAGCTGTCATCTGTCTGAATGTAACATGCCCCCCTCAGCTGTGGTAATATTCATTCATAAATCTATATTTAAATATATTTAAATTCTGATATTTATAATTAGAAGAAGATGTATATCTAAAACTCACATGTCAACTGCTGTGAGTAAATAAATAAAAAACAGATGTACTTGTTTTTTTTACCGACAAGAACGGCAGTGTAGTTCTTGCCAAAAAGATGATCTGGTATCGATTGGTTTTCCTCTGTAGGGCTGATACGACCTCAAATCAATATC
The DNA here is from genome assembly GCA_030533445.1 of Cyprinodon diabolis. Lineage (NCBI taxonomy): Eukaryota > Metazoa > Chordata > Actinopteri > Cyprinodontiformes > Cyprinodontidae > Cyprinodon > Cyprinodon diabolis. Next base: position 40,273,462 of record CM060079.1, read on the forward strand.
ACGATAGAGTGGGCAATTTTACCTCAATTACAATAAATTCAATATAAATGCTTCGGCTCCTCTATCAGAAATAAAGGCAGGTGCAGGAAATGCAACTGATCTATTTATAATTTATTTATTGAATAAATCCCCTTACATATTACTTTAAATTAAATATTAAAGTATTGTATTCATTGAATTTTCAAACAGTCAACAATGTCTCATTGATCAGGAGAAAAATGTTACTTCGCTTTGTTAACATTTTTGTGCAAAGGCAATGGAGCCTTTTGCTCATCCTTGTACTCAACAGCCTAGCTGTGCTGTAGGTGGTGGAGGGTGGATGTGTTGCTTTATGTAGTGCTGACAGGTTTCAGGCAATCTTTGCATTTGGTGTTTTTGCTCAACATCTATGGTGCCACTAAACTGAGCATGCAGTGAGAACAATGTGCATCGTTTAAACTCGCTCACTTTCACTAAAAACTGCTGGAGTATCTTAAAAGGTAAGACACCAGCCATAGTTGCACACAGGAAAGACAGCAAAATTAAGTTTATTTCTTTTACCGACATGGGAAAATCGTCACTGGTTTTCGTAGTGAATGACAGTAACGGTAAAAATCCAGTGTATCGCCCAGGCCTACTCCTCTGGGTTAATGCTTTATCTGTTTAAGAATAATAAAACATGATTCAATTACAAATTAGATTATCCTTTATTATAAAAAAAAATAGTAATTTATAATATATTGGTCATATGTCACCACACTGTTGTCTTCAAAAACAAGAATGGTTTGTTGCTATAGTAACACATTTTGATCTCTAATAATTATTGTTAGATAGTGGAGGGATGCTGGCTCTGATGCAATGATCAAAAACAAGCATGCAACTAGTTATGTGATTGAATAAGAATAATTTAGGGCCTAACTCCAGTAAACTTTAGTATCAGTTTCTGGTCAGTATTGCATAATCAGCAGGTGTGAAAAAATAAAAGAAAGCAGCAGCAGAAAAAATTTAAAACATGCTCCTGAATAGGGGTGAAGAAAAAAAGTGATTTGAGCTCAAATCGCGTTTCGAACATTTAAAGATTCAGAATCGATTTTCATTTTCTTTAAAAACGATTTTTTTTTTTTTTTGATGGGTGCGGAAGTGCCTTATCGGGCACCGTAGTGTTTGGCGAAATCAATGAGCAGCGTGAGCTATGCACAGGCATGCAAGTGTTAGCCTAGCAGGCTACAGTGTGGTGTGTAGTGATGTGTGAGCTACTGTGTTTGTTGTTGCTAAAGTATGGAGGACGAAGAAAAAGAAATTCATCCGCCTCCGCGGTCTTTAAAAGCAACCATTTGGAAACACTTTAGATTTTATCTTCAACCCGGCCCGGGTAAGAAAGGGCTTGACATGACTCATGCGATTTGCAGAGATTGGAACGGTAAAGTTAAGTATTTCGGGAGTACTTCAAATCCCTGTTCTCATCTCAAAAGACATCACCCAGAGTTTTTGGTAGAATTGGATAATTCAGTAAAGACAGTGCCAACACGACCAACCGACCAGCGCACACTTCACCACTTTGAAAAACTGCAACATAATTGTGAACGGGCAAAGAAGATAACAAAATCCATCGCTTGTTTTATCGCAAAAAAAAAAAGCAGTGTATAAATCTAAGACATGTTTTTTTGGATTTACCTTTCGGTGTTTACATTATTGCAATAGGTAAATAAAACATTTACAATTATAAAGTCTTTATAAGTGTACTCTTCTTTAATGCCAGCAGACTGGAATAGATCCTGAGACTCGTTTTGAATTGTAAATTAATAGTTTCTGAATCGTTTGGATCTGGAAAAAAATCGAATGGTGACCCCAAGAATCGAATCGTGGGAATCCCAAGGATTCACAGCCCTACTCCTGGATTGGGCAATGAAGAGTTATTTGATATAAAATAGTTATTCAGGGTTCTTCACAATTATCAGCCTTTTTTACAATTGCTAAATCGAATGCCTGGGGTTGGAGGGTTTATGTACGTGTAAATGATGAACGCCTTGCAGAAGTGATTATTAATGGATAAGAAATCTGGCCGAATGAGACAGATCTGGATTTAATAAAAATGGATATCAGTTTAGGAGTAAAAAAGGTACACAGAGTAGTCTAGTAGGGAGTTAATTTTATTCCATTATTGTTGAAGTTTCCAGGGAGGAAAATTAAAAACTTTTTAAATCAATAAATGTTTGAGAATGAATTTACTGTTTTTGCAGATTTTATTCAAAATAAATGTTACTTCTTATAAAATTCTTTTTACAGATTTTTTAATTTTCAAATTTCTGTTCTTCAATTTGAGGGTTAAGAATTGCATTCTTTTTAATGTCTGTTTCACAGATCACATTTACTGCAAGCCCAATACAAATGCTTGCTCTACATCTTACACTACTCAAACAAATTAAAGGAACACTTTGTAATCAGAGTATAGCATCAAGTTAATTAAACTTCTGGGATATTGATATGGGCAGGTAAGTAGCAGAGGGGGCTGTTAATCAGTTTCAGCTGCTTTGGTATTAATGAAATTAACAACAGGTGCACTAGAGGGGCAACAACGAGACGACCATTAAAACAGCAATGGTTATACAGGTGGACGCCATTGACATTTTTCCCCCTCCTCATCTTTTCTGACTCTTTTTCACCAGTTTTGCATTTGGCTAGGGTCACTGTCACTACTGTTAGCATGAGGCGCTACCTGGACCCTACAGAAGTTGCACAGGCAGTCCAACTCCTCCAGGATGGCACATCAATACGTGCCATTGCCAGAAGGTTTGCTGTTTCCCAGCACAATCTCAAGAGCATGGAGGAGATTCCAGGAGACAGGCAGTTACTCCAGGAAAGCTGGACAGGGCCGTAAAAGGTCTACAACCCGTCAGCAGGAACGGTATCTGCTCCTTTGTGCAAGGAGGAGCGGGAGGAGCACTGCCAGAGCCCTTTAAAATGACATCCAGCAGGCCACTGGTGTGAATGTCTCTGACCAAACAATGACAAACAGACTTCACAAGGGTGGCCTGAGGGCCAGACGTCCTCTAATGGGCCTTGTGCTCACTCCCTGGCACCGCGGAGCTCGATTGACATTTGCCACAGAACACCTGAATTGTCAAATCCCCCACTGGTGCCCTGTGCTTTTCACAGATGAGAGCATGTTCACCCTGAGCACATGTGACAGACGTGAAAGGGTCTGGATGAGCTGTGGAGAACGTTATGCTGCCTGTAACATCGTTCAGCATGACCGCTTTGGTGGCGGTCAGTGATGGTCTGGGGAGGCTGAAAAAGCTGCGTATGTCTAACGAACAGATTTTTCGGTGGCATCACTAAATTAAAAAAAAATTTAAAAAATGAAATGCGACCGCATATCACAAGCGACGGATCCGATGATGTTACACCGAGAGGCGGGACACGGGAGAAGCTGGAGAGAGGAAAAAACACGGACTCAAAAGGCTCTGAACACAGATAGCTGCACCCAACTCTGATACCTTTGGCTAAAGTAAATGAGCGGAAAGGGGAAAAAAACAGAAATTATTGTTGGAGTCTCTCCCCACCAGTCCTTCAGAAAGTTACGCCTCTGGTTACTTCAACAGATCAGGAAGCAGATTTCTCATCTCCATCAGGAATATATGCTGGTGGGGATTTTTTTAATATATCATATTAAATTAAGCGTTCATTTCTGCATGTTTTGCTCCTATAAATTTAATGATAATATCGCACATGCTCTCCTCGAGCTCCGAGGATAAGTCGGAGCGCAGCAATACGGGAGGAATAGCGGAGGCTGTAGGCCTTGCTTTGTGCAGGAGGTCTGGAGCGGTGGATGTGGGATTTCAGGGTAACAAGAGAAGTGTCACAAAAGATGTTTAGACAGACACGTTTAGACATTCTTACTAGTACAAATGATGTCACGTTTCCCATTCATGTGTATTGGGCTTTTACTTCCAGATATCTAAAATAACATCCTTCCTATCTAAAATAAACATTCTTCCCATCTAAAAATAAATTCTGACAAGGATAAATTCTAATTTCAGATCTCCATAATATAGCTACTACTAGTCATAATTACTATCTAAGATATCAAAAATGAATATAACATTACAGCTATCCAGAAATCCATTTCTTGACATCTAGATTATATTTCTAGTTGTAGAAATATAATTACAGATATCAACTATTGATATATGACAAGTTAAATTGGAATTTCAGATATCTAACTTTTAATAATGCCTATCCAAAATGCAGTTTTATATTTGAGACATCTGGAATCTATATTCAGTCAAGCTAATAAATGTCAAAGTGGCCTGCCATAGCCCTTCGACTGCGTTACCATCAAGCATCATGGTAACTTTTCTTTCGCAATCGAAGGTCATCCAAACTATCAATTACGATTGGTCAAAATGATATAATACCCGCCCTCTTTTTTACCCACGTGACCACACGCTTTTCTGACTGCATCTCGGGCCTGTCAGTCAGAGCGGCTTCAGCCAATCAGGCTCCCTGTCCTCACGTCACAGTCGCTCACCGGCAGCTAGTGCTAGAACCCAAGATGTCCGCTATGTTCCCCATGTGTCTAAGAGCCAGCCGGAGCCTTTTGCGAATCAGGAGCGAGACGTTAGCTGCCTCCGGCCCGCAGCAGCTCCTGGATATCATCCGGACTCTCTCCACTGAGAAGAACCCAGCTGCCACTGGAGGTGCCACGGGGGGCTTAGCTCAGGCTATCCTCCAGGAGAAGCTTCAGCAGCAGAGTCAGGTGAGGGGCGCTCATTTTACTCTACGGGCAGTAACATCGGCGGGGTTGGTGCTTTTCATTGGCATCTCCGCCCAGCTAAGCTGCTCCAGGGATTGTAATCGAATCATCCCCTCGTCCGTATCGGTCTGACAGTTAGCTAAACGTGATGTATGTATCTTTTAATGTCTGCGCTAATGTTTTACATTTTCGGCACAGTTCATCTTACTTTTGTGTTTGTGTCTGTATCCTCTGACAGTTAGCCTCCTGCTGTTAGCCTCCTGCTTGCTAGGTCCTGTGTTAACATGTGAGAAAAGCTCCTATTCCCAGACATTAGCTGGCCTCTGCTTCAGAGGGAGATGAATGACCAAGGTTTGTTTTGGAGTGAAGGTCAGTCGAAAATAACCCCCTCACACACTCCACCCCTTCAGCCTTTTTGAAGGTAAAATCTTCTGTCAGTGAGTGGAGATTAAATGCACTAGCTCATCACAGAGTCAGTACCACTCCTACAGTGGAGCATGGTGATGGCAGCATCATTCTATGGGGCTGTGTTTCCAGTAGCAGGAGCAGGCAAACTAGACAGGATAGAGGAAAAGATGAATGGAGCAATGTAGAGAGGCATCCTGGAATAAAACCTGCTTCAGAGTGTTTTTGACCTCAGCCTGCAGCAACGACCCGGGGCACATGGCAAAAATCTAAATGGGTGGATCAGAACCTCTCACCAAATGTCCTGGAATGGCCTGAGATAAGACTTGAGTCCAACTGCCCCTCTGGTGGGATCTGATAATGGCTCTGCACCAAAACTGGAGTTGGACTGATATTAATGAATCAGCAGCGGAGACCTGAGATCAGAAAAGACTCGTCCATGCTCCCTCCATTTGCTATTCTTCATTGCAGGAATCTACAATGTTTTCCAGACCAAGGACCCCCAAACGAGAGCCAGATGGAGCGGGGACCCCCTAATTATGTATATTGCGTGAAAATGTGTTCTATCAAATTGGTCCTATAGTCACTCTGTTACAGATGGAGTCATGTAATGAAAGTAATTTCTCCCTGGGATTATTAAAGTATTTCTGATTCCAGGTTGATGGGACAGGTGTTATGAATGAAACGGTGTCCAGCTTGAAAGAGCTCCTGTGTGTCGCTGAATGTGTGCATTGATGACTGAAAGACATCTTCTGCCTCCATTTATCTGTTTACTACAGTGTGTTGAATTCATGTTAATGTGGATTTAAAGACATTTCAATTAGTGGAAAGAATTGCAGAGGGGAATATAAAAAAAAAAACGAATCAACCAAAACTTTTGCGACCCCCCCACATGCAGTACCTATGTGGACCCCCCACGGGTCACGGACCCCCTGTTGAAGACCTCCGCTTTAATGCTTTGTTTAATTTGTCAATAAATGTTCCTGTTTTGTTTAAATTGAGACTTTCCTAAGGTTGTTATTCATGCCATGTAAACAAAGGAAGACATTTTTTTTTTTAAAGTTTTTATGGACAGTAGGATGACAGGAAAGGGGGTATGAGAGAGGGGGAGAGACATGTAGCAAAGGACCACAGGCTGAATTCGAACCCGGGTCTCCCATGTAAAGGGCATCCTGATCGACATTACTGGGAAATACTTTATTAAATCCAAAAAGAAATGAAATGTCCAGATATTCACTGCTTTCCGTCCAACCAGTCCTTGGATTTATACTGGATTTGTAAATAGTTGAGATTAATGCTCTAAACGGCATCATGTTCATCCATTTTGAGCTCACTATAGAAAGGAAGGATTTCATGCAGCAGCCTCTTTTAAATTATTGCCTTGCCTGTTAGTTGCTTGTTGATTGGATAAAATCATAGTGTCTAATAAGTATCAGTACTTTCTTTACCTCACAAACTATTTAATCAAATTGTGCTAGCTGGGCTCCTAACATACTTTAGCATTGTGTTTCATTATTTAAAAAAAAAAAAAGAAGCAAAAGAATACTTTGTCTGCAGTTGACGTCCATGGTGGAAAAAACACCCATCTAATAAACCATTTTTTTTTTTTAAGCAAGGTTTATTTCATTTTGAGTGTCCACATGTGTAATACAGATTCTGGAATAAGTACTGTAATTATCATCACCCACCCCTTGTAGTCCCGCCCCCACCTGTGTCATTCATCCAAAATATAGTAGAATAAGAACAAATTGTATAAAAATAATAATACTAAATAAATAAATTAAGAAGGATAAAAAAGAGGGGGGTTAAGGTTAAGATTTTATGTATTTCAACAACTAATCAATTGAGTCTCTAATTTCTCCACAAAATGTATAAATGATTCCCAAGTTGAATAGAATTTGGATATAGATCCTCTCAAAGTGCATCTAAGCCTTTCTAGTTTTAATGGCTGCATAAGTTCTTTAATCCAATGAATATAAGTAGGAGGGTAGGTATCCTTCCACTTAAACACTATTAACCTGCTTGCTAGTAGGGTGGTGTATGCCACCATATTTGTCTGAGTGGGATGTAGATGTGCACTAGCAGGAATGACGCCAAAGATTGCAGTCAGGGGAGAAGCTTCTAGTGGGTATTGATGGCCTGATAAACCAGACTAAATGTGAGATTAAATGTGTAATTTAGTCTGGCCCCGATTAATGAGACATTGAAAGATGGTTAATGAGAACAACCTGTTGTTTTTCAAACCATGTCTGTTCCAATTGGCCAACGCTCTGACCAATAAGCGCAACTGACATAGTAAATGTGACAGAAAGCTGGTGGGGGAATGTAAACAAACAGCCTGTCGGTAAAACGGTGAATACGTCCTTCTTAAAAATGAATGAGCGTAGAGCCTCTTCCTGCTCACGTTTCAATGAAAACCCAAAGTCTGATCCTTCCAGAACTGATTCCAAAGCTGAGTGAAACGACAACTGTTCAATAGTTGTTTCCATCTTCCTTGTTGTGCTTCCTCCAGCGTCGTGCAGCTTTGACGTCACGCCTCAAAACCCCGCCCACTTTGCATCCAGAAATTCAAAACACATCTCTGTGTTGTGATTGGCCCGCCAGTTCTAGGGCCCGGGGCATTGATCGAGGCTAAACCACTCGCAGGCAAAAATGATTTTGGCCGCTGGCGGGTGAGGGTAGTTTACTGGCAGTAGGGATGCACGATATTGGGATTTTGGCCGATATCCGATATGCCGATATTTTAAAACTCAAACACCGAGTTTTGGGAGGTTCAATGGGTCCCGGGCTAAGGGTATTAACTGCATTATAGAGTTTAGTAATGTAGCCCTTCGTCGTAGGGTTAAAATCAGGGATGTTATCTAATAGATTTTTGGACGGAAGAGTTGGAAATTGAGTGACTTTAGAGCGAGTGAAATCTCAAACCTGTAAATGCCTAAAAAAAAATTTGTTTTTGGTAGTTTAAATTTCTCAGATAGCTGATGAACGAAGCAAAGATTCCCTCTATATAAAGGTCTCCCAGAGTGCGTGCATATATATGTATATATACACTCACCGGCCACTTTATTAGGTACACCTGTCCAACTGCTCGTTAACACTTAATTTCTAAGCAGCCAATCACATGGCGGCAACTCAGTGCATTTAGGCATGTAGACATGGTCAAGACAATCTCCTGCAGTTCAAACCGAGCATCAATATGGGGAAGAAAGGTGATTTGAGTGACTTTGAACGTGGCATGATTGTTGGTGCCAGAAGGGCTGGTCTGAGTATTTCCAAAACTGCTGATCTACTGTGATTTTAACGCACAACCATCTCTAGGGTTTACAGAGAATGGTCCGAAAAAGAAAAAACATCCAGTGAGCGGCAGTTCTGTGGGCGGAAATGCCTTGTTGATGCCAGAGGTCAGAGGAGAATGGCCAGACTGGTTCGAGCTGATAGTAGGGCAACAGTGACTCAAATAACCACCCGTTACAACCAAGGTGGGCAGAAGAGCATCTCTGAACGCACAGTACGTCGAACTTTGAGGCAGATGGGCTACAGCAGCAGAAGACCACACCGGGTGCCACTCCTTTCAGCTAAGAACAGGAAACTGAGGCTACAATTTGCACAAGCTCATGGAAATTTTCAATAGAAGATTGGAAAAACGTTGCCTGGTCTGATGAGTCTTGATTTCTGCTGCGACATTCGGATGGTAGGGTCAGAATTTGGCTTCTACAACATGAAAGCATGGATCCATCCTGCCTTGTATCAACGGTTCAGGCTGGTGGTGGTGGTGTCATGGTGTGGGGAATATTTTCTTGGCACTCTTTGGGCCCCTTGGTACCAATTGAGCATCGTTGCAACGCCACAGCCTACCTGAGTATTGTTGCTGACCATGTCCATCCCTTTATGACCACAATGTACCCAACTTCTGATGGCTACTTTCAGCAGGATAATGCACCATGTCATAAAGCTGGAATAATCTCAGACTGGTTTCTTGAACATGACAATGAGTTCACTGTACTCAAATGGCCTCCACAGTCACCAGATCTCAATCCAATAGAGCATCTTTGGGATGTGGTGGAACGGGAGATTCGCATCATGGATGTGCAGCCGACAAATCTGCGGCAACTGTGTGATGCCATCATGTCAATATGGACCAAACTCCCTGAGGAATGCTTCCAGCACCTTGTTGAATCTATGCCACGAAGAATTGAGGCAGTTCTGAAGGCAAAAGGGGGTCCAACCCGTTACTAGCATGGGGTACCTAATAAAGTGGCCGGTGAGTGTATATATATACTCTATAGTGCCCAAATCTCAAAGGCATTGTCAGAGATGGAAAGGGTTTTTTTGAGATTGGAGAAGCAGAAAGCAGGTCTTTTTGAAAGCTTGTCTAAACAGATCCTGACTGAATCACATATAATTTGGTGTTCTCTCATTTTAAATTGGGATGAATGTATATTTATACCTTAGAGATGTTTGATTTAATCCTGGAAGCTCTGAGTTTGTCTGTAGAATCAGTGAAACTTCCGATGCTGCTCGTCCTGTCAGCGATGCAGGTTGTCCGCTCCCAGTTCCCTGGTTTTCAGATATCTGCACTGAGTTCCAGTGAATCTCACAGCGTTTATGTTTCAGGGCCAGCCGCCTCCGGGGGGGGAGCCGGGCGAGAAGGATGGAGAGCAGGCGGAGGACAAGAAGCAGAAGGAGAACACTGCCTACGCTAAGAAGATGGCGCTGCGGCTGGCTGGACTCATGGGGCTGGGTGGGGCTGCCAGCCTGGTTTATATATTCGGTGAGTGAGATGAAGTTGATCACAGATTAATTGATTTAGCAAAGAAAATAGGATCAACTTGATGCCTAAACAGCCTAAAACACACATTTAAAGACAGTAATGTTTACAAGCCTGACGTGGGAATGCTCTGAAGAGGTTTGTTGAATGGCTTTTAGAAAATCCTAGATCAGGGGTAACCAATTAAAAATCAGCTGTATCCAAATAAAGAAAATCATCAACCAGTAAAGGTCCAGAGACATTTTTCATTATAATCTGTTACTTTAAACAGCATTTAACACTGAAATAAAATGAGGTGTTTATGCATCCATGTTATACATTGAATTTTTAAATAAAAATAGAAAATTTTTCCTTTTTAGAATCTAAAGTGTTTTTTGAAGTAGAGAACAACAACGGTTCAGTTAGGTATATAAACAATTTCCTGATTCACATATTTTATAAAACACCTGAACTGACTATTTGTTATTGTTTTATTTCTTTTTCTGTCTTAATGTTGGCAGTGGGCTTTATGCTGCCCTGCAAGGCTTTAAACCCGGGTTTGAATAGAGACTAAGCCATTCTAAAGCTCATATCAAGGAGCTCATTTTGAGCCTGGATCCATATTTATTTTTGATTCTGTTCATGGTGGAGAATCCTGCTTCACAGCAGCAGGTTGAGCCAAACATCCTCTAAATGTGCAGGGTCATCTTTGAGCACCATTTCACTTTTCTGTCACCAGTTCACCACAGTTCTTCCAGCAGTCCACACTTTCTCTGCTGTCTTTTTCTCATCGTCTTCTCCTTCTTTCCCATCACCCGGCTTGCCACAGGTTTGCCTAATGTGTCTAAAAGTAGCAGCAGCAGCAACCCAGACTGACAGCAGCTCATTGGCTAATTTGGATCACGTGTAGCCTGGTGCCGTATGCTCCGAAGGGCTTTACCGTATTAACAGGAGAAGTGGAGCAAGTGAAATTAGACACTCTCATCAGACAACATGTGGTAATTTATAAATGTTTTAGGTCAGGTTGGGTCCGAATTATTTATAATTATATAAATATAAAGAAATGAAACTATTATCGTCTCATAAGTCAGCATCACATAAACCTTGTAGTGGTTGGATGCATAAATTTATTTATTTTTCCTCACTTAAGTTTTAAAATAGAAAATGCAAATGACATATATTGGTTTCGGAAACTTTTCTTACCCCCACTTTAATTTAAAAGAAACAAAATTCAAGCTGTAAAAATGCAGTAAAACAATAAACAATAAAAATACTACAAATAAACAAGCTGGCGGTTTTACACAGTCGGCTAGTTTTATCAGTTAGGAGACTTTAAAGAACAAAGTGATGAAGTGACGTCACTCTGAGGTGTGGAAGTACAAGGTGTAGATTAGTGAAGAAAAAAAAACAGACTTTCCAAAAATGAAATTCGATTGAAGCTTTTTTATTATTATTATTATTGTTTTATTTATTCAACAATTGCAGAGTTTACATGAATACATGAACATTCGTCTCCATTGTGAAAATATTACACTGTGTAGTATCCAACATTGCTGGTGTTTTAACATAAAACAAAAAACAAAAATGAAAATTTACATCATCACATTTTGCCAGGAAAAGTACAAATTTACAAAAAGATATTAAATTGTTTACACACATTTACAGTTTGTGTTGCCTTTTGATTAAGAGAATACTTAATCGTGTTGACATATTGCTTGACCTCATTGTTAAAAGCAATAAAAGATATTTTGGAATGTGTAAACTTACATTTATGAATGTAGAATTTTGCCAAGAGAATAATCAGATTAATAATGAAAGTTTCGTTTGGTCTAGTCTTAATTCGATTAAAGCTGAAGATCAGAGATTAAATAAAAGTCTGGATGATGGGAAGGAGAAATGAAGCAATTCCTATTTTTTACATCACTGTAGATCATTTAATTCCCAGTGAGACGCTGCCCTGTGATATAGTTGAATGTCAGCATTTTGTAAAGTGTTGCCAACGTCTGACAGCCTGGAAGGGTTTCCAGGGAAAACGTACCTCTCATATGGCTGCATCTGCTCCTTTTCACATAAAGGAGTTTGTTGTTAGTTTGTACTTTTAGTTTGCTGATGTTGGTGTTTCTGCCTAACCTGAATAAACACCAGGGGGCGCCAAAGAACCTTCACTGATTCTTCACACAGGCAGCTCTCAGTGGCGGTTCTGAAGGATTTGGGTTTTTATATAAACTTTGATCTCTGTTTCTGTTTAAACATCTTAAAAATTACTTCTTCTTTTTTTTCTTCTTTAGGCACAAATTCAGTTGATGAACAAGGAAACAGGGTGAGTTGATGTATCAAACACACACATTCTGGTCTTACTATATCTTGCATTGACTTCTAATCATTTTTCAACCTTTTCTGTGGCTGAACCCAGAAACCAGCCTAAGCCTAATGCTACGTTAAGACAACAAGCAGCAAAAAAGCGCGTGCTGCTTCATTCCTGATGCTTGTACAAGTTTAGTTCTGGTGGGAAAAGTGGTTCTGATGCACGTTGGGCGGAGCTGCCCTATCCTTTCTTTGCCTGTAACAATGGCAGCTATATTTGCTGTGATCAGTGGGTAAAATGTAGTTTTAATAAGTTTTTCAGTGAGAAAATCCACCTGAAAACTTCATCTGTTCAGTCAGTTCATCCAGATTACCATCCTGCCTTCAGAATATTATTTCTATCAGAGCCGCTCAGACCCCAACATACTGACGGGGCGTGCATTCAACAGCACCTCTGGCCCGTTCGCCTCTTCGCGGTTCGCCATGGCGGCTGGAAGGTGGCTTTCATGTACGTAATCCAAACTGAAGGCACCAGGATAATAAAAGCGAACATGTTTTGGCGGCAGATTTCGGCCTTTTAAGTTAATTTAGGCGTTAATAAACACCTTCAGAGGAGTGATCATAGTGATCTGTATCATCATCAGCAATGTGTCTGTCTCCCTGCCAGCTCCCAGATCAGCTTCTCTGATTGGTTGAAGTGGAGCGTTGAGCAGCAAAAGTTCAATTTTTCCAACTCCAGCAGCAGCTGCTTTTGCAGCGCGTTCTGCGCATCAGATGCTCAGAATGCGCTGTGGGACATTTTGCTGCGCCTTGAGGCGCGTCAACCATTGACTTTGCATGTAAGCTAGCTGCTCCTCCTGCTTTTGGTGTGAACGTAGCATAACAGTGACCTGTCACACCTTAGTCCTGAACCTAACCTCTAACAATAAAACAAAAAAAAAAGGAAGACCAGGAAAACACGGAGAGGTCTGAAATTATCATCGTATGTGGATTTCCACTGTGAGATTATTTGGTAAAAATAGAAATTCTGACAGTTCATCCATTTTTTTTTTTTAACAATGTTTTAGTTCCTCGTTTTGATGATAAATATTATGATGAAAAATGTATCAGAATAATGATCAACATCCCTGCATGTGTGACAGCAACATGTAAAGGAAATGTTGCTTTCAGGTGAAATCAATACTGACTGTAAAGTTGATTTGTAGGTGATGATATATTTAGTGAGACTTGCCACATTTTTTCCCCAAAATAAACGGCATAATACCCTGAGAATCCCTTAGAAACTTTTGATGAAGCCTCAGATTGTAAAGATGCACATCTTGACTAACTGCAACAAATTTGGACTGAATCAGTTGGAGCCGATTTGATCAACAAAAATTTTAGTGTGATTTTGGCAGTTAGTACCAAGTACGACGCTCAATAAAAAAATATAAAAGCAATTACCATAAAATAATTGTGTTATTAGTGACTGTAATTAACTGCAATCGACATGTGAGGTAAAGATGCTGGAAATAAAAAGCATGACTTTATTTTAATCCGGGTCAAAAATCAGATTCAACATCCGATCAAGAGTCTGAAGAGTCTTTTTTTTTTTGTCATCTCCGCCCTTCATAACTTCCAAGGTCCCCTGGATGGTTATTTTTCATGGCTTCAGCTCTTCACTTGTAATCCACTACGCTAAAGAGACAAAGAAAGAAAATAAAACGTTCTCTGGTTCTGTCGGGGAATCAGGTTCTTTAAGCTGAACAGATGGATTCAGGTCTGACTGTTCTTCCTGTCAGAGGCGTCGCTGTGGGAAAGGGAGAAGACCCACTCAGCCCCCCCCCCCCCGAATGGGATCAGACCGGCACACTTGGCAGATAACTGAGAACTTCAGGTCTGCACACTTCCTGCTCTAATGAAAGTAGCCGTGAGACAAAATTACCCGTTTCTGCAGGATTAAAAACACCGAGGCCCGATTATCCATGCTCTGGTGCTGAACTGGTCCTGAGGTAGAATCAGAACCAGTTTATATAGTTTTGATGGTTCCCACTAAGACCTGACGGTCGTCCTCTGAGCTCTGTGCTGTAGGAGGCGTCGGTCTGGGACCAGGCACTTCAAAGGACAACGTTAGTCACATCAGAAGCCTTTTTTTGGGCCCAGATGGCGCCGCTCGGCACACTTTTCACACCTCGCCGTGTCGCAGATTCCCATCTTCCTGGGGAACATCTGCTGCGGCGGGAGGCCCGAGCTGCTCGTCTAAGACCCAAGAACCTGGAACTAAACTGTTCCATCCGCTCCCTAAAGCCAGAACCTGCTGTAAAAGTTCAATCATCTGAAACAATCCACCAAGTTATCCATAAAGATACTCAGTTTATGGGTTTAATCTAAATCAGATTTTTTTTTTATTTGCAGGAATGTGCTAAAATATCTGATTTTAACACATCTATTCTGACCATAAATGTTAGATTTATTCATCATAAATTCATGAAATGATTTTAATTAAAGTTAAATGGAAACAGGCTGTTAGATGCTCCTAGTTAATTCAAACCAGGTCTTTTATCTGGACTTGGGTCCAGTTAAAGTCCAATAATTCGGTTCCTGAGGATTCAGGTCCAAAATCCAGAGAATTCACAGATTTTAGTTCCACTATGTGGTCAAATAGTTGTCCAGAGGTGGGCAAGGAGACAACATGGCCGCCATATAAAACCTGAGTCATGTTTTTCATGCTGTATTTATGATTTTATTTTATCTGGCTTATTTGGGACAGACTCACTCACTGACCCAGCTTGAAAACATGGATTTGATTTGAGTTTGAGTCGACTGAGCAGATTTCCGTCGAACATGTTTGTTTTACTAGTCCTTTGTTTGTTGGAAGGTGGAATTAAAAACTCTCCAGGTTTAATGTTTCTGTCCTCCTCGCTCCGACTGATGAGCTGTTTATTATTTCACAGAAACAAGCCTTAAGCAGCTGTAATGTGCCTTCGGACCCTCATTCGGGTGTTTTTGTTATAGATGCTAGTCTGACGATCTGTTTTCATCCTGATTGACCTTCTGCCATGACGACGATGCTGCTGCTGCTGCTGTGTTATTCTCATGCAGAGTGTGAGAGCGGCACCTCCTGCTGCTTTCCCTGCAGTCGGTACACTCTTTACGAGCTTCTTCACACCTTGCTCTGCACAGACACATCGTGCTCCTGGCTTTACTTCAGCTCCACATGGTCCTCTGATAATGGGAAAATGTTAAGAAGTCCTACAAAAAAAAAAAAAAAAAATAGAAGAACTGCTGTGCAAATCCTCAACTGTTAAGTTTTAATTTTCCGGGGTCCATCATTAGATTCTGATTCCTGCAGAACCACTGAGCTACAGCAGAACATGAACCATGGATATCCTCATAAGTGGATTCTATGCTGCGTTAAAATCTGCTGTTGATATTAAAGGGCATATCTGATGTTTTTGACAAATTTTAAATTGAATAAAAATCTACAAGTGTTTTCGTTTTTCAGCTTCTGCATGACATTTCCTTCATGTGTCAGTTAAAAGATAAAGTTGTTGTATTTCTTAGTGTCACTAAATAGATATTCTTACCTGTAAGGTGAGCTTACACCTGCCAGGTGTTGTCTTTAATTAAAACGGACGGATCTGATTCATCCCTCTGTTCTTTTTTATTCTGCAGATTCCCGATGAGTTCGACCAAGGTAAGCTGCTTTCATCTGGATCCTCAGATTCAGGTTTCCGCAGGTCATTAAAAATCATAAAATTATTATTTTTTAAATTAAGGCCTTAATTGGAATTAAATTTCATTAAATGTGATTATAGTGGCATTTAAAATGTTTTATAAAACAAAAAAAAACAGGTTTATACAAACAGTTTTGTCAGATATATCAGATATAACTGGTTCCACATGTTTGCACAGAACATATATATACAGAATATATATATATATTATATATACAGTGGGGCAAAAAAGTATTTAGTCAGCCACCAATAGTGCAAGTTCTCCCACTCAAAAAGATGAGAGAGGCCGGTAATTTTCATCATAGATATACCTCAACTATGAGAGACAAAATGAGAAAAAAAAATCCAGAAAATCACATTGTCTGATTTTTAAAGAATTTATTTGCAAAATATGGTGGAAAATAAGTATTAGGTCAGTTACAAACAAGCAAGATTTCTGGCTCTCACAGACCTGTAACTTCTTCTGTAAGAGGCTCCTCTGTCCTCCACTCGCTACCTTCATTAATGGCACCTGTTTGAACCCGTTATCAGTATAAAAGACACCTGTCCACGACCTCAAACAGTCACACTCTAAACTCCACCATGGCCAAAACTAGAGAGCTGTCAAAGGACACCCGAAACAAAATTATAGACCTGCACCAGGCTGGGAAGTCTGAATCTGCAATAGGTAAACAGCTTGGTGTGAAGAAATCAACTGTGGGATCAATTATTAGAAAATGGAAAACCTACAAGACCACTGATAATCTTCCTCGATCTTGGGCTCCACGCAAGATCTCACCCCGTGGGGTCAAAATGATCACAAGAACGGTGAGTAAAAATCCCAGAACCACACGGGGGGACCTAGTGAATGACCTGCAGAGAGCTGGGACCAAAGTAACAAAGGCTACCATCAGTAACACACTACGCCGCCAGGGACTCAAATCCTGCAGTGCCAGACGTGTCCCCCTGCTTAAGCCAGTACATGTCAAGGCCCGTCTCAAGTTTGCTAGAGAGCATTTGGATGATCCAGACGATGACTGGGAGAATATCATATAGTCAGATGAAACCAAAATAGAACTTTTTGGTAAAAAATCTACTCGTCGTGTTTGGAGGAGAGAGAATGCTGAGTTGCATCCAAAGAACACCATACCTACAGTGAAGCATGGGGGTGGAAACATCATGCTTTGGGGCTGTTTTTCTGCTAAGGGACCAGGACGACTGATCCGTGTGAAGGAAAGAATGAATGGGGCCATGTATCGTCAATTTGTGAGTGAAAACCTCCTTCCATCAGCAAGGGCATTGAAGATGAAACATGGCTGGGTCTTTCAGCATGACAATGATCCCAAACACACCGCCCGGGTAACGAAGGAGTGGCTTCATAAGAAGCATTTCAAGGTCCTGGAGTGGCCTAGCCAGTCTCCAGATCTCAACCCCATAGAAAATCTTTGGAGGGAGTTGAAAGTCCGTGTTGCCCAGCGACAGCCCCCGAACATCACTGCTCTAGAGGAGATCTGCATGGAGGAATGGGCCAAAATACCATCAACAGTGTGTGAAAACCTTGTGAAGACTTACAGAAAACTTTTGATCTCTGTTATTGCCAACAAATGGTATATAACAAAGTATTGAGATGAACTTTTGTTATTGACCAAATACTTATTTTCCACCATATTTTGCAAATAAATTCTTTAAAAATCAGACAATGTGATTTTCTGGATTTTTTTTTCTCATTTTGTCTCTCATAGTTGCGGTATATCTATGATGAAAATTACCGGCCTCTCTCATCTTTTTAAGTGGGAGAACTTGCACTATTGGTGGCTGACTAAATAGTTTTTTGCCCCACTGTATATGTATATGTATATATATATATATATGTGTATATGTATATGTATATATATATATGTTCCTAGGACTGCGCTCTTCTGGACAGAGACCTCTGATGTTTTACCTGGGATCTGCTGTAGCCACTCTCCCAGTTTGGGGGTCACAGCCCCCAGTGCTCCAATTACCACTGGCACCACTGCTGCTCTTACTTTCCACATCTTTTCTAGCTCCTCTTTCAGCCTTTGGTATTTCTCAAGCTTCTCGTGTTCTTTCTTCTTGATGTTGCTGTCGCTTGGGATTGCCACATCTATCACTACTGCCTTCTTCTGCTGTTTGTCGATCAACACGATGTCTGGTTGGTTAGCCATCACCTGTTTGTCAGTCTGGATCTTGAAGTCCCATAGGATCTTAGCTCGGTCATTCTCAACTACCTTAGGAGGTGTCTTCCATTTTGACCTTGGGACTTCCAGCCCATACTCATGGCAGATGTTCCTGTACACTATGACAGCTACCTGGTTGTGGCGTTCCATGTATGCACTTCCTGCCTGCATTTTACACCCTGCTGTTATGTGCTGTATTGTTTCAGAGGCATCTTTGCACAGTCCGCATCGGGGGTCCTGCCTGGTGTGGTAGACCCTGGCCTCTATTGATCTTGTACTGAGTGCCTGTTCTTGTGCTGCCATGATTAGTGCCTCTGTGCTGTCCTTCAGTCCAGCCTTTTCCAGCCACTGGTAGGATTTTTTGATATCAGCCACTTCTTCTATTTGTCTGTGGTATACGCCGTGCAGCGGCTTGTCCCTCCATGATGGTTCTCCTTCCTCTTTCTTGTCCTCTCTTTCGGTTTTCTCCTGCCTGAGGAATTCACCAAGCCATTTGTCTTTGGGGGCCATCTTTCTGATGTACTCCTGGATCTTAGTTGTTTCATCCTGGACAGTGGTCTTGACACTCACTAGCCCTCGGCCTCCCTGGCTACGCTTGGTATACAGTCTCAGGGTGCTGGATTTGGGGTGGAACCCTCCATGCATTGTGAGGAGCTTTCTTGTCTTGAGGTCAGTGGCCTCTATCTCCTCCTTTGGCCAGTTTATTATACCAGCGGGGTATCTGATGACTGGTAGGGCATATGTGTTGATGGCTTGGATCTTGTTTTTCCCATTCAGCTGACTTTTCAGGACCTGCCTTACTCTTTGTAGGTATTTAGCTGTGGCAGTCTTTCTTGCTATCTCCTCGTGGTTTCCGTTAGCCTGTGGCACCCCAGGGTATTTGTAGCTGTCCTGCACATCTGTAATGTGGCCTTCTGGTAGTTCAACCCCCTCGGTTCTGATCATCTTCCCTCTCTTTGAGACAATGCGACCGCACTTGTCCAGTCCGAATGACATCCCAATGTCATTGCTGTAGATCCTGGCAGTGTGGATCAGTGAGTCGATGTCTCGCTCACTCCTGGCATACAGCTTGATGTCATCCATGTAGAGGAGGTGACTGATGATTGTTCCGCTTCGGAATTGGTATCCGTAGCCAGTCTTTGTGATGATCTGGCTGAGGGGGTTCAGGCCTATGCAGAACAGCAGCGGGGATAGTGCATCACCCTGGTATATGCCGCACTTGATGGTGACTTGTGCTATTGGCTTTGCATTGGGTTCCAGACTTGTTTTCCACAGCTTCATTGAGTTCTTGATGAAGGCTATTAGAGTCCTGTTGATCTTGTACATTTCCAAGCATACCAGTATCCATGTATGTGGCATTGAGTCATAGGCTTTCTTATAGTCAATCCAGGCAGTGCACAGATTTGTCTGCCTGGTCTTACAGTCTCGAGTGACTGCTCTATCCACTAGTAGCTGGTGCTTGGCTCCTCTGGTGTTACTGCTACTTCTGGGAAGGGTGCATGTATTGAGCCATGTGCCTATTCATCTTAGCCGCTATGATGCCTGACAGGAGCTTCCATGTTGTACATAGGCAAGTTATTGGCCGGTAGTTGGATGGGGTTGTTCCCTTCTGGGGATCCTTCATGATTGATCTTGGCTTCCAGCCTTCTCCTCCATGGGGGCTCTGCTTTGTGGCCTGTGGTGTTTATCTTATAGCCAAGCATCTCTAGGATCACTGTAGCTGTGGCGTAGGTCAGCTCGTTGGTCTCAGTTATGTCTTTAGTAGGGATAGTATGTAGTGCTGCATTTACATCTTCTAGAAGAAGACGTTTAGTGGGCTTGTTGTTGTTGGGGCTGGGGACCCAATCTCTGTGTGTTGGGATGATGATATTTCCCTACTGACCTGTTGTCCTGACTCTTCCTTACTGCAGCATGTCAGTTGTACCTCATCAATTTCTAGTTGTGATAGGAGCTGCGGTTTGCGGATGTTAGAACACTGAGTTAGTAGTTGTTTCTTTGTCAGTGTGGATGATGGTTGTTGGAGCTGCCATAATTCCCATAGTCTCTGCATGTAACCTCTCTCCATGGGGAATGGAAATACTCCCACACTGCGGCTGTTGCGCTCGGCTTTGAAACCAGTTCCATTTCGAGCTTTCCCCCCCAACATTTTTTTTTACCCCGCTAAATCCTCACGGGGCTCTAAAGCTGCAGAATAGAAGGAGGAAAACACAGGCAGAGATGATATAGCTGATAAATTAAATGACGTTGATAGTTTTTATTTATCGTGCGATTAATTGATTTATTGATTTTTGTGACAGTACTACTGATATGTAAATAGTGCAGCAGCCAGATGGGTCCTGTTATTGACGTCTTGGCAGTGGCGTGCGTCTCTTTGTTTCTGTGATGGGTCACTACAGTCTGGGCGGCGCTGCCAACTGCCTTCCTTCTGTTTGTGTTCCACCCCTTGGTCCATATGCCCAAAAAAACCTTTCTGGGAATGATTCTGATGAACTGAAATGGAGGAAAAGCAAACTAATGAGTTTAATCATGTTGGAATGTTGGTTCTCTGCATCCAGAGCAGGACTTTCTATGATCTAAGATTACATCTGTGATTATTAGCAGCTCTGATGAAAGCGGCTCTTGGGAAATATCCAGATGAAGGAAATGGTCCAAACTCTTCTGAACACAAACTAAACTCAAACGTTTCTCTGAGATGTTTACAGCAACGACCAAAACTATTCATGCACCTTAAACCTTCCTGTAGTTTCTATTCATTTCAAACATTATTTTGTTTTTGTTGTTTTGTGGGTTTTAGGGCCTGTTAGATGTTGAAGTGGAAGTGTGCGTTGTTTTTTATCGTTACACGCAGCTACAGCTCACACTTTAAGACGAAGCCCTGCAGTTTCTTCGTACAGTGTGGGTTCACAGCTCCCCATGTATGTTCTCACACTGTCTGGCCCGATGCTCTGATGCGATCTACCTGCTCACACTGTACGTCTAAAAACCACATCAGACTCGGCTCCGCAGTGAGATGGCGCTACTCGGACTCGTCCATCCAGAAGCCAAACCAGTAGAAGAGGAATATGAAGCTCACTCGAGTGAAAAGCGCTGCTTTGGCAATTTGTGCAATTTTGTGCTGAAAGTCCTAAAAAGAAAAGGCGACGACGTGTTTGGACAAAGACATGGCTGAGCAAACGTGGCTACTACAGTCTGTCAGTTTTACAGAAAGAACTCCATTTCACTCGTACCGCTGCCATGCTTCTGTGTTTTCATCTGAGAGTAAGAAGAAGAGTCCTCGTTTGCCCACGACGGCCGACTGAAAGTTAAACATGTTTGACCTCCTCTGGCTCCTGCAGGTCTACCAACTAAAATTTCTTCCCTCTAAATTCCCTTTGCCAATGGAACAAGACAATTTACATTTAAAATAAGAAAAAAGTGGATATTATCAAATTATCTTATTTTAAGTGTAAAAATACTCATTCCATTGGCAAATAGTTACATTTATCTGATAAAATGAAGGGTAAATACACTTAATTTAGGATTTTATTTACTTATTTCTTGATGGTTTTTGCAGTGTGGATTGATTTCATTGAGCTCAGATTCACGGTTAACTTCAAAGCATTATTTTGTTCCTAAAAATGGCTTCAGGCAGAGACTTAATTAACTTTTTATTACGTTTATCATCACCTACCCAGGAATTTTCACCAGTAAAAATTCACAGTAACTGCACACAGTTTATCAGCTTAAATGTTAAAAAAAAAGAAAGCAGCCATTAGCTGCAGAATTTTATTTTATTTTTTAAGATTTCCTAATATTTCGTGGATATTCTGGAAATTTAAACCTCAACTATTTTATGCCAAAATAAAACATCATTAATACTTATAAATCATAAACACATTTTAAATTCTATTGGTGCAGATTGTTTTTATATTTAATTGTGTTACTTTAGAAACCAGATGTCCCATCCTGCTTTGTTTTTAAACTTGTGCGCACAGCAAGTCTGGGAGATTAATCTATAAAATTAATTTAGCAGATGTTCTGTTTATGAAGATTAAATTTTTGGAAAGTCAAGATCTTCCCTTACCTCCTAAATAAAAAAATGCACTTAATTTAGACAAAAAGGACTGATTTAGATTTCCATTTTTGCAGTGCAGAAATCAGACTCTGGAGAAGTTGTGGAAAATATTTTCTTTTCTGTATTGTAGCTTCCAAACCTATGTAGCTAAAGCTCCTTCAGTTTTCATGCTGCTCTGTTCTAGACCCTTTAAAGGTCCTTAGGTCTGGACTGAATGAGAAGTTTTAGTCGTTTCTGCATTTCCTGCTCTGTTTTCTTTCATTTAATCAAATGAAATGTTTATTGATCTGAGTTTAGATGAAGTGAAACAAAGCTGCCGCCTGATTGGCTGGAATCTGAGACCTTCAGTGTGTTGCTGGTTTGTTTTCTGGCTACAGCTCTGCTTCATAAACTTTTATTGCCGGAATAATTTTAAGATGAGCGTAAAGTGTTTGTTCTGATCCGTCTGAACTGGCCTGAAACCAAACAAATGAATCAACAAGGACTTCAGAAGCGTGAAGCCATCATCTGGTTTGAATCTTTTCCATTTCGACTTCATGGAAGCGGCTTTAGATCCATCAGCTCTTCCTTTTCTGTGTCCCTCGGCCGCCTCGCGTCCGACCATCCGTCTCTCTGTCAACCAAAGTCCCAGAGGGCCACTTCCTCCTCCTCCGTCTGTAACTTTACGTCCTCCTCTCCTGACCGTCCATCTGTCTCTCGCTCCCTAAAGACGTCCAGAGGACTGCAGGAATCCCAGCCTGGTTTTCTGAATAGAGGTCCAGATGGGCGGATTGATTGAGTCAGAACTGGACCTGAGGGACTGGATTGTATTGATCATAGGAATCAGGCAGTGATCAGAAGTGAACGGCTCTGTTGTGGCGGCAGATCGACCAGGCGGGACGGAAACTCCCAGATGTCCATCAGATGGGGTCTGGATGTAAACCTGCTTCCTGCTGCGGCGCTTTAGGAGCAACGATGAGGAAGCTTTAAGATTCATTATTTTAGACTTTTTTAAGAATTTCAATCTTAATAAAAGTAGTTTAAAGCAAGAATTTGATTGAATGAAGAAAACCCTAAAGGCAGCAAAGACAAACGGGTCAATAGGATACCTTCTAACGTCTCGACTCAATCATCTGATGCGTCCTCATGAATGACCATCAAAGCTTTTCTTTCCCTCAGACTGATGCCTTGTTAAACGTCCTTTGAGAAGCGGGCAGACTTCCAAAATGCCTTGTTAGACCAGGCATGCTGTGCTGTTCGCACACCAGAGGTCGCTGGCAGGGGAAAGTTAGGTGGAAGGAGAAAGTTTAATAATTGCAGCTTCGAGATGATTGTGAAGCAAAGTCTATTCAGCTGTTTGGATGAGAATCCTTTTGTTCCAGAAGCAGAGATGATGCTGAAAGTCTCAAACCTGGCGGAAGTTCTGGATTGATTGATGTAACTTTCAGGTGTTTAATATTATTGCTAATATTCTCCATTATGCTAGGGGCCTCTTAAGCCTGATTTATTCTCAGAAACCAGGTCGTCTGTGTGTGTTTCAGGGAATGCAAATGTGCCCCCGCCCCCTCCACAGACACTCCACTGCACCAAAACTGTAGGTACCGCAGACAGTGCTGCAGACAGGAGGCCTCTGATTGGTCAAATCTACATCCTTTCTATACCATGCGTATTTCCTGTTTGGTACCTTACCGGCTTGTTTTTGTCCGTATGATGATTGTGGAAAACGACTCGTAAAGATGGACCTGCTAGTAGAGCGAGGTGCGAAAGAACGCTGGGACCCTTTTTCCACCTGGATCCCCGCTCTTTTTCACCCTCATGTTTAGGGGTGTAAATCACACCCATCATGGCGATTGGATTCAGTATCAATTTCATGAACCAACGATAGGGCTGGGCGATATAGAAAAAAAGCTTATCAATTAAAAAAAATGCATATTGATTGATATCGATAATTATTAAAAAAGTCCAGAGCTCAGAGTGGGACAAGTTGTGGGCGTTGTTTTCTTCCTGTTAGATTCTTATTTTCAGTAACGATGTTAAACGGGGTCAAAGGTTACCGACGCTGCACTCCCCAAGCTGCGAGCTCCCATTCTATAGGATGCCGAAGCAACTTCGTTGTGCTGATAGTCTTACTTTTGATAGCGTTTCGACAAACTTTGCACACTACTGTAGTCTGCTCCACATCGGTCTCATCAAAGCCGAACCGCTTCCATATAATTGATGAAACACGAGTCTTTTCTCGGTGCCAACGGTGCAGCATGCAATCAGGCAGGAGGAGGAAAGAAGCAGAAGCAAACTCCAAAGTAAAAAAAAATCCTGGACTTGACGATTTAGTAAAATTTCAAATCATGGACTTTAAAAACTTTAATGATTTGAATTCATTTGATTTATCGCCCAGCCCTAGTATGACACTAGTTTCAGGGCTGAGATCAGCAACTCCTTTAATAACAACCCAGAATAAGGTGAAGATGGGTCAGACAGAACCTCTTGGTGGGTTCTGGTTGATTCTAGAAATGTGCTGCTTTTAATGTTCTGACTGGGTCTCCTCTTCTGTTTCAGAACCTCCCGTCATCCAGCAGTTAAAGAGAACCTACAAATACATGAAGGACTACAGACAGGTGAGGGGAACCGGTACCAACCCAGTCCCTGCTCTGATCTAAAACATAGAAATCATATCCAGGGGTTGACGTTAAGGATTTTTACCACTTGCCCTTCGGGCAAGTGACTTTCACATTTCATTTGCCCAGAAACAATTTTTACTTTCCCAGTATAATGTTTGATAAATATAGTTCCTAATATTAATTTTTGTATATATATCAATGAAACATGTTTTTTTTTTTATGTTTTCTGTAATTCAGTATTTTTAAGTTTCCAGGTTCCTGGTGTGTCTATGCATGTGTCAGATAATGAACTCAAGCCTACATTACCGTGTTAACAAGTTTTTCAATCCTTCCTGCACATTCTTTTCAAACTAAACTTTGCTTTAAACTGTTGTGTGCTTGGAAAAAATATAAATTATAATGTTAAAAATCTAAAAAAGCTTGACAGGTTAAAAACTTATACTACTACTACTCACCAATTTAACATGTTTAGCTCTATAACATTTAAATGCACCGCTCCAATGTCTAAGAAAAAAATTCATGAACATTTTTTAATGTATGACACTTCACAGAAGACTGCCATATCATAGAAATGTTTACACTGTGTGCATACAATTATTATTATCATCCAGCTGCTGCTCTGCACAATTCTCTCCCCAAGAGCTGAATCACGCCATCTGGTGGAAAATCACGCGGCCTTTTCAAATCACGCGAGAATGTGTACAAAACAACAAAGATGGCGCCGGCGGGCAAATGCAATGAATTGTACTCTCCCGACATTAAAAATACTTTCCCCGGGCGATGGTTAACATCGAGCCCTGATCTAGTAGATCAGAACCCAGTTTATAAACTGGCTTGTTTTCATTTCCAACCAAATGCAAAGTTCGGGTTCTAGCAGGTGACGGAGATAAAGGCGGTAGGTCCAGTAGATCCACTGAGACGGTTCTGCTCATACCTGTATGAGGAAAGTGTTTGTTCTGTTTTTACCAGATGGGTCAGAACTTCCTCTGACTGGACTTATTGAGATACTTCCTGTGTGTCAGAGCAGAATTCTGGAGGAAGTTCAGGTTTTTATTTTTCTCCTTTCAGATGATCATCGAACCGACGAGCCCAAAGCTGCTACCCGACCCGCTGAAGGAGCCGTACTACCAGCCGCCCTACACTCTGGTTCTGGAGCTGACCGGTGTCTTGCTGCACCCGGAGTGGTCGGTGCGTCTCTTCTTCTTCTTGTGAAGAGGAAAAATGATGACACATGTGGATCGGGCCCAGAGTTCTGCTCCCTTTGCTCTGCTTCAGACCGCAGGAAGTGGCTGTGACCCATGAAGGACGTGGGTCCAGTCAGTGCAGCGGCTCCCGGGTCAGAACCAGGGGCTGTGTAGTTTAGTTCTTTCTGTTATCGTTAACCACAGCATCCTGTTTGTTCTGCTCTGTGTCCAGCTGTCCACCGGGTGGCGCTTTAAGAAACGGCCCGGCATCGACTACCTGTTCCAGCAGCTGGCGCCGCTCTACGAGATCATCATCTTCACCACTGAGACGGGCATGGTGAGTAACGCCAACACGTCGGTCAGAGCTCCAGGAACCTCCTGATGTTTCAGCTCATTGGTCTCTAATCTGCGTTACCACGGCAACCCTAAAGCAGAAATGGGTGCTAATTAAACTTTCCGTCCGCAGGAGTGTAGATCCTTCCTCTCCTGCAGACTTGCTTCCTTTGATGCTTTTCTGAAACAGCAGAAGTTTTTAGAGTCTTTAAAGGTTTATTTTTGGACGGATGGTCCATAAAGCTGACGTTTCTGTTCCCGTTGAGCAGACGGCGTTTCCTCTGATCGACAGCATCGACCCCCAGGGCTTCGTCATGTACCGCCTCTTCAGAGACGCCACGCGCTACATGGAGGGCCACCATGTCAAGGTAGGCGTCTGTGCTCACAGCTTCCGTACCGACGTCGGCCATGTTGGACCTCAGCTCAGTGTTTCCAGAACCACTCTGGTTCTGATGCTTCTGTCAGGATTTAAATCTGTTCATCTTTCTTTATGTTTTGGTTTTAATGTAAACCTGGACATGGACAGCGCCCCCCTCAGATCACTGGATTACCAACATTTAAACATTTCTGTCCTTCAGGATGTGTCGTGTCTGAACCGGGACACCAGCAAGGTGATCATGGTTGACTGCAAGCGGGAGTCGTTCCAGCTGCAGCCCTTCAACGGCTTGGCGCTGACAAAGTGGGACGGGAACTCTGACGACCGGGCGCTCTACGACCTCGCCAACTTCCTGAAGAGTAAGTCCTGACTGACGCTCTGCTAGTCCATTACACCATGTTACTGATTATTATGCAGGTTGGTTTGTTTTTCTCAGTTTTTCCTAAATGGTCACTGCAAAGGACACCATTGACAACTTAAAATATGAAAATTAAATATTAAAAATCTGTTCTAACAAAGCAGCCAGAGCAGGAAAAAGAATAATAGAATTAAATTATGTAATCTAATAACAGAATAATAGCAGAATTTAGAATGACAGTGTGTGTATGAATATATCGCTATATATATATATATATATATATATATATATATATATATATATATATATATATATATATATATATATATATATATATATATAAACATAAAAATTCAGATTAATATTTCAGTTCAAGGTATCAAAAATATGTTTTCAATAACCTACAAATGATAATTTTTATTTATTTATTTATTTTTTCAACGGCTTTAAAAACTGATTGCAGCTTTTCTAAATCTGTGTTAATGATAAACCTAAGTAAACCAAAGACATAAAATAAAAACTTAAATAAAATAAAAACTTAAATAGAGTAATATAAAGATAAAGAATTAATTAAATATAAAGATAAATGTAAAGAATTTGACATTTTTTTTCTGAACTGCAAAAGAAACTTTCTGAAAATTGGAAGAATTTTTAGATTTATAACCTATTAAAAATAACTAATTAAATAGAAATAAAAAATGATAGTAAATGAAAATGATTCTGAAGAAAGCAGAACCCGATAGTCAAAAGGCAGAAGTACATGAACATAAAGATGTGATCAAAACACAAAAAAATACGGAAAAGTTTCAGGAACTGTGACTCTGCAGTAATGTTTAGAAGGAACCAAATCAGAAACACTGGAAGGATCTGTTGCCTTTAATAACTTTTGATCAAGAATGTTTTTATTTCAGCTCCAACTTCTTAAAAAAATGGGAAATAAAATGTTATCTTGTCTTTAATTTATACATCATAACGAGCAAAACCTGAACCAAAACCTAATGGATGTGACTCTGTGGAAGGAACCGGTTCTGGTCCATGATCTCCTCTGAGCATCAGAACTTTCCTTTGCTGGTGAAGGGTGTTCTGCTTTTCCCACGGTTGCAGCCATGAGGAGGTCTTCCTTTCTGCAGCCGTCTAACTCCCGCCTCTCCTTTCTCTCCTCTTCCCGCCGTCAGCCATCGCTCTGAGCGGAGTGGACGACGTTCGGGGCGTTCTAGAGAACTACGCGCTGGAGGACGATCCCATCGAGGCCTTCAAACGCCGGCAGGCCCAGCTAGCCCAGGTAGGAGCAGTCGACTGTGTTTTCCTCCTTTGAGGTTCTGTCTCCGGTTCTGACCTCATGTCTCGCCCCGCAGGAGGAGGAGCACCGTCTGGCGGATCTGTCGCAGCAGAAGAAGCAGGGACTCTCTCTAGGCTCCATCGCCACTCGCTTCTGGCGTTCCAAACAGCAGTGAGGACGCCACAGAGCCCCTCCCACTCACACTGCTACACCAATCCCAGCCCTGCGTGTGGTGAGGGGCAGGGCCTGTGTACTGAACCTGAGCCATCACGAGTCAGTGGGCTGCATCAGACATTGTTCAGCTCTGGACCAATCAGAGTCAGAGTTGGCGCTGAAAGCCCCTCCTTGGGTCGTCCTGGTGTCGCTGATGGTTCTGGAAGCTGCTGATTGGTTAAAATAAACAGAGACATTGCTGTTGGTGGCCGGAGGCCGATCCAGGACCAGCGCTGCTATCGTCTCCTCCACTCACAGGACCTGACCCCACTGCAGTTCATTTCCTCTGCCTGCAGGGGGAGCCGCTCACAGAACCAGAACAGTTTGTAAACTCTAGAAATAAAGAATCTTGCTGTTTAAACGAGCTCTGAGCGTCCTGCGGCGGTTCTGATCAATGTTCAGGAGATGCTGCTGCTGTTCCTGATGATTTGTTTCACTTCCTCCTCTGCTGACCTCATAAACCCGTTAAACCGACAAGCAAACAGGTCGTCAGGTGCAGTCGCTCGGTCAGAAAATCCTCCAAACATTCAGAAACTGTCCTCATTCTTTTGATGTCGGTGGTTCTGATCCACTGAACACTAGAATATTAGATCAGACCCATAAGAACAGGATTTATACACAGAAATAGTGATTGAGCTATGGAAGAAAAACAGTCTTTTTTTGAACACTGTATTTTAAACACGGATTTTTTTTTTACACATTGAATTCCATCCATCCATTTTCAAGCACGCTTATCCCAAGTGGGGTCGTGAGGGGTGCTGGTGCCTATCTCCAGCCGTCAATGGGCGAGAGGCGGGGTTCACCCTGGACAGGTCGCCAGTCTATCGCAGGGCAACACAGAGACAAACATGACAAACAACCATTCACACACACTCACACCTAAGGGGACAGTTGAGAAGCTAATTAACCTTTATCCTAAAGAAAGGATTAAACATTCATGTTTTTAAACTGTGGGAGGAAGCCGGAGAGAACTCACGCATGCTCAGGGAGAACATGCAAAATCCATGCAGAAAGACCCATGGCCGGGAATCGACCCTGCAAGGCAGCAGTTCTACCCACTGTACCACTGAGCAGCCCACATTGAATTCCTTACACTCAATTTTTACCCGGTAAAAATTGGCCGGCAAAAAAAAATTTGCCTGCAAAACATTCAGCTGCAAAAAATAAATTTGCAAAATATTCAACTGCAAATGTGTTGACCTTCTGGTGAACTCAAGCAAAAACAACCTGCCCTTGATGCAGTCGAACAGCTTCCAGCCAATGAAATTAGCTCATTTAGTCACGCGACACAACAGTTGGGCATAACTTTGTTCCCGGGCTGAATGACGTTGACAAGGAGTTTTTGTTGTTAAATAGATATGATTGTAAAACGTCAGGTAGCTAATAATAGACAGCCATTAGAGTTTTTCATCTAATCAAACTGGTTGAATTAAGTGAGCCAATCACAGCTAATGCAGCACCCCTGTCGGCCCAGGCTCTTGTTTTGATCCGAAAGAAGCAAATGCGCAAATGTCATTGACTAGAAGCTGCGCGACTGCATCGCGTGCAGATTGCTTTGGCTTGAGTTTACCACAAGTTCAACACATTTGTAGTTAAATATTTTGCAGGCAATTTTTTTTGCTGGGGAATTTTTGCAGCTGAATTTTAACTAGATAAAAAAGTGTAAGGAAATTAATGTGTAAAACAAGTCAGGGTTCAAAATACGGCGTTAAGAAATATGGTGTAGAAAAAAAGGCAGATTCTAATGAGACTGTTTTTCTCCCACATGGATCGGCTAATGAGTCTTTGGTCCTTTTTCGCTTCAGCTCTTCCATTTCCTTTGGTTCTGGAGTGAGTTTACGTAATGACTCTGGATCAAGTTCCGTTCTGGTTCCTGCTGCTGACGTCCAGCTGATTCTTTAACAGGTTTGCTTAACAATCCTCTGAAGTTACCGTCCCTGATGGTTGCATTTTTCCTTCCACTCAACTTTCTGTAAGCTTGGAAGCAATATTCTAAGAAGGACCATCTTCTACAGCAGCAAATCCTCTTTCCTCTGATCATCTGTCCTCTCAGTGCTTTTCCTCCCAGTGGATCAGAACATTTCTGTATAAAAATCTGTTCAGGTTGGTTTGATATATTCTATTTACAGACATAAAAGATTTTCATTGACACTCTAAATCATTGAGCTCTACCAGTATCGGATCAGGCGACTCCTGTTGACTTCATGTTGGAATCTGGGCTCGAATAAACAAACCAAAACATGTTTTTTGTGCCTGACAGCCTTTTCCTCCAGTGCTTTGAACTTGATTTCTTCCATCCGAACGAATAGAAGCCAATTTTCTCAGCAGGAGCGTTTTTTTATTTCCAGTTTCCACTTTCATAAATAACTTGGAAATAGTTTTAGCTGCAGGTTTTTCTTCTCTTTATAGGCTGTAAACTTCTCTGCAGGCTCTCCTTGAAGGCATCGCCTCAGTAGCATTTGGATCCAGAAGTTTTTTTGTTTTAGCAGAAACCCAAAATGGAAAAATGTATTTAGAAAGGTGGAATCAAATCTGATGCAGGAAAAGTCCAGCTGAGATTCTAGAACATCTGCAGCCCTCAGAACCGGATCTGATCCAGGGAGGTCTGAGAAGTTCACCATGATGGACCTTCAGTCAGAGAAGCAGAGATGGAACAATGACGCCGCTCCGTTGGAGACCTTCATGGGTTCTTGGAGAACCGGTCCAAGAACCCTCGATAGGAGAACAGCTTTAAGTTCAAAGATGGAAAACTGAATAAAACTTAATGATCATTAAAGGATTTTTATTTCCTCTCCAGCTGTTTGTGTTTTACTTCATTTTGGGATCTTAGTCTCATTTAGACTTTTTAATTTTTTTTCCTGGATTTTAATCCAAATGTTTCTAACATTTAGATGTTCAGTTCTGTTGGACCTTTCTGCTGAAACCAGGTTTATTTTAGGGTGAAACTGGACTTGTTTCGGGGTTCTGTGTATAAAACCAAATAAAAAAATATGAAAAAGGAAAAGAACTCTGCTGTGTCAAACTTAAGGAAACAAACGGGAACCTTTCCTCTAAAACAGCCGCTCCTGTCAGCAACCCCTTCATGTCAGCAATCGGACCTGAGTAACTGCTTTCCCAGCATGGAGTGGATCCAAATCAGCTTCTTACTGGGACGTCAGCATGAAGCAGAAGAACTCTGTTGGACCTGCTTCATGATCAGAGCTGTCAGCTAATAAAAGTCCAAACTTGAGTTTCTCACTAAATGAGAGATTTTATTTATTTTAGTCATTTTAATGGAGACGTGCTTGGTTCTGGTCATGGGTATAGGTTTGCATAGGGACCATAGGGAAATGTCCCTACCAAAATTTTGGACTGACCTACTTGTCCCAACCAACAATTAGATGTGAATAACATGTTTATATTTTACAATACAACGTTGTTGCAGCAGTAGAGGACTTCTGGATGGAGCATTTATCGAAAATGCAAAATGTTTTTTTTTTTTTTTTACAGTTTTGGTATAATTCCTGCTCTAAGTGGGTCACACTGTGAGCTAAAGACATGTTTTAGAGTCTCTAAACACCAGTTAACGATTAATCGATTACTAAACTTGTTGACATTATTTCACTAATCGATTATTCTGATTAATTGTTTCAAGCCAAGATAAAATACATGAAATGGGTTAAACACAGTAACTACAGCCTAGATGTACAACTTGTAGAGTCAAGTTAATGTTTTAAATGCTCAGTGTCGGTTCCTCTTCTAGTTCCAGTGCTGATATAAATAAAATAAATTTATTTGGTGTCCCTTGAATCTATTATTTTGCTTCGTTTAATGATACAAAGAGAACACTTAAAGATAAGAATGGGTTTTACATCTGTTTACCTCTGCACAATTATATATCTTCAAAAGAAAACACAGGATAAATCCACATATAACAGACATATTTAGACTATATTTGGTTAAATAGGCACAGATTTACTTTCTGTCTTAGTTGCTGGTAATTATAAATGCAAACCTTTTCAAAGTGGAAAATAGTCCTAATTCCACATTCATTCATTCACATCCAGTGATGCTTCAAACATTGATAAACAGCATCTAGTGCATGTAGTGCTTATAAAATTTGTAGAAATGTAGCAAGAAATGCTGCTGTTCTCTTTAAATGAAATAAGCCCTGATTTTCACGTCAAGCATATAAAAAACGAGTGTGCATATTTTTGCATTGGACCAATGACATCAGACCAATGAAACTGAAGACCAATAGTGTCCCTATAAGTTAAAATGAAACCTACGCCCTGGTTCTGGTCAACAGAGTCCTGACAAAGACTGCTGACCTCAGACACATAGGGATAAACCTGGAAGGTTGGTTCTGAAGCTGGATGTTTATAGACTGCTGCATCCCACTATGTTAATGGGAAATCTTGTGGAAGGAAAAACTGGGAGTTAATGAATACAGAAGCAACAAATAGAACCAGAACTGAGAGGATGGGTTCATTCAAGATTTTCATTCAAGTTATGATTGGCTTAAACCTGAATGGCCCATCAGGTTTCCCCTCTGATCTCTATGTACCGGATCGGTCGCAATGTAAATTACACGTGTGCTACAGCATCAAATAATGATGATGTTCTCATTTTCACGGGGACTTAAGACTTTTAAAATAGAGATAAATTCATCCCTTTGACACACACTGGTTGTTTCATAGCATAAGTAGATTACTGTAACTTGTAATATAAAAAAGGCACATCACATTGCATAGTCGTAATCGAGTCAATAAAGTCTACAAATCATGTAATATGACGTATTATACAAATAAATCACAACAAAATTAATGTGTTAATGGAGCACAATAATACAATGATGTGCCAAAAGTGCTAAATTGATGATGTACATGTGATAGACATGTATTGATTACATTCTTATGGAAATTACATATTACATAGAATTTCAAGATTTTACATCAATACTGAATTACAAGTACATGTCTGTTAATGCTGTAGTATTTTCCTATTTGCAGACAATGCATGCATGATGCATATACTTTTATGCTGTGTCTGTGCATTAGCCTTCAAAAATGTTTCAGTTGCTTCTTTTCCTTCAATATAACATGCGATATATTTCAGCACATGACTTTTCCCATGAGGAACACAACAAACACTGCAAAAACCACGGTGTCATCCACTTAATAAAGAATTACTACATCGACATTTCACAGTGAATTACTTTGTATTTACTCTACTTTCTATTTTCTAACGTTAGACACGATGTTGATGGCTAATTTAGTCAATGTCTTTTAGTCAGTCTGATTTTTTCGGCCATTCAGTAATCCAGTGAATAAATAGAGATCAGTGGTTTTCCCTCATAAAGGGTTTTGTTCTGTTAGTTTATCCCACATGTTCGTCTGTTCTAATCGAAGATGTTAACTGGATCAACAGAACATATAAATTAACCATTCAGAGCTGCTTTGATCCAGTATTTTAAAACACATTTGAAATAAACCAAAGGAAATTAATTGTTCTTTGATTCCATGAACTTATCAGCAACACCAGGAATAGATTTGTGTTGTCTATTCTCTTGTTAACCCCTAAAGGTAAAACAACTGTGTAAAGAAAAATCATTTACAGAAAATGATTTGTTTTTTGTAAGTATAAAAAATTGGCATGTAAATTGAAAAATTAATTAAAAAAAAGAAAAAAGAACGCAGCTCAGATTTATATACAGAAAAAAAAAAATCAGACCAAACAGGCTTTAATTTACACTATTTTTCCCTTTTGTTTAAAATATGATGCATCTTTTATATGGGTAAATGGAATAGTTAATATAAACATATTTTATTTCATATTCCATCTTGGAGTCACCGGTTTTTCCACCTAAACAAGCATGAAAATCCATCTCACAAAGTTGGCAGTTTATTTATTCATCTCATTTTTAAAATTATTTATTTTTCTTCATTTTTTTTACATTTGGCTTCATATGGATAATCATTTATACCTTTCATTTACACAGCACTGATTCCAGTTCTACCCCATTGTAAATCTGGTTGGTTCATCATTATCTTGATTTAGTCCAGAAGTGTTCTTTGAACATGTGGCTGTGTTTGGTCGGTCCAATAGTAGACGTTGCAAAGACGTTAAAATCCCAGTTTTTAAAATCTTTTTAATGTTCTGGAAATAACAGCTTTTAACCAAATGAAGATGTCGTTTGGACGTAAATCATGCAGAGGCTGAGCTAGATGGGGGGGCCTGGGAAGGCCATGGCCACCCTTAGCCAATAATTGGCCACCCCCGTGGCCACCCCTACCAAATTTTCCGTCTGAAGCCGGGCTTACACTGTGTGATTTTTTTCAATCGTTGCACACAGCAGCTGCTCACACTGTACGACTAAACTGCAGGGTTTCGTCGTACGGTTTGAGCTCACAGCTCATGATGTATGTGCAGCACGATGCTCTCATGCTCTCTACCTGCTCACACTGTACGATTAAAACCCACTTCAGACTCAGCTCCGCAATAAGATGGAGCTGCTCTGACTCGTCTATCCGGAAGCCAAACAAGTAGAAGAGGAATATAAGCTCACTACAATGAAACGTGCTGCCTTGGGAATTTGTGTAATTTCGTGCTGAAAGCCCTAAAAAGAAAAGGCGACAACATATTTGGGCAAAGACATGGCTGAACAAATGTGGCTACTACAGTCTGCCAATTTTATAGAAGGTACTCCCTTTCACTCGCACCCCCGCCATGCTTCTGTGTTTTCATCTGAGAGGAAAAAGAATAATCCTTGTTTTCGCACTGAGCGATTTGCCCACGACGGTCGGGAGAAAATCAAACATCTTGATTTTCTCATGATTCCTGATGGGGAGGTGGTCTGATTGCCCCTCGTAACCCTCTGTACACTACACGACTCACAACGCACTGGAAAATTCCCCCGATAATCGCACAGTGTACGCCGGGCTTTATACAAATGGTGAGAGCAGTAATACTCTCAAGGAGAATATTTAAAACATTAAAATTTTTCATATATTATCAATTACTTGACAACAAAAAGCACTGTGGTTAAATATACTTCAATATATACCTATACTTCAATACACTAACATTAAAAATGATAAGTACAGAATTCATGCTCTTTTCAGAGCAATATTCTGTGTTATATGGGGTAAAGAGAGAAATATGTGTCTCTGCAAGTCATTTAGGAGTCTTAGATAAATAACTATTTTAATAAAAACGTATTAAGTAGTCAATTTATGTAGATATTACTACTTATACATTTCAATTTTATGCAGAATGAATATTGATAAAAGTATATAAGTAATGACAATAGAAAAGATGTCCAGAACTCAAACCTGATAGAATTTTACCCACTATATCTTTTATCTAGAAAGCACAGATGTTTAAATATATGCATCTATTTGTCAGCAAAGGCTGTAGGAAAGGGTGGTTTATCTTCATTTAAAAAATATGGATGTTATGCCTGTTAATTTTCCTTTTGGAACAGGGTAGATTGACCCTGAGGTTCTGGTGCCTATCCACTATCAGCACCCTCATTGGTTGTTACCTGGACACCCTTATAAAAACTTTCTGGCTACGCCTCTGAAATCATGTCGTCCTTTCAGTTTATTTCTAACCAGTTTCTGCTTGGTGGGTTGGACTTGAGCTTCTGACCCGTTTCGTGTCTCAGTGAAGGTTGGGGGCCAAACGGTGGGAGGCAGGAAGCTCCTGAGGTTCCCAGCTTCACACCTCCAGTCCCCCTAAACAGCTGCAGCAGCTTTCTGCACTGAACAAAAGCCTCATTTTAACATGAAACAGAGAACTGCGCGCGCCGCCGCGGGGACCATTAAAGGCACGCGGCCGCGTGTCGGATGAAGGGGCGTCGTGCGGCTTTCTGTCACCTGACAGACGGTCAGCAGGTAGGTGTGAACCCTCCACCCAGCCCACAAGGCTCAGTGTAAAGCGCATCGTTTGCATGAATCCAGCCCCACTCCCACGCAGGTTGGGGGCCAACAGGTCCAGTGGCACCGACTGGGCTCAGATGGGTCCAGCTTTTTGAGCTGAATCAGGGGCCCCACTAACAGTCATATTTAGGGCCCCTTTTCCCATCAGGGCCCGGATCCAGATCTTCTTAATGTCCAACCCTTTACTGCAAAAACTTATCTGAAAATAAAAAAATAAAATCACAAAATCAGTTTATTTTCTCTTAATTTGAGCGGATAGTATTTTTCCCCATTTTTAATAAGGTCAATATGCAGTTGTTTTTTTTTTTAAAAGTCCAATATCTTATTCTATTTTTCTATTCAAACCTATCTGATTACTACACTTATTTAAAGATAAATTGGCATTCCCATTATGAAAGAAGCTGGAATAATCAGGTTTTCAGCCTTTCTGGAGGGTTTGTCAGTTTTCCTTTGAAATATGACTTCATAGCAGATCCCCATCTTTTCTGGGTGGTTCAGAGCTATATTTGCATATATTTTTATCTTTTTTTATTTTTATTTTTTATCTTTATTATCTTGTGTAGTTGGATGTGTATATATATATATATATATATATATATATATATATATATATATATATATACACTATATTGCCAAAAGTATTTGCTCACCCATCCAAATTATTGGAATCAGGTGTTCCAATCACTTCCATGGCCACAGGTGTATAAATTCAAGCACCTAGGCATGCAGACTGTTTTTACAAACATTTGTGAAAGAATGGGTCGCTCTCAGGAGCTCAGTGAATTCCAGCGTGGAACTGTGATAGGATGCCACCTGTGCAACAAATCCAGTCGTGAAATTTCCTCGCTCCTAAATATTCCACAGTCAACTGTCAGCTGTATTATAAGAAAATGGAAGTGTTTGGGAACGACAGCAACTCAGCCACGAAGTGGTAGGCCACGTAAACTGACGGAGCGGGGTCAGCGGATGCTGAAGCGCATAGTGCGAAGAGGTCGCCAACTTTCTGCAGAGTCAATCACTACAGACCTCCAAACTTCATGTGGCCTTCAGATTAGCTCAAGAACAGTGCGCAGAGAGCTTCATGGAATGGGTTTCCATGGTCGAGCAGCTGCATCCAAGCCATACATAACCAAGTGCAATGCAAAGCGTCGGATGCGGTGGTGTAAAGCACGCCGCCACTGGACTCTAGAGCAGTGGAGACGCGTTCTCTGGAGTGACGAATCGCGCTTCTCCATCTGGCAATCTGATGGACGGGTCTGGGTTTGGCGGTTGCCAGGAGAACGGTACTTGTCTGACTGCATTGTGCCAAGTGTAAAGTTTGGTGGAGGGGGGATTATGGTGTGGGGTTGTTTTTCAGGAGCTGGGCTTGGCCCCTTAGTTCCAGTGAAAGGAACTCTGAATGCTTCAGCATACCAAGACATTTTGGACAATTCCATGCTCCCAACTTTGTGGGAACAGTTTGGAGCTGGCCCCTTCCTCTTCCAACATGACTGTGCACCAGTGCACAAAGCAAGGTCCATAAAGACATGGATGACAGAGTCTGGTGTGGATGAACTTGACTGGCCTGCACAGAGTCCTGACCTCAACCCGATAGAACACCTTTGGGATGAATTAGAGCGGAGACTGAGAGCCAGGCCTTCTCGTCCAACATCAGTGTGCGACCTCACAAATGCGCTTCTGGAAGAATGGTCAAAAATTCCCATAAACACACTCCTAAACCTTGTGGACAGCCTTCCCAGAAGAGTTGAAGCTGTTCTAGCTGCAAAGGGTGGACCGACGTCATATTGAACCCTATGGATTAGGAACGGGATGTCACTTAAGCTCATATGTGAGTCAAGGCAGGTGAGCAAATACTTTTGGCAATATAGTGTATATATATACATATAAAACTGTAACTGGAGCGTGTAACAAAAGTAATTTCCCTCTGGGATTATTAAAGTATTTCTGATTCATCAACTCCAATATTGAATGATTCAAAGGGCTTTTTATCATCCTAAAGATTACGACAAGAATCTTGAAATCAAAGTAATAGAAGATCTGCTGTAAGTTGATTCATTGGTTTCTGACGTTGGCAAAGACACTAAATCAACTTTATCCATGTAAAAACAAAGCCTACTTTATAAAAGTGTCACATTGAACTAAAACTAAGTGAAAAAACGCTATTATTTTTATTTAGATCTGTAAAATATATAGTATATTTAGTTACATATGTATATATTTATATTTTCAGTTTGGAAAGTTGTTTCTTGGTACAGTTTTCTATTTCTTCAGACGATGAAAATGTTGTCTGCATACCTGGAGCGTGTAACAAAGATAATTTCCTCCCAGGATCTTAAAAGTATTTCTGATTCTGAAAAAGCAGCCAAAGGTTATTGGCTAAGCTACTGATAAATGGCCAATCAAATAATTCCTGCAACTGTTGGATCATTTAAGCATCTTTAGTTGCTTCATGTCAGCAAAGGAAGACATAAAAAAACTGATGCTTTATTAGATGCAACAGATTCATAAATTATTTGGATGCTGCATGATAGATATTGAGAAATGAAGGACGTGGTCACATATAGGAATATGACATCTGTGCTTTGGGACAAGGTGGTGGCAGCATCATGCTGTGGGGACAGAGTTAATGGCAAGATGCTTGGAACTAAATGAGGAGAGGAAATGTGGTTGGAGGCTGCAGAGTTAGATTATGGAGATTCTCCTTCCAGCAGAAGAACCATGAATATCTAGGAAATAGACTGAATAGGTCTAAGTGGTTTTATGAGATAGATTGGCCTAGTCAAAGTACAGACAGTGATGTAACAAAGTGGTTTTCACTAATGGTCTTCATCCAATCTGATTTTAAAATGTTTTATAAAGGCATGTTTCAGATCTTGGGAGAGGGCGGGGCTAAAAGGTGAGGGCAATATTCAGGAATTTTATTTTATTCCCTCTTGCGCTCGCGCTGCTCCGTTTGTTTCACGCGCTGCTGTGTGTCCAGGTGTTGGCTCTGACACCTCTGCAGACTTTCCCACGATCTCCAGGACGACATCAGCCACCTCTTCCTCCTCCTGAGCGGCCACGCGCCACACACCGTGGCTCCTCTCACCTCGGCAAAAGGCTCGTGCCACCTTATCCCTCCGGGCCATTTGCGTGCACGTGAAGCAAAAGGTGTGGTACGATGTTCGCAGCTGGTTTAACAACCACAAAATAAAACAATGAAAATCGGAGGAGCCAATAAAGTTAAATAAAAGTCAGCTGACCAACAGCCAATCAGAGATCAGTTAAAATGACTCCAATAAAACGTGTCTCCTCATCTGCACATCAAAGCGCTGATGGGGCTCAGCACGTGCTTAATTGGAGGTGGGTGTGCTTGGCATCGATCCGCCATCTGCGGATCGATGGCGGATCGATGCCAAGAATATGAGGAGGCTTCCTCCAGCAGCACGCGCTGGTACTGACTTCCACATGCGCGTGCGTAGGCATGAAGATGATGTTTCTGCCGATTGATGACAGGCCTGAGAGTCAGCGATGGATGGATGCGTGTGCGCACCGCGTGCTGGGAGGTTGCGCGCGCATCTCTTATTGAGGCACCAGGTAAATAAAGGAGGCTTGTGAGCATGCGCACACCTGGTTTTTAAATGTTCTGCTACATGACAGCAGCGCATCATTAAGAGCTCAGATGATGAAGTTCTGTTAGAACCAATTCAATTCAGTTCAGTTTATTTCCAGTTCACAACACGTCATCTCAAGGCTATTTACAGTTCACCAGATCATCCAGTCAAATTGATACAAAGTTTGCTATCTAAGGAAAACCAGTTGATTGCACTCATTGACTCGAATGCAATCCCTCACACTAAGCATGCTTGTAGCGACAGTGGAGAATAAAAACTCCCTTTTAACAGGAAGAAACCTCCAGCAGAACCAGGCTCAATGTGAGCAGCCATCTGCTGAGGCAAAAGGCCAGACAAGGTTCTGCTGGAGGCTCAGTTCCTTGGAGCAGCAGCTGGAGCTCTGAGGAGAAACATGAGTTTGTTGCAGCAGATCTTGGAGCTCCTGTTTGGGTCAGAGAGCCATCAGAAAGCCGATTCGGTGAAGTTCAGCCCAGAGAACCGGTGGTGTTGAAAGATAAATAGATGTTTTCATGCCTGCAAAGTTTGAAGCTTAACCGGTTAAAAAACATTCCCTGTAGAACCTGCAGAACCAAAACAACCACTGGAAGGAAAAAATGAGTTAATCTGGACTCTTCCGAAGCTGAGCTGGAAAACGATTCAGATCAGCAGCCACTGACTGAGTCCTGCTGCAGACTCAAAAATAAACTGCACACCGTCTTTAACAGTAAAATTTAACATTTTAAATGTTTAAATCTAGAAACGGAAGAATTTTGAGCAGAAAATAAACTTTTAAAACTCCACCAGATGGTTGAAGAATAGGCTAATTATAAAAATAAAAAAGTGAATTGATTTTTAAAAATATTTCAGTTTAATATGGGAAAAAAGTCGGAATTCTGACTTTAATCTCAGAATTCCTACTGAAGTCTGACAGCTAACTAACATGTTAGCATCAAGCTAGCCATGTCTGCTTTAGAGACTAAACTAGCTCCCTTTTTTTAATCACCTTCTGCTCTTCCATTATGGATATAGCATCACCAGGGACCCATCGGACACTTAGAAAAGTCGCCTAATTCCCTAATTTTGCACTAATGTGTTGCTGTTCCTCCCAAACAGCTCATATATTTGTCAGTGAAGCTGAGTGCTAACCACATTTCTTACTTCATGGTGCCCATCTAGATTAAGATCCAAAATTCTGAGATTAAAGTCAGAATTCTGAGATTAAAGTCAGAATTCTGAGATTAAAGTCAAAATTCTGAGAGTAAAGTCAGAATTCTGAGATTAAAGTCAAAATTCTGAGATTAAAGTCAGAATTCTTAGATTAAATTCAAAATTCTGAGATTAAAGTCAGAATCCTGAGATTAAAATCAGAATTCTGAGATTAAAATCAGAATTCTGAGATTAAAGTCAGAATTCTGAGATTAAAATCGGAATTCTGAGATTAAAGTCAGAATTCTGACAGAATTTTTTTCCCCCCATATTAACGAAAATATTTTAAAAACACATGTTAACTTTTTTTTTTTTTCTGGCCCTAATCGTCTTCCGTAGTTTGAGAGCCAGAGATTTTTAACTTTTTTTTAGGAGTTCAGTTTGATCATGGCAGGGAGGAGCTGTTGGTAATTTAAAATGAAGTTCTTCTGCAGAGAGCGGCCCAGTTAGGATCAGTCCGTAGATCCTGCTGGTTCCGGTCCAGATTCGGAGCGTTTATTCAGTCAGCCTGGGTCTGTTCCATGTAAATGAAAAGGACCCTCACACAGTAAGAAGGCCCCTGACCATCTCCTGTCCTGAGCGCACAGAACCCAGCTGCCTGGACAGTAAAGCAGAACCATGTTCGCTCTCTCCTCCTCCTGCTTTTCTTGCGGTTGATTGGAAAGTGTTTCAGGAAATCCTCAGGTGGACTCCTTTTACAGCCACCCCCCTCCTCCTCCCCGCTCCTCCCCCCGCGGTATAAAGCGGAGGTGAGACCGCAGCCGCCGCAGTCCAGAGTTTAAACAGCCGCAGTTTAGTTTCTTTTTAGCGCAGCAGGCGGACAGGACAGTTTACACTAGAAACTTTTTTTTTTAATTCTCTCACACAGCGGTTTAGTTCTTTTCTCTACCCCAAAGTTTTTCCCCATTTCGTTCTTTATTTTTTGCTTTTTTTTTTCCATTTTGTTTTCTTTATTGATTTCACCCAGTTTGGATTTTTACGCTCAGATAAACTGAGCATCGGGTCCGCGGTGCTCCGACATGGCGCGCTTGTTCCTGCCATGGCTCCTGCTGGTCTTCTCTGCGCAGACGGTGAGTAGCTCCTCCGACAGCCCCTCAGAGGTGCTACCTGCAGAGCCGCGCAGCTTTCCTGCCGCCCGCTTTGGGAGCAGAGCGCTGTGGATCTGTGCGCCGTTACGCACAACGCGCTGAGTCTTCCCTTCCTGCGGATTTAGCTTCTAAGAGCTGGATTTCAACTTTTTAAACGCCTGATATCTTACTGCAGAATTAGGAAAACCTTTAGGGGAACATGTTTCATCTTATAAAATGACTTAAATAAACTCCCTCCTCTCAGGTTCTCACGCAGCCTCCAAAGGCGGTCTTCGAGCTGAAGGTCCAGTCCTTCAGCAGCTCCCTCAGCATCTGCAGCCAGTCCAGCGACTGCCGCATCTTTTTCCGCATATGCCTTAAACATCATCAGGGCGTCATTAACCCGGAGCCACCGTGCACCTACGGGAACGCAAGCAGCGCCCTGATGGACCCCGGCTCCATCGCCCAGAGCTCCCCCATGAGGGTGAACGTTTCCTTTAAGTGGCCGGTAAGTGAGCAGAACCATCCGACTGTTTCCACCCCGCTGTAGGCTGAGGATTTATCCAGGTTCTTATTAAGGACAAAATCTCCACATACATGCGTTTTTTTTTAAATCAATCAAACAAAACAAAAAAATGCAAAAGTAGACGTTTTCTGCTCTTGTGGTGACAATCAGACTCCCTTATTACATAATATGTTGGGATTAAATACCTGTTTGACCCCGACGCGTCGGGGCCGCGCGTAATGACGCGTGTGCGTGTTTAGTGTGATTATTAATGATTAATCATTGTTTCCTGTCCACTGCAGGGCTCCTTCTCTCTGATCCTGGAGGCCTGGACCGCGGACTCCTCAGATCTGAAGGCTGCAGGTAAAATAACAGCTGCGGCTGCTGTGCCGCGCTCTCACCGCCAGGCGGCGACAGAAAATGTGTTTATGCTCCAAATTCAGACTCAAACACAGAAAATGTTTGCAGAGTTCAGCTTTAGAGAACTTTTCTTTGAACTCTTCTAAATACATTTGGAGAAAGAGGTCTTAATTAAACAGTTTAGGAAAAAATAAAATCTTTTCTTTGAATGCTAATTGGTTTACCAGATGACTGATTTTATTTGGTTCAAGAAAACTACATTTTTCATGTCCATTCTGGTGAAATATTTGACTGAGTGGAAGATTATGGAAGCTGGAAACCAGGCATCTGTGATGGGATGGATAATCTGATCAGATAAAGAAGAAGACATGGAAGTTTTGGAGATTACATCTGGTCCCTTCGAGGATCCGTCTTTCCCAGGATCTCTGGAGTGATTTTATCTGCATTCTGCTGCCTGGCCCATTCGGTCCACGGGGTGTGAGTCTGCAGCCCAGATCCGTCTCTGTTTGGACACATTTGAAGCATCTTAAAGAGCAGAATCAACAGCAGTGATACAGAACTGTTGAGATGATCAAATCTGGGGCTCTGCAGGAATAAGCGGCCCTCTGTAAAACTTTAAGGGTTTTAGTATTCCCTAATCGTGAAGGAATCACTGGTCACTGATTCATCAGAAGATTAACATTTAACAGAACCCAACTGATCCATGGAGCTTGGAGGATCACAGGTGTAAGTTTCTAACACAACTTTGACATAGTTTTTTTTTTCCCCTACTTGTCGCTCCAGGGGACCAGAGCAACCTCCTCAGCCGGATGACGAGCCTCCGCCGGCAGACTGTCGGGGAGAAATGGTCCCAGGATGTCCAGCAGGACAACCAGAGCCAGCTGGACTTCGCCTATCGGGTGGTCTGCATCGAGAACTACCACGGGGAGGACTGCTCAGCCTACTGCCGGCCCCGGAACGACACCTTCGGCCACTTTAACTGTGACGC
This sequence comes from Cyprinodon diabolis, assembly GCA_030533445.1. Classification (NCBI taxonomy): domain Eukaryota; kingdom Metazoa; phylum Chordata; class Actinopteri; order Cyprinodontiformes; family Cyprinodontidae; genus Cyprinodon; species Cyprinodon diabolis. Next base: position 40,317,584 of record CM060079.1, read on the forward strand.
CGAGGGGAACCGCCAATGCCTGGATGGCTGGAGTGGACAGTACTGCACGGACCGTGAGTTCTCTGACTCCAAGAAGGGCAAACAAACACCTAAAAGCTGTGTTTTCTTAAGAGTGTAGCTGAACCATTCAGTGAACTATTCCTCCTCTGTTTCCATACCAGCATGCTGCCATGTTGGCTGCAGGCGAATTAAACAAAGCTTAATTTTTAGTGCAGAAGCCTTGAAACTGCTGTTCGTCTTCAGACCAAAAGATCTCAGAGCTTCTGTAAAGTCCAGCCTGTGTTAATGTGTTTGGCTCTGAGGTCCGCTCCTTTGTTTTTGGCTCAACAGTGGGCCCCGCGGTCGGGCCCCAGGTTGGCCCTCAGCCTGCTCCTTTAACAGGGACACGCGCTGGAGCTTAATGTGTGCGGCCGTGCGTGAAAGGAGACAGCATGTGTTGCTTTTGTTGTGTGAGCCAGCTGCTTCATCCGGTGCTTAACAAGCACTTATAGGGGAGGAGACTGAGTGTGTGTGTGTGTGTGTGGCGCTCCTGTTTTGGCACCAGAGTTAGGACCATTTTTTCCCCATTTCACCATCAAATTAAGGACCGATTACCAAAACAGCTTCTCAGTAACCTGCAGCTGATGGAGAATGTCTCCTAACAGACTATTTACTGTATATAATATGTTCATTTCATTTATGCAGGAATGTGTATTTTCTTCGTGTTATTTATATCATTTATTCATGTTTTGCTAAATGTATTAATTGTTCTATATTTGACGTTTTTCCCAGCCTAATGGATCTATGCTTGGCTGTATAGATGAACTCGACTGTTTGTAGCAAAGTGAGGACATTTTGCTGGTCCTGCCTTTCGGTTTTCTTTAGGACTGAGTTTAGATTGAGCTTTGGTTTAGGGAAGCACAGGTATTGGTTAAAGAATTTATGGGAATCACCACATGGTCCTCAGTGCAGATAGCAAGATGAGAAAGTGTGTGTGAGGAGGAACCTGACAGGGAGGGAATCTGCCTCTGACTCCAGCTCTGATGTTCTCCTGGTAATCCTTTCTCCTCCTTTCTCTCCCTCTCTCTTTCTCCACACTCACCCTCCTCTTCCTCCTCCCATCAGCCATCTGTGCAGGAGGCTGCGGCGAAGACCGTGGCTTCTGCGAGTCAGCCGGGACGTGCAAGTGCAAGCAGGGCTGGGAGGGGAAACACTGCGACCAGTGCGTGCGGCACCCGAACTGCATCCACGGGACCTGTCAGCAGCCCTGGCAGTGCAACTGCAAGGAGGGCTGGGGAGGCCTGTACTGCGACCAAGGTGGGTCTGACCCGGGAGCGGGCCAGCCGGTGCGGTCCGGTCCGGTTAACGCGCTGCTGGAGGTTTCCTCCTGGGTTTCGGGCCTCTGAGCAGCCACTCTGAACAAATATGATGTGAGGGTTGAGCTGCAGCTCAGTGGGTCCAAATGGTTGCAGAAGAACCTTCAGACTTTAGAGAATGAAATATTCAAACACAACAAGGTCTTATCACCACAATATTGTTCAGTTCTTGTGTTTTAAAAACTTCTACCAGAATCCTGCAAAAGCTCTGATCCAGATGTTCCTGACAGACTCTCCTATAAACTGGCCAAATAGTCCCCAGACTCTCTGATGCTCTTTAGTTTTAGTCCCGCCCCCCATGTTGCTTTGTCCATATTAGCCTCTCCATATTTGCTCCGACTCGATCCAGACTTAGTTCTAAGACAAAACCATCTATATGGTGCTGGAAACGGTTCTTCTTTCCCCTACTAACCAACTCTAGCTGTGATCTACTCCTTTCAAACCCAGATCTCCCAGTTTCCAGCAGCAGAACCTTGATTGGTTGCTGGTACCATCAGCTGGTTAGCAGCTTGGTTTATACCGGTCAGAAACCAGTTAAAAGTTAGGTTCACTTTGAACCAGATCAGTTAAAGATAAAACCATGCCTCTTATCTTTCTGTTTGAATTTAATTTCAACACGAGCCTTCCTGGTTCTGTTGGTTCCCCCTGCTTCGGACCGGTCAGGAGGAGGTTCAATATCCGATTAGATCACTAACGATTTAAAAGATGTTTTAAAAATTCTGCTTACTGTCTGAAATGGAACTATAACCCGTCATAATTCATCATAGGCACCTGGTTCAAATAGGGATCCGAACCAACAGGATAAAAACAGGCTGGAATATAAAACCTCAGGAGATTTAAATTAGATTAAACATCAGGTTTGATAATTTACATCATCTCCAGTTTATAAAAATACTACAGGCATATTAGTTCATACAAATCAAAATAGGATTTGTTAGTTCTCATCATCATCGTTATCGTCTAATGGTTCTAGTTCACTTCTTTCACCTTTGGGTGAAGGAAGTGAACAAGAACCATTAAATGTGGTTCAAACCGAAGCATAGAAGCTGGATTTATAAACTCTGCTGGGATCTTAGATTTAGTCTTACTTTTTGTCTTCAGGACGAAAACTATTACTAGTTTAAGTTTAATTTAGTCATTACTATATGTGACAGTTTTAGTTGGTTTAGGTCGACTAACTTAAAAAGGTTTTAGTCAGTTTTACGTTGCACTTCATAAAACGGTTAACCTTTATAATTTCAAATAACAATCAGATTCTTCACCAGACTCTATCCTAGATACTACAATTGCGGGGTATAGAATGCTGCCGTGCAGTTCATCACTGCTTTTGAGCGGTAAATTTAGATTTATAGAATTCACAAAACTTTTTTTTTATGAATTTAATCCCCAATTTTATAAAAAAGTGTCTCAGAAAAGTTGTGAAAATAGAAGATCTTGTTCAACACATCATATTGGTTAAAATAACAGACAGATGTGCAAAAAAGGAAAGGTTTCCATCAAAAAGCAAATACTTTCTGATCTACTATGAATTATGCATTACACACAGATTAATCAATCTTCATTACTCCAAAAAAAGCAAAGGAAAAAAAACATTCTTCTTTCTCCTTTGGCAATTTTGGCTTTTTTTTCTAAGAATTTCCCCCTTGGTTACCGCTGCTCAGGGGTAAAAGTAGATTTGATTCAAAGGGGTCTGATATATAAATCACACAGAACCTACATAATTGCCTTATAATCCCGTGGCAATCTGGACCTAAATTTCAAGAATATGTTAACTAAAATATTGACATGGATAGAAACAAGAACTAAGAGAGAGAAATATTCAAAGATCGATGCACCTTTTCATCTGGGTCTTTATCCAAAAATAAACAGTAAGGAAGGAAATATTTGCTTTGAAAATAATTCAGGAATTCCTTTTGGTAGAAATTAAAGAATGTTTCGCATAACCTCTTGTGAGCTGGAAGAAATAAAATCTTACCGTAATAGTTAGATAAAAGGATGTTTTTACCCTTTGCAGAGGATGATCAGCCATATATAGTTTATTAAGTAGCGAGAGCAGGAAGAGCCATATTGCTGAGAGGGAACCATCAGTGTGGAGCGTAAAGCGCAGACTCTGAGCTATGCCACAAAAAGACGCATTTCTGCACAAGCACAGCTGGAAGAGCAGAGTTTTCCAGAGTTCCGGATAACTTTCACCCCTGCTGTTGCTGCTATGATGCATCTGTGTTCATGCAGAATGAGCACCGCTGAATGCCAGGTGGGCTGCATGACCAAACTGGATGCAGCAAAAGTTTGATGCTGTTTATCAGATTACAGCACAATGATGCATTTTAAACGTCTGACAGACAACCCGCTGACATTTTTATTTAGTCTCCAATGATTAATCCATGACTCATCATGTTTTGGTCATCAAAGATCCACGTTTAGCTTGTCAGTTCTCGTTATAGTCATTAAAAATAATGTCAATTAAATAATTTCATTATCATTGTTGACAAAAACAACACTGCTCAACTTCAAAGTTTCATTTCAGTCAAAGGTTCTGCCTTAATGCTAAAAACTAAAATACACTATTTCAGAGTTTTAGAAAGTGATATCAGACCAATTAAAATTGAAAGTATGTTATTATGTGGGAAATTGACCAGCTTCTCAAGGAAAGAGTCAGGAATGATGTTTAGTGAAGAGGCTGTTTGTTTAGAGGCTGCATCCAAGTGTATTCATGGAAAGTTGAGTGGAGGGAAAAAGTGTGGTAGGAACAGATGCACCAGCGACTGGCAGCCTGGAAAGAATTGTAAAGAAAAATCAACTGAAGGATTTGGAAAAGCTTCTGAAATATACTGAGGCTGGAGTCAGAACATCGAGGTCCACTTCACCCAGACTGATCCTGCACATGGGCTACATTAGAAACAGAACCAGGCTGCAGCTCAGCGGTCCAAAGTTCTCCTTAAATCAGAATAATGTTTACATTTCATTGGGAAATCAAGAGTGGAGAGCAACAGAATCTAAGGATGCTGATTTCCATTTTTCAGGGAGACAAGAGAATTTATCAAGGTTAGAATCTTATGAACACGGTTCAGGCTCTTAGTCATAACCTCAATGTTCCTGTGATTTGCTCATAATGTCTTTATTCACGTTGGTTACAAGCAGCAAAGCTCTAACGTATCTCCTTACATCGTCCCAATGCTCCAATACATAACTGGCTGCTTTAATTTTCCTAAATCCTTGCTATTTACTTCTTTAGGGTTAGATTAAATCTAACACAAGTTTTTCACATGGGGATACCAGAAGTACTCTCCAGCTGAGGTTTTTTTTTTATTATGTGCAATTATGTGATTCCTGTTTAATTTAATCTCAAAGTATATATATATATTTAACATTGCTTTAAAGCATCACTTTTCAGCACTATGCCTTTTTTATAGCCAATTTAGACCTATTATCGTGCAAATATATCACGTTTACCATAACATTAAACAATAATCAATCTACATTAATAATTAATTATTTACAATAATTAATCTATAAGTCGTGACATTTTTAAACAATCTTAAATATTTCTTATTTGATCATTAAACCACCAGTTTTATCAAAAGATCTGATTGCAGAAAAGTCGTCCAAATATATTAACATCTCCCTCATATGAAACCTTGAAGTAGATAGTAGTTGCCTACTAACTAGTTAGTTTGTGGGAAGGTTAACTATAACCAGTTGCTTTTTGAAAGTGATCTGCCAACTCTGGCCCGATGAAGGGCGACGATGACGAGGACAAAGTGGCGGGAAGCTGAACAAGCTGCTTTAATGGAGGAAATTAGAGTTTCTAAACTTATTTTTGATCACAGTGATATTTAGGGCTTATTTAGCCTGTAATAAGAAAACAAATGGGGTTTAGTTTTATTAGTTATTTTAACCCCATATCTTCAATCATTTATGAAAATCACATTTTCAAACAATACATTTAATTATCAAAATAATGGTGTAATTTTTAAGCCAAACAATTTGCTTATTAGTTTTAAATGTTTATTTAGCAAGCATAATATTTACAAATATTAGTTTACAAACTAGGTATTTAATTTTTCTCTTAAATATTTATTCAGTAGGTTGAATATACAGCTCTAGTTAGCAAGTTATATATCTAGATCCAATCTAAATGTTTAGGTCTGAGCTTGAATTAATAGTTAGTTTTCTAAGTAAATATTTAGCTTTTGGGCTCTTGCTGAATTTATTATTTAATTTGTAACAAAATATGAAGCCATTAAAATAAATAATTGTTTTGGAAGTAAATATTTAGTTTTACAGATAAATGCTAAATATAAATTAGATAAATGACTTTGCAGACTAAATATATAATTCAGTTTATTTATATAGCGCCAATTCACAACACATGACATCTCACTACACTTTATTTGGGAATCAATATTTAATTTGCAATATGAATCATATTAGACTTAAACATTTAGTTTACTTAATTTACATAATTTAGTTTATCTAGACAACTAAATATTATTTAGTGAAAAGTTTAAATATTTAGATTTCAAATTAAATATTTTACTTAGCAATTCAGTTTTTGCTATGAAATGTGATGCATATATATATATATATATATATATATATATATATATATATATATAGCATCAGAGCATTTATTTCAGATACATTTATTTCTTGAATTGCTCATAGGTAAGACTGATGATTCAAACAATAAACTTAATGTATTTGAATTGAATACAACTAGTAAAAATTTTAAGTCAGTATACGTTATTTATACTATATACATAAATGTAACAGTTATGAATTCTAAATAAATAGGACATGTTACATTTATGAATATGCATCATATAATGTTTATTAAATAGGTTTCTGTTAGATCGTTTCAAAAAAGTTAATGGGTATTTTTTATGCAATAGAATTAAATTTGATGATATTACTTTGATAAATAATTTCCCTCTTTTTCCCTTATTAAAGGTTAAATAATCCAAAATATTGCTGTGTTTATGTGACCAGATAACCTTACAAATGGCACCCCATACCTTTCTGCCTATGGTTGCAAATTATTTAGTATCTATTTAGGTTTGTGAGTTCTTCAGAGGAAGAATCAGCTCAGAGGAAGTGGGACTCTGTGAGGACAAGACAGTCTGCAGGAGGACGACTGAAGTCAGAGGAAGCAGAGCGTAGAAGGGCTTCTATTAAAGGCATAAGTTCTAGAAGATGAGCTTTAATCACCACAGTTTCAGCAAACAACTGGTTTTTAATACAAACCAACAAACCCCAATGTTCAGATGACCTAAAGGCTGCCATCCAAGCAAACCGGGCTTCCAGAACATTTACCACAGGCTGATATTCATGTTCAACTGCTTTTATTCATTAGTTTATACAAAAACAGACCGACTGATGATAGGAGATACAGAACATGGAGGTGATGTTTAACCCTCTGTCTGGATTCATTTATTCATCTAAAGGAATCTTCAGATTCTACCAAAAAAATGTTTTTTTTCCCTTCTTTTTTTAAGCTTTAAAGCTACAGTGTGTAATAATTACAGGGATATACAGTCAGAAATGTAATATATTATACATAACTATGTTATTTATCATCATCTAGGAGCTCAGCCTCTTAACCTTAATATTTGCGTTGCCTTAGAATTCGTTATTTATAATTACATAGGAGCGGGTCTCGCAGCCATGGAGGCAGACATCTTTGCGCTACGGCAGCGCAGAGCCAACAAACTAGCGATTGCAGGATCGCCCATTACTCTCGAAAGTAACTACGGCAAGTTGAGAGAGATGAACTGAGACGGTACTGAACACACAGACTAATGAAATACTATCTGTAAAATTATCTATGTAAACAAACCTCATCACTTGAGAAGGTAGGTGATGCGGACGTCGTGGAAGATATTTTGTCCCGTAACGCTCGCCGTACTGTTGGGGGGGGGGGGCCCACTGAGGCTCAACAGGGTTTAGGTCTGAAAACAAGCTGGAGCAGCTGGAGCACCTTTACTTCTCTTTAGCAAGGCAGCAGCAGTCTTGAAGTTGTGTTTTGGGTCATTATGATTAGTAGTGGTTTAAAACATGGCCAGGGAGCAATAATTAGGACAAGAGTTAATTCACACCCCTGATCCAGCAGATGAAGACTCTGACCCTTTCCCAACATGGCTGAAGATTAAACCGCCGACAACTTCCTTTATTTATGGCTGTTAAAGTAAAACTGTAACTTAAAATCTTATTTCGCTGTCAGAGCCGCTTAGACCCCCAAATACAGGCGGTGCGGTGTCACTCGGAATCCCCAGCAGTGGCTGCCTCAGGCCCGGTTTGACCCCTGCTGTTAGTGGCAGCAGGAGGTAGATGTTTAGTAGGTTAGATGTTTAGCTAGTTATGTCAGTTTAGGGCTGGGCGATATAGAAAAAAAGCTTATCGATAAAAAAAAATGCATATAGATCGATATCGATAATTATTGAAAAGATTTGAAACCATATTTTATGTGCAGCTCTGCCTGGACTTTTTTATAATATTGCTAAATGATTTAATTTTAATAAAAAACACAAACACAGACTTCGAATTAAATCTTTATTTAACCAACTTTTTTAACCATAACAAAACTGTTTTAAAGAAAAATAACTTAAGAGACCTGGGTTATGTTATTAAATACTGACAAAAAATAAACTAAAGTGACCAGAAAAGTGATCAAAATAAATATAACAAATAAATAAATGCCCCCCCCCGCCGCCGCCCCCGTTTCCTGCTTTAACCTGAGTTATTACTCTGAAGTCGCTGGCCCCTCAGCATTTTTATCTCAATTGTTAGAACTACGTGGGAAACTGCCCAGAACTGAATATATATATATATATATATATATATCCGAAGATTCCTCGGAGGAGAGCCGCGTCGGGGCCTACACAGCTCGTACTCCTGCGGGTGTGAGCGGCTGAGATGATAAAAAAAAAAAAAGTTGGTTGTGTTATCAGACTTGGTTTTCACTGGTTCCCTACACGTTTTACAGATGACTGTGGTTTGTTTTTTGTCCGACTTGCCAAGACCGAAATACTGCCAAACTGGCGAACTACAAAAACCCTTCTTTGGAACAATTTCCTCCGCCTCTCCTTGCTGCGACATCTTCATGTGCTCTGTGTTGTGGTTTGAGAGGGCGGCGGTTGGTGACGGCGTGCCTGGGTCCGCGATTGTGATTGGTTGGGAGGAAGCATTGACTAGCATAAACCTACATGCTAGGCTACAATGAGAAGGAAGGAAAACTGCGTTTCTTTTTTATCAAATTTTTTATCGACTCTCCTTTTTTCTATTGCGCCACACGTCTATCGATCGATATATATCGTTATTGAATTATCGCCCAGCCCTGTGTCAGTTAGATTTTTTTCAGGTATGTGGTACAAACTGCAGGCACCAAAATAATAACAGGGAATATATTTTGTCAGGATTATTACGACATTTGAAATTAATTAAGGCGTTAATTAACTGTTTGAGAGGAGAGATCATAGCGCTCTGCATCAGCAGCACTGTGTCTGTCTCCCTGCCAGCTCCCAGATCAGCTTCTCTGATCGGTTGATGTGGCGCTTCAAGCAGCAAATGTTTAATTTTTACAACTCCAGGAAAAGCTGTACATCCCAAAAACAGCATGAATAATTAGTTATTTCTCTTAGTAAAGGTAAATGTACAATGTACTCCTGTACGCATTGCTATCTAAAAGCCTGAGGACTATTCAAGAACAACTTTGCATCTCCATTTAGATTTCAGGACAAATCTTTATTTAGATATAATGTTTTCTTCTTTTGCTTTATTTGCATTAAATTCTGCCTGATGTTGATCTATATCCAGTCGATTAAAGATAGAAAAAGCAAACAAACCAGGATTTAAAGGAACAAATGGTGCTAAAGTTCCCCTTAAACTTTTGAAACACCTGGAGAAAGTCTAAATGATTTTAGATGAAGATAAATTTAGGCGATTACTAGAAAATCGTTGTGCAACTGAGCATCTGAGGAAACATCAGTCTGAAATCAGGTTTTGTAGATTCACAATTTGCTGTTTAATTTTAGCATCAGAGAGCAGAACATTCCCTCTGAAGTTCAGTAAATCATAATGGCAGCGACTAATTGAGAAGGTCTGCTGACTCTGAGAGGGGACGGCCTTCTGCTGCTTCTTCCTGCCGAGGATCCTCTCTACCCCGATTCACAATTCATCCTTCAGCACAGGATCAGCAGCCGCTAAACCAGATGAAAATATTCTGTTTCCATGATGCTGTTGGATCGAAGCACCAAACCCCAGCAGTGGAGGAAGTCCTTCAACATGATGCATGATAACGAAAAACCTGATCACCATCATGGTGGCAGCAAACTAAGGCTGGACCTTCTGTAGAAGTATTTATAATTTACAGAGCAGAGAAACCTTACTGACTTCTTTAGGCGAGAATCCTCTGGAACATCTTCGGCTGCTTCTGTGAGAAGATGGCTGTGGTCTCCAACCAGGTGGAAGAACTTTCCTTGCTAACTGAATCAGACCCAGAACTAAACCTGCTCACTTATCGACTCCGGCACTAAAATCCTAGAACTACAGACTGTTGGTCCAGAGGAAGGATCTGCTTCCATCAGGAGATGATGAGTGTCATTGTTAAAACACATCAACTGGTGTTTATAAATCCAATAAGAAATGGTTTATTAGCCCCTGTTTGCAGCCCCGTTTATAATTACTTTATAACAGAATTATAAAACCACCTTCAATCCTCTTATCTGACTTAGTTAAATTAGCGATTCTGCCACACAAATGGGAACTTATTCTGTTTGATACGGGCTGGTGGTGGCAAAGAAACTAAAGATCTGATATGAATTGTTTATTCCCTAAGATGTTTACTATGTTGATCCAATATTGCTTCATCCTGAGAGTTTAGAAGCAAAGGAAGGAGTGGAAGCAAAGTAAGATACCAGACTGAAAAAAGACCAAAGAAAACTCTGGATTTTGGATTTTTTCAGTGTTGGATGCCACATAAATCCCATCATGTTCCTGCTATTTGACCTCAGATGTTCAGAAGTGTTTAGCAGAGCTCCATTGTTGGTCCTCTTCTATACGTCCATTTCTTTTTGATGACACTTCCTACTGGGTTTCCTCTGCGTTGTCCGTACCATCATGTGCATTCTGCATGGTTGCTTGTCCCCTTACCTCTTTAGAGATCCTTTTACCTGCTGAGGCTCGGAGCTCCTGGTCCCTGAAGGCCTCAAGAGGAACAGCTGAAGAAAATATGTCAGCAGAAGATTATTTTAAAGCTCTGGTTGATTTCAGTTGGAGAAAAATCAAACTTCCGTCTCTGAGTTTAGAAAATGATGAACAGAAAATCTGCATATTATGGGGATGTTATAAAAAAACAGTAAAACATTAACTAAATTTGGTCTTAAATGCTAAATTCTGCTGCTTTTCTTAACTCTTCATGAAATATTTCAAACGCGACATTTATTGTGACAAAATTTTCAGTTTTGATCAGCTCTAACAGTTTCTTTGTTGCACATTTATTCATAAAGGAAAAAAGAAAAACATATTTACTTGGATGTTTAATTAAGGTTTTGTTGACAGTTTTCTTTGGTCGTGGACCTCAGCTTACCTGAGGTGTAGTTCAGTAGGCTGAGATGTTTATATACTCTGCTTCTGATTGGCTCGTCTTATTAATATCTGCCATGGTTATCTTTCCTCTCCCCAGACCTGAACTATTGCACCAACCACCGGCCGTGCCAGAACCAAGCCTCATGCACCAACACCGGCGAGGGGAGCTATACCTGCACGTGCCAACCCGGCTTCACTGGCAAGAACTGCGAGACGGAGACCAACGAGTGCGACAGCAACCCCTGCAGGAACGGAGGAAGCTGCAAAGTACGTCACCAGATCCACTCCAGAACCAAGCGGTTCTTGCTCCCACATAGAAACACCGATCAGTTCAAAGGTCCAACATGGAGGAATGGCGCTGGCATCCATCAGAGGAAGAATGCGGGAGGCTTTTCTCTCAGCAGATCTCTGAATTCCTCTAGGTTTGATGCCTTCGTGGGTCAGCTCTGTTCTTTTAGCATGCTGCTAGTGCAGAGTCAGACTGGGATATTTGCAGTTTGGGAACCTTATCTTTCTTATTCTGCTGTGGGGTCTGTTGTGCCTGATTTCCTGATCCATGGGTACAGCTAAATGGTGCTTTTGGACCTACAAGTGTTTAGTAAAGTGGATAAACTTAAATGCATACTTCTAGGAAAGCCGGGAATATTTTTTATGAAAAAACAAAACAAAAAGGATGCTTTTCTTCCAACAGTTCTGTGCAGATCCATTAGCATATTTTTATCACTTTAGGGATATAAATATATATTCCTGATATTTCCATCTACAATAAGATCCAGGAAGCAGCGACAGCAGTTTCTCTTGAACCAGTAGGGTTCCACTGTATTAATGTGGTTAGAGCTAAGGTTAGTGACGACAGCTTCGTTTTCCAGTTAGATAAACGCACTGGGAATACGTAACTAAAGCAAAATAAGATCTATTTTTTCTCATCTACAGAAACTGTTATGATGAAGTAACATTAGTTTGGACATTTTTGTTCCTCATTCAAACATTTACTCTAACGATGTTTGGAGCTTGTTATGCTATGTTCACACCGCACTCGCTTTGGGCAGCAAAGAAGCGCCTGCTGCTTCATTTTCGATGCTTGTACACAGTAAGTTCAGACGCCTGTCAAGTGCATCTTTCATGCTTCTGATGTGCGTCCAGTAAAGTGTGTAAAGATGCCTCTCATGCTTTCTGCTGCTCCTGTGTTCAGTGGCAGAGCGGCTTTGCTATATTTGCTGTTATAAGCTGGTAAAAAGTAGTTTTGATATATTTTTAAGTGAGGAAGTGCAACTTAAAACATGTCAGTGCAGCCAGTTCATCAAGTTCATCCTGCCTTCAAATATTTTTTTGCTATTGTTCCCCACATACCAGCAATGTGCTGTCACTAGGAATCCCCAGCTGCAGCTGGGAGGTTTTCCCCTACTGTTTGTCATAGCTGGAAGTCGATGTTAGTGTTTTTCAGGTATGTGGTACAAACTGCTGGCACTAGAAAAGTAAAAAGGAACATATTTTGCTGGCAAGTTTCAACTTTCTTTGTTAACTTAGGCATTAATAAATTGTTACATTTTTCCAATTCCAGCAGCAGCTGTGAAGCGAATCACGCACCCAAATTCGTCAAGAGTTGCCGCTCCTGTTGCTCAAGATGTGCTATAGGACCTCTTGATGTACCGTGATGCTTGTCAACCATTGACTTGGCATGTAATCCAGCTGGTTTGCTGTTTCGAACACGTGCGATGTGAACGTAGCATTAGAACACTGCCCTGCATGGAGTCCAATACCCTCCTGCTCCGGTGGTCTGTTGTTGAAGCCCGGGACCACTTCTCCTCTGCAGTTCTTGGTGTTTCCTCCGCTGTTTAGTCCATAATCTCATTGGTCTGGAACCCACATTCTGCTCCTTATTAGTTTGTTGGACCTGTGGTCTTGCTGTAAAGCTTGTTTCAGCATAAGGCAACATGACCTCCTCAACTATTCTGAGGCCTTCTCCATAATACGGGAAATATCACATATCATGATTCCTGAACCTGTGATCTCACAGACAGTGATTTTTTTAATCCAACAAACAACCTTTATTGCTATTGTCACAAGTACAACAAAATGAGAGAAAAATGGAAAAGAAAGAGAGAAAAATATCTGGTTATGTTAAATTTGGTTCTATAAAGTACAAAAACACACAAGTTTTGTAAAAAGGAGCAAATAAAAATGTGTGTATATATATATATATATATATATATATATATATATAAGGGCTGAAACAATCAGATTAATCGTGATTAGTTGAGTATTGAAATAATTAACAACTAATTTAGTATGGATTAATCGTTAACTAGAGTATAGAGACAGAGTATACAGCAATTTAACTGACAGAGTGACCAATTTACAGTAATTGTACGAACATTGTAAAAAAAATTTTTGATCCTAAAAAATTTTTTTTTTACGTATTTTGCATTTAGAATAGAATATTTTTCATCTGCCAATATGCTCTATCCAGAACTTCTCAAGATGAAAAGTTTTACTTTCATTTGGTTTAATTCAACATAAAATCTTTTTTAAGGAGCCATTTGCTATCCTATTATTAATTGATTAATCGAAAAAATAATCAACAGATTAATCGATTTGCAAAATAATCTTAAGTTGCAGCCCTACTATACATATTTATCTGCCTTTACATTGAGCTGTTGGATAGAAACTGCTGAATCTGCTTTTCCTTGCTTTTATTGATCTGTAACATCAAGCCTGACGGTAACACATTTAGTGATGCAACAGGACTGTTTAGAGATGGCAGTAACTGTAATGTTCCCCAAATTTGTGACGAGGGGAGTGAAAGATCTTTTGAGATGCATTATTTACTCCTTTTGGGCTTCCTTCTGAGTAACTGTACAGCTGATGCAGAGTATGCCGTCAATAGAGCGACGTTAAAAAGACACCAGCACCTCAGAGATGTTCATGTTCCAGGTCAGGACTTCCCATCCAGACAAATCCTAAAGTCAAATATCATCCTTTTGGTCTTGGAGATGTTGAGAAGCTTCATCATCTTTGGGCAGACTCATCCTTTCAGACATGAACCCCACTGCTGTGGTGTCACCTGCAAACCATAATGCCTGACCCTCTGACCCCTGTGCAGCAGGAAGCTGTGGATCCACATGAAGGTGGATTGTGAGGGTTTGCTGAGCTACAGTCCACCAAAGAAGCTGGTTGAATCTCCACCACAGCTCAAGGCAGAACACTGCAGCATGGAGGGCTGTGGCTACTTCATCTTCAGAGGAACTCTCAGCCTTGCAGGCAAATTGGCGGGGAACAAAAGTTTTGGGGAGGAGTGATGTGAGCCCTCACTAGCTGTTCAAAGCATTTCATGACCAATGGTGTCATCGACATGTATGATTTCTTGGACAAGTAGACAATGAAGACCGTGTACTTGGGCAGGAAAAACTAAGTTCCCGCCAGCAGGTTAGGGAAGTCCCTCAGCACCTGTCTGGGGCATTCCACTGCGTGTTCCTCGCCGCATGGTCCTTCAGAGTGAGCCCTTCTGCTGTGAGTTGAAGGGCGTACTAAAAAGTGACAGAAATGAAAGTGTGTCACTCGGTCTTGTAGTTTGCTGCTGGATCTCCTTCTAAACCTGCTTGCTGTTGAGCTTCCTCATACATCCTACCTTAGCCTTTCTAATGCCTCCCTTCAGACTTGCCTTGGCTGTGCTGGAGACACCTTTATTGCCTGACCTGTAAGCAATAATGTCTTCTTGTGCAGCTGTTGGACATTCCTGGTCATTGAGGGGGTCTTGTTGAGGTAAAGTCATATGGCCTTGAGGACCAGTAGGCTATTGGACAGCACAAGTGCTAAACTGAACTGAAACAATGGGACTAAAGTTTGATTTATGCTTGACGTATTGGCGAGGTCCGTACGGCCAAATAACGTCATTTTGGGCTTCGATGCTGTTTCATGTAGACTTCATCTGGACAGAACTTAGGGACATTTTTAACTACTCGGATGGAGTCCAACAGATAACGTGAGCAGTAGCTCCTGCTGGTGAGGGTTTGCAAATGTAAACATCTAGAGACATCGCGTGATTTAGATCATAATCATCACCACTATCACCAAACTGTGAAAAAAATGCAAGGAACCAAATGACTGTCCCTCTCATGAAGAGTCTTTGATAAATTTGTAAACAGCTGGGTCTTCGCCTCCCTACTGTTTTTGTGGAGTCAGCTTGTCCTGAACAGGGGCAAAGCCACACAGAGTATAAATGCTGCAGATGCAGTGATGGTGGGCTCTTTTTCAAGCATAATGAGCCCTTTATGCAATATCCTCCATGTTTAAGGTCTTTTGTGTCTTTTAAACATTCCCACCCTTCTGTCAGCCTTACAGGTGTCTCTCTCTTCCTATCTTCCCTGCAGGATCTGTTGAACGATTATTCCTGCGCATGCCCTCAGGGCTTCTATGGGAAGAATTGCGAGATAAGTGCCATGTTATGTGCAGATGAGCCGTGCTTTAATAGAGGAACCTGTGTGGAGTCCGACACCGGAGGCTACAGCTGCCTCTGCCCGACTGGCTTCACTGGCTCCAACTGCGAGAAGCGGATGGATCGATGCAGCAGCAACCCCTGTGCTAACGGTACAAATCATATATCACCCCACCATGTCACAGGAAACAATTAATATGTCAATCTGGATTTTTCAGTTAAATCTTAAATAACTCCAGTTTGCTTGGTTTATTATATCTATGTCAGTCTGCAAATTGACTTAGTGAAGTGAGTTGAGATGACATCTGTTTTTTTTTTTTTTTAATTAGCGCAATATAAACAGACTTAATTTTAACTGAATTTCCATATGAGAAATAGGATGGATGTTTTATATCACATCGATATCAAACGGAGATAAATGCTAAAAATAGATAACCATAAATTTAGTAAAGCCCGTCACTGATAACCTCTCTGGGTCTCTGTAAAGTATCTCAGTAGGTTTGATCTGGATCCCGGCCATCCTCTGATGTAATCACTCATTATTGGCTGGACCTCTAATTCACTTGTTAGTGCATAGGAGTTCTTATATTAGTCAGTTATTGACTGTATACATGACCGTCATCAATTCGACATAACATAAAAGAAGAAGAAGAAAAAAACAAGACAAAAGTAGGTAAGTTGTTCATTGGAGCTTCAGTTCAACTGAAGGCAAAGCAGTGAACGGATCATTAGCCAAGATTCGGATGGACAGGAAGCCAAACGAGCAACTCCTGGAGGATGATGGATGAGCAGCAGAGAATCACCTGATACTGGACTGGGACATCTGCAGGAGCAAACCCAAACTAATCTAATCTTCTTCTAACTATAAAACATAACAATCATATCCATTATAATGAAAAATAACAATAATTAAAAAAATTTAAAATGAAAAAAATACATAGTCTTAAAAATACTTTGGTACAGAGATTCTAAAAACTAATAAATACAAAACTATAATGGTTATAATGATAAATATAATTAATAGTATTGTATTTATTTTTGTTTATCTTAAAATGAACACATGAACATATGGTTTTGAAAGATTTAATCCAATGAAAGATCTTCAGCCCAGTGTGGTTAAGCTGGTGTGGAGCTGATAGCAGATAGAGAAACTCAGTCAGTATCAGCCTGATTCTAGACCTTTGATGGTGATGATGAAAATTTCTAGCTTTCTTGCCAAAGTGATCACAGGTTTGGACCAGTTTGGGTCAACATACTTTATCTATTGTGGGTAGGAAGTGGATTTATAGTTTGAAGGTTCTGGAGTTATAAAGAAGATTTTCCTGCTAAGTTTGTCAAAGCTAGATTTTGGACAGATATTAGCGAAACTGGAGTCAGATCTTCTAATCTGCAGCAGTAAAAAAAGAACAACAAAAAACCTAAACAAAAAAACAAAAAACAAAGACAAAGTTATAGATTTGGTTGTGTGAAAACACATCGTGTTGAAGAGGATATTTTACATCAGTAGTGACCCAAAGACTGAGCTCTGAGGGACGCCACTGGTAACAGGTGATGGGACAGAAATATGTAAGATATCTGGGCAGACTGAAATTAGTGAAGTTTTTGTAATGCCAATGGTAAGTATATAATTGATTTGAATTAATGAATCAATCAATTAAGCAATACATTTTTTTGTCTGTAATAGGTCATTTCTAATATGATTGTGAAACTATATATATTCTTTATTTGAGCAATTTTTGCTATATTATATATAATAGAAAAATGAATGAATGAATGAATGAATGATCCTTCAATTTGTTGTATCTGTATAAAGCAATTTCTATAATAGCAGTACATTTCTACATAGTCGTTATGCACTTAGTTATAGCATATTATATATCAGAATTGAATGAATGAATGAGTGAATTAGCATTGTAAATACAGGCGGGAACTAGTGAGGCGTATTGTGAGTTGAAAGATTTCAGTTATGGATCCAGTGGAAACACAGGGAGAATCATCACAGGAGAGAAGCAGGTTGCAGCAGAATCCAGTAAAGAACAGTGGAGCCTAACAGCTTCTATTCAGGGGAGAGACAGGAGAAAGGTATGCCAACAGGTGAAAGCAATCAGGAGGAGATGACGAGCATAGAACCAAATCCAAGGACAGCATGAATGAAGGAACGAATGAATGCTATACTCTTTAGATCTGCCTTTCTGAATATCTAATAAGTGAGAAAAACACTACAGCTCTTTAGGATCTGTTTAGGTTAATGGACTGGATGAATCTGAACCTATTCCAGCTATAAATGCAGGAACAGGAACTCTTGTATAATGGTGAACATTTTACCTCATCATGTTTTTTTTCTTTTGCACGTTAGGTGCTATTACCTTACAATAGCAAAATCCTGAGTTAGAATGCCAGTCTGGGGTCTTTCTTCCTGCATGGAGTCTTCATGTCCTTCCATGTAGATGCTTGAGTTCTCTCCAGGTACTCCAGTTTCCTCCCTCTCAGCAGAAACATTTCAGTCGGGATAGCTGGTCCCCTTAGATAGCCTTGAGTGTGAACCTCCATGCTTGTTTCTGTCGTCCTGTGATATGTCCAGAGTGTACCCCATCCCCTCCTCAATGAACACTGAGATACCCACAAGCTCCCCTTTGACCTGATAGGAACAAATATGTTAGTTACAGCTGCCTTCTACAGAGTTGTCCACAGTCTGTGAGGTGTTTGTTTTGCCCTTTGGTTTTTGTCCCACATTTAAAAACTTCAATGAGGTATTCAGGTCTGCCTGCAAAGCAGTTTGTCTTGATTGCCCCACTTTATGACATAGTCATGGAAATAGCTAACGATTCAAAGCCCCTAAGACTTCCCTCGCCTCTAACCCTTTTCTGGGGGATCCCCAAGACTAGCCAGTATTTTTTTTTAATCAAAATCAGATCATATAATATATTTTTATTAGGGCTGAACCTTAGATGGGATGTCCTTATTAGTCGATTTGCTTCACATATTGATCACAGAAGGAGTTTCTACTGATCTGTAATAGATTTCCCGTTCTGTCTTAAACCTTTTACCGCAAAACCTTTCCGCCATACATCTGAATTTGAAACAAATGGAGTTAGCCTCCTAGACATCAGCCTCCTAGACAACACTGTTGTCTATGAATAATTGTGCATTGTAGTGTAATAACCATCATAAGGGTACAAGATTAATATTCATGTTGCAGACGGACTATGTACACCTGCTATATTTGGTCCTTCTTAAACAGACAAGAGTTTGTTCCCCCCCCCCCCTTGTTTCAGACCCTTTGTGCAGGTTTGAATAAAGACCAACTGGAGTCTGGACCAAACAACTGGACTAAGACACACTTTTTTTAGGTTGTCTCGGACGCTCTAAAAACGGACTCTGGTGCAGTTTACTTCAGGTATGAATTCAAACCAGCCACATGCAGAAAGCATGTCTGTTTGGACTCAGAAGGCCACTGCAGTAGTAAATAGCATGGATTCCTTTTCAGCTGCCTTTTATTTAGCTACATTGCTGACAGCAGACTTGTACGACGTGTTCATGAAAGACTCCTGGAGCAGTTTTTCCTCCATTTCCAATTCTGTGCTCTGTCCTACCAGTCATTTTTGAACAATGCCTGTCTCTTGTGCAGCTTTGCTGCGAGCTATAGACCGATTACCAAAAGTACAATTAAAATTAAAGAAATAAAAAATATAGAGTTCTTTTGGTCCAAACCATACAAGCTTTTCTGGTGTGAAAACACCCTGAAGTTTGGCAAAAAGTATGATGTCTGAGTAGAGTAGTCAAAAACGCGGAAGCTCGCTAAGACTAAGAAACGCTGTCTTGCTCCCCAACACATTGCAGGGCCATCCTATTATGATACGATTGTAGAAAAAGATAAAGCTGCAGATGATTATAAAGCTAGCTTGGAGCGTCATATTATGCTGTAAAAGTCTTTCTATAAAGTAAAAACATTAAGCGTTGCAGGTATCGTGCCTCATGCTACTGGGATTGTAATCATACTTAGTTGTAGCGATGGTTCTCCCTCATTGTGACCCCAGCCCCACCAGCTGAATCAGATCCTTTCATGTTGTTTGACCCAACGTCTGACTGGGCTGGATGTTTAAACTTAATCAGAGACTCTCTGGACCAGGCTACGTTTGTCCAACCAGTTCTGGACGATACCTAGTGAGTCTCTCATAATAGCAGGCCTCCATTTTTTTAAAACAAGTTGTCCTTTATCTGATTGTTTTTTTTTGATTCAGAGATAGTGAGGACGAAGTTTGAACCTTTGAAATGGGGTTTGGTTCTGCATATCTAAATTCACATGCAGATTGTAGGTCATCTTTAGTACCACTTGGATACTTGCTAACTCCTCTCTCAAACGTCTACATTTTCTGTCCAATATATGTTCATGTTGTTGCATGAACATATAATCTCGAATTGTCCAGAGTTGAGAGAATGGCGATGTTTTTCTATTTGTTGTCTTCCTCATTCTGTTCAGAGGTGTGTTCCCTGGATCTCCTCTCCCAAAACTCAGTTATGACTTCCCAAGGCTTTAGGAGCTTTCTTTATGTGGTTCTGTTTACTTTCCTTCTGTATTTGTAAGGATATGTTCAGGTCTGTGTTCCGGTGGATAAGAATCAAACTGAAGGTACTGATCTGTGCTGAACAGTGGAAAAACAGGCAGCTTGTTGTCCTTTCTTCCTTGAGAAGTGTAACCTCAGTTTCCTGTTCTTAACTGACAGCAACGGTACCTGGTGTGGTTTACTGCTGCTTCAGGCCACCTGCCTACATGTGGTCCCTTCAGAGGTGGTCTTCTACACACATTGGTTGAGGTTATTGGAGCTCACGTTGCCTTTCTATCATATGCAACCACCACAGCTCACTGGATATTTGCCCTTGCTCAGACCGCTCTCTGTGAACCTGAGATGGTTTTGTCTGTAAAATGCCAGTAGATTAGAAACAGTTTAAACTGCAGGGTGTTTTCTTCACCACAATTTGTGCTGACATTTGATTGGCTGATTCTCTCCATTCAAAAGGTTGAGTTCACTTTTAAAAAATGGCTGTCGAGCTCCCAGTCTCAGGAGTGGAAATGATCACACAAACTTTCACTTTATTCCAGCAGGTAATGATTAATTTCATATTCAAGACATGTTAGAATATTAAGGAATTTGGTTAATCCCCCCATCAGAAAGCAAAGTTCAAATTTTAACATCATCAACAAGGATCCTCCGCAAATATCTTTGTTATTCTTATCAAACAAATATGTTTGCATGAAAAGCTAGAAGCTATAGAGAAAGTGCAAAACATCTTTTTATATCTGCACATCACATGATGATGCAATAAACAACACCGTAGTTCAGACTGCCAGGCGCCTTTGTGAATTTACTGGAGCGTGTCCTTCTTGTGAACAAACAAGAAGGCTCCACCTGCGCGTTCTGCACACAGACAGCGAGGAAAACCGGTGAAAAAGTTGGCGGATGCAGAGAGGGAAGTGGTGGTCAGGTGTGATGAAGACGTTTCAGTTTGTGCAGCTTTAATAACTCTGCTCGCTGGGTGCAGGAGCTGCAGGAAGAGATCTTATCTCACCTGTTTTTTTGTTTGCTTTCTCTAGCTGATTTTTTTTTCTTTCTTCTGCTGCTGAAAGCTGCAGGATCTGGTCAGATAAGGACTGAAGTCTGGAGTCTGAGAAAGGGGCCAGAAAAACCTGCAGACAGCTTTGTTTTGGATCTTTGTACCTGATAAGACTCTGTTGGTCTGGCAGCTCAGTGATTGCTCGTTTAACGGCTTGCAGTGTTGCATGTTTTTCTTCACGCTGACAGCTTTCTGTTGGCTCTGCCTGAGGACAAATATCTGCAGCTAAACGTCCATTTAACAGAATAATAACAATAACTGTAGGGATCACCTGCTGCCACTGGCTCTAAAGAGAGAACATCTACATCAGAAGTAGTTCCACCTCAACATCTTTGGTTCGTCAGGCTTTTCCATTAGCTTAATGTTGTGTCTGGGCTAAATCGAGGGATTTTTCAGAAATAATCACAATCTTAGTTGAGCATTCATTCCTTAGATCTGAGCCCAAGCATAGCTTTGGTCCGACCAAATTCTAGTTGTTCATGAGCGTTAAAGGCAGCCATGGTTTCCTGTGCAGGAGGAGGAGAATGTTAGCCTTCCTCTGTAGTTATTAACCCTTATGTCAACAGAAAGTTAACCTTCTATCCCAGCAACTGGAAGCAGGATGGGTAACTTAATACCAAACCTCATTAGAAATATCTGTTATTGGATAATGCTAAATTTCTCAGCACACACCAACGCTTTCTGTTTATGTAGCGTCTTCAGTCTGGCCGAGGGCGGGAGATCCACGGTGGTTAACTCCTGTCTGCATCCTCCAAACTCAAAATCACAACCAACACCTTAGAAGTGACAGTTGTTAATATCTTGGGATGCATTACATAAAATTATTCTTTCATTCAGTTAACTTTTTAATGATTATCTAAATCCGCAAACAGGCATTAAAGTAAAGGATGAACTTATATATATATAATAATATGTAATGTTGAAAAAAAGATTGATTACTTTCAGCTGTTTATGCTGGATGGGCTTTTTCTTTAGCAGAAGCTGAAGAGTTTTATTTCCACAGCAGGCTACGGAAAAATTGACAAAATTATCATTTTTATTTAGTCAACATAGATGCTATCCGAATGTTATAGAAACTATTCTGTGCTCAGTGTGAAAACTTTAGTTTATTTCTCTACAAAATCAACATAAACAACTGATTTGATCTCTATATGATAAACTGTAAAAAACTGATTGCAGAAAATTCCAGAAAAAATATTAAAATCTCTGCAAAATGCTAACGGTTCCTCAAAAGCAAAGATGCTAAAACTTCTATGAATTATTTAAGTTTATAACCACCGCTGGTTTATTGAACCAACGTCCTACAACAACCAGCCAGAGTTGATCATTTAGGGCCCAGGGCATCGCGGGGGGCCTCGATATTCCTATTTGTCCTATTTATATTGTTGAGGGCTGCGAAAAAGTGTTTCCCCCTCTTTGATTTATGCCATATTTCAATGTTTCAAGAATAAGCTGCTTCTGTCTCTAGCTGGTTAATGGATGCCGTTTGGTTTGAGTTTCACTCCTGCTTAAAAGTCAGACTTTGGTGAAGGAGGTCTGCTTATCTCCATCCTGGTGGATTCTGGGTTTTCGAAAGCTGGTTTTGTATCTCTGATTGATTCTTCCTGTTCAAAATTACTGTTGCATCAAAATAAGACCAATAGGGCCAAATTTCCTCCAGACATAAAACAAACTGTTTTATCTCCTCAGAGTATTTAAATCATCACAATTCCTTCCTGTGCATTGCACCGGTTGGTAGGATCTGTCTGGCCTTTCCTGGACTCATGCACCTGGTCCAGATCTGGTGGAGAGCATTCAGCAGTTCAAAACATTCAACAGACAGAAACAGACATCCCTTATAGACCTGACCTTATTCATACGTGTCTGTCTCTTTAACAACAAAAATAAACTTTTTATCAGGGGAAACTCCTGCTTCCACTTTGGAGCATCTTACCACCCCCCAAAACCTTCACCTCTCTTAAGCAAAGGACCATGTGCTGATAGAAGGGGGTCATGATGACCTCCCTATCAGATCCTACCAGATGATCTGGATGGGTATAAATACCAGCCTGGTTTCTCCACCTATCAGGGAGAGATGGCCTAGTGGCTAAATAGGGCGACTAGTAACTCTAAGTCTCCTTATTAAACATGATTATTGCTCTCAGTATTGGGTTTTTTATCCAGATTTTTTTTTAGTTTAGATATCTGAAATACTTGAGTATGAGTTTTAGGATCAGACCCCCGTCCCATTCTGGACATAGACAGGAGAGTAATTTGTTTTCAATAGAGTCAGAGAGGGAGCTGTTTTTATTTAAATTCTGAGATGTTTTACTTTGGGAATAATCTTCTTTTATGCATAGTGTTGGGATTTAGAAAATGTCTCACTTTATGAATATTGGTGGGCATTTCTTGCATTTTTTATCATGATCAATTTCTCATCATGGCAATAATTCTGATTCATCATTTAACAGATAAATTAGAAATTAATTATTAGGAAAAAAAGGATAAATTGTCAGAATGTTCATTTTCTCTTTTTCTTTGTTTTATTTTCATCAGGGATTGAAAGATTAGTGGAACATTTATAAATTCAGTCACAATTCTTTTTACGTAATTGGTATCCCACTAAAAAGTTACATTTTTAGGTGCATTATTTGGGATTATAGGACTATGATTCATGTGGCAGGTAGTCGCAGTCATACAATACCATAAGAAAGACTTTATTGGAGTAATAGTTTTTTGTCATCACTTTTATGGTTATCACAATTGTAACAGAAAATATCGAGAAAACAAACACCTGCTGTTATAGAGGTTCTGTTATAGAAGTTATAGACGTCTTGGTTAGCGCTGTAGAGAGCGATGGTTCTGGGAGTGATGCATATATCACATCTCACTGTTCTACAGACTTTACTTCCAATATCCAAGAAAAAAAAAAGTTTCGGGTCGGGAGGTATATCAGACACATTGACATTATTATATTTCGCAAAGCAGCAATAGAAACTTTCTTACTATCACACAAATTACAATGTGTGTTTTTTTTTTTTTTTTTGCTTTGCCTATTTGTGTACTCTTTGTCTTTATCTCATAATAAAATCAGATTAATGATCTGAAACATAGTGTTTTGAGCAAAAAAAAAACAAACAAATCAAAGCAAATCTCTATTCTCAATGTTAAGATAGCAACATTTTATTACAGAAGGGAAAGAAATCAGATTTTTTATTACATTTTAAGCTGAAAATCTTTGACCCAGAGCTGGTCCTTATCCATATTCCAGGTTCATAAAAGGGACTCAAACTTTTTGAACGTTTTAATATTTTATGTACTGCGTTTTTATAAAAAAAAAAAAATAGAAATATTGATATTTTTATTTCTTAATAGAAAGCTATAAGCATTGGTTGGATAAAATGTGTTTGATGTTGAAACCCTGTTTAATTTTCAGGTACTGGGGTTAGTGACTGGTTTGTGTATTTCTATCTGAAACAGTGAAGGAACAAGTTAATCATGACGATGAGGAGGTCACGTGTGCCTCCTTAGTTTGTGTAGCTCTGGTAACAGACTGCTGTGTAACGCAACGGAAATCAAAGCTAGCTGAACTAGCAACATTCTGTAGGAGAGTTTTTGAGCTTTTTGTTGGATTGTAACTGTTATTTCTACAATATTGAACCCTCTAGATGCTTCTGTTTGGAAAAAACTAAAGTTTTTAACAGAGGACAGAGGAAGAAACAACATGTCTGGTCCCTGTTTGACTTTAGTGGTTGTTCTGTTAGATTACACAGTTTGGACTTCTCAAGTAAAAAGCAAAACGTTAGTGTTGTTGACTGAGAAAACCGCCTAACACAACACTATGTAAAAAACTGATGAATTTCTAATTCTAATTAAGCATTTGTTCTGTAGCATACCTAGCCTGGGGAGAGCAAACTTTAGCTAGCATGTGACACTGACCGGTTTTATCTTTTGGATATAGTTAGTGTTGCGTTGATGCCATTTTTTTGCCCCGATACCTGGCTGTGCAGTATCGACCGATACGATACCATCTGTTTTAAATTGATGTTTGTGTGTATATATGAAGAACTGCATACTACTTGGATGTAAAATAATTGCCGTCATGGCTTTGTCAAGCTGCTGCCTACCTTTGTGAAGCAGGAAAAAGACTAATACAAAGTCAATCCAGTAAAACTTTTTATTGCCTACCTGGAATGGGTGACAATAGTTGAATTAACTTTTGGTTCTCAAAATGGTGTCAGTGCCCTATTTCTTGGTACTCGCCAATACCGATACCACTTTTTTAGTGCTGGATTGGGGCCCCGCCCAATACTGGTGCAACACTTATTGTAGTTCTGTAGTAGGAACAATTAGGGAACCATTTGCCAGTGGGTCAAGAATAAGGGAAGATCCATAATTATTTGTTAATGTACTAATGTTCTTCTCTAACCCGGCATAAGCCAGATTGAAACATGAACTTCAATTTGAATTCAAAGTATCCACAGTGTTTGCAAAAAAGGAGAAACATTTAATACAATTCTTTAAGCTGATTGGGTAAATCACCAGTCCCCTACCTCCAGTGTTGAGCTTTCAGGCAACCAAAGCAGCAGCAATAGCCAAGATGTTTCATATTTTGATTTGTTTCACAACTAACAGAGTTAACTGATAAATCAGACTCTAGCCAAATTGGCTTAGAGGAAACCGACATGCAGACATCTTTTCCATCCACAAAGGTTCAAATCATGTCCTCTTACTCATTAGAAAAAAGGGTATTCCAGCTATAACAGACTGGATAGCGGAGTCTACAGGTAGTATGACCAGCTATGTTTGTCCTGCTTCGGCTCCGCGTTTCTGGTTAATGATTTACATGTCACCGCATTTCATTGCTTTGAATCATACCTTTATTATAGGCTAATGCACCCCTTGGCTTCTGGTAAGTTTAATTTTTGGGGGTTTGTGAATTTACAAACCTTGTGACAAATCATCTTGCTTGCAAGGTAATTTGTTCATTCAGGTGAGGAACTGCTGGTGTTGCTGAAGATGTCGTGATAATGAAATGGTCATTAGAGATGTTTAGGTTTGAAAAAGGACGTTTTTGATTGACCTTAAGATGATCAGAACACTTTCATTCAACCAAATATACTTTATTTCATGACCCAGCTCACTGATTAGAGTTCTTCCGAGTTTGTTTTATTGCTTTTATTAATTATGCAGAAAAGACAGAAGCTGATTGAAGGATGGGCTTAAATCAATTAACTGAGGTCAGTTATGAATGAAGGTGGTTCAAAGATCTTAGATGACTGTTTAAGATAAACATAAAAAAACACTGGCTGCTGTTGATTGCTTTGATTCCAGCTCATAGTGTTTTTACACTTTAAAGAAAATTATTTAAATAGGGGTAGCTTTAGCATTTGAAATGTAACTCTATAGCCCATTCAGACGACATTTTATTATGAAGGAGTCAATCATTTCCCCGTAAAAGTGAATCTCCTTTTTTCCGATCCTTGGACTGGACCAGCAGTGTGAATACAGCCTGAAACATTGGTTGGGTGTTTCTGTTTCCAGCTAAGTTTGATAAACAAAACATTTTTAGCATCCCAGCTCCGATGTTTGTGTTCATTAACCAGCTGTAGATGTGTTTGGAGAAGTGCTGCTCCTCTGGGGTCAGTCTGCGCCAGCTTAAGGTGTTGTTGCTTCATGCAAAATAATCAACTCCCCCATGGAGTCCATCAGATATCAACCAATCAGATAGCTGCAAGGAGTTGGTGCTTTAAATTCCAGGGAATCATCAGGGTTTCAGTTGCTTCGCTGAGCATAGGATGAAGGTAGCAGAACAAAACTTTACCTTCCAAGCCAAAAGAGCTTTAAGGCTGTTTGATGGTTGTTTCCTTTGACCACCAACCATAACCTGAGCTGAGATGGACTGTTTAAAGATGGTTGAAGAAGTTGAGAACAGACCTGCTGAGACCTGTTTAAACATTCTTTATGATCGACATGGTGAACTGTTCTCCATCATTGTAAGTCAAAGCTTTCAAGCTTTCCGATGATGGAGTCGTCAGTGCCTGCATCAACAATGCCTCATTTCTCCCCATAGATGCTGGCAGCACAAAAACACACTCCATGTTTTACTGGGATGACCTTATGTATGGTGGCCCAGTGAGAGTCGGTGTGTTGCAACTGCTTTGCTTTACATGTTCATTGAACACCTTCCAAAGCAGGTACCAAGTCTTTCTTGGCTGTAGGAACCAGATACTTTGTGCTAAAGTAATGAGTAATAAGAGTGATAACTCTCAGTACTATCAGCCAAAACAACAAACTGTTTCCAAACCCCAATGCCAATTTAGCTTCTTCTGCTTTAGGACTTAAAGGTTTTACCTAAGTGCTGGCTGTAACAGATGTGGTGCATCTGCCTTAATTAACAGGGCTGGATTTATCCCTAATATGTTACAGAGCTTATTCCAGGTCCTTATGATTATACTACAAATACGGAAAATAACAACCACATGGAAAGTTATGGGAATTTTGTTTGTTTCTTTTGTAGTCTGATAATATGTTCAGGTGTTAGTCCAGACTTAATGCCAGACATTAGTCAAGATGTAAGTCCAGGCAATAGTCCAGTCATAAATCCAGACATTAGTCTAGGTATTAGTCTAAATGTAAGTCCAGACATTAGTCCAGCACTAAATCAAGGCATTAGTCCAGGCATTAGTCCAGTCATAAATCCAGACTTTAGTTCACATGTAAGTGCAAGTGTTAATCCAAAAGTAAGTCCTTGCATTAGTCCAGCCGTAATTCCAGTCGTTAGTCCAGACATTAATCAAGATGTAGACATATGTCCAGATGTAGGTTGAGGCATTAGTCCAGACATAAATCCAGTAATTAGTCCAAATATACATTAGTGGAAGCATTTTTGAAGATGTTAGTACAAGCATTAGTCCAGAAGTAAGTCCAGAAATTAGTAGAGACCTAAGTCTTGTTTTCATTTGGTACTTTTGTAGTCTAGTATTATGTTTCGGTGTTAGTCCAGACTTAATTCCAGTCATTGACTTGTAGTCAATTTAAAAAAAAAACAAACATTTTTTTACCACACATTCAGTCTTTAGGTGGTATTACTTTGGTAAAAAAGAGCAGGTTACATTTGCTCGAAGCTGATTCCTCACCTCCAATTTTGGCCTTTCTCATATTTGTATTTGTGATATGCACCAGTGTACATGCATCAACTGTTTACACCAGTCAGTGTGGGAACTTCCCCATGCATTTAAACACACAAAGCATGGATTGTCCCTGTTGAATGCTACAATATCACCCACCATACAGTCAAGCGTGTGGTTCTTTAAACTAGACAGGATGTGCACTGTCAAACACAGAATCCAAGATGAAGCTTGGTTATTCATGAATTGTGATTTCCCACTAAAACAACCCTTTCATACTGCCAAGAAACAAGAAATAATCTAGTACTGACTAACCTCTGAGGCAGAAAAGGTTCTCAATAAGGAACAGTAAAATTAGAACCCTCTTACTTTCTTGGCTGACCTGGTTAAAATGAGTGGGGGGAAAAGTTCAGAGATCAGGATCTAAGAAACAATTGTGACAGTTTCCAGATGGTCTTTTAACCACAGAAAAGTTTGGAGAAAGACACGATTTCACAATAAGCTTGTCTTTCTTTTAGATGATCTAGTGAAAAAAGGAGGGTTTTAGGGTTAGGGTGTCTTCTATGTGAAAATGTCTCATTTATATGTGTGCAAACAGCGCTCATAGAAAAGTTAAAACCTGTGTAAACTCTCTGCCGTGCCACCAGTCGGTAGAGCGTCGATATATTTTTCCATCTTGCAAAGAAACTTGTTTTTTCTGATGTCAAACTATAGAATCTGTTTTCAAATGGTGTACACAAACAATGAATAAAGGCTTTCCCATTTTCCACCAAACATTGTGTGCACAGGGCTCTAGGCCAACTAGGGAGGGGGTGAGTTTATGAGTTATTTTTAGTTATTTTTAGTTTACTTTGGAAACTCCTGATTGTTGCAATCTCTTATTAAAATTTCTTAGAGGTCGAATTAGGATACAATAGGGCAGTTTCTTGCATCAATATGCGTGTGTGTGTCTCTAAACTGAACAAATTAGAAGCTTGGAAATCTGACATTTTTGTGTATGTTTTATGCTTTTATTGTGATGGTTTGCTGTAACTTCTGTCTCGGTGTGTCTGCTGTAAAGACATATGCCATAAGATCAGAAAAGATAAGTGAGTCTGGAAATGTTTCACTTTGATAGGATGTGGTGACCCAGCAAAAGCATTGTCAGTGACTTTATTTTTTTCTTTTTTGAGTTGTAAGTTTGTCAAAACCACGTTTTTACCACAGTGTTTTACCACATTTGTTTTACATCCTTGAACAATATACAACCATCATGGCTCTCTTACACGAACTCAGTGTAGTAGAAAGGTGCTTCCATGTTTGTTGTATTATCACAGTGAGAGGATGACATCATGGTGGACTGTCCATTGACCCCTTTAACAGAGCAGCATATTTAGCCTACAGTGCTTTAGGATTTGAATTTAACACACAGCTGATCCATCCTTTTCTAGAAGCATGTTCATCACAGGGGTGAATTTAATTGGGAATTTAAACTGCATCTTGCAGCAAAACATTTCTGAAGGTCTATCAGATGTTACACCTGCAACAAGAAGGTTCTGGGTTCGATTCCTCACCTGGGGTCTTTCTACATGCAGTTTGCATGTTCTCCCTGAGCATGCATGGGTTCTCTCCAGGTACTCCTGATTCCTCCCACAGTCCAAACATATGACTGTTAGGTGAATTGGCTTCTCAAAATTTCCATTAGGTGTGTGTGTGTGTGTGCATGGTTGTGTGTCATTGTGTGTCTCTGTGTTGCCCTGCTACAGACTGCAACCTGGTCAGGGTGTAGACCGCCTCTCGCCTGTAGACTGCCGGAGATAGTCACCGCCCCACCGCGACCCTGACAAGGACTAAGTGGGAAAAGATGGATGGATGGATGGATGGATGGATGGACGGACGTACAATTATGGAAAAAGACATGTTATATGTGAAGACAGATACACTCAGCAGCCCAAGCTGGCTGTCTGGGCACATAAACGATTAGTTTCTTCTATCATTCTGTTTTGTATTTCTCTTTCTCTGCTAGACGTAACATGTGATGCTGTAAGGTGGGCGGGGCCTACTGGCCAACCTCGCCCACACTGGCAACGTTCTTTCTGAATCTTTATCAGTTTATCTACCGAAGGATTATCTAAAGTTCAATGCTAATTCCCGTCATATGCTGTCTGAAGTCCCATTCTAAAACAATCTGATCTAATCCATAAATGCAAACATATAATTAAGATCTTGTATAGTCATAAAAAAACGATTTACATCATAAATTCACCCGAGACTGCTCCGCTTTCTTTATTGAGTCATTAAATTTGAAGCAATCCCTCCTCCTGAGCAAGCATGTGGTGACTGTAGAAAGAAAAAAAAAAGCCAACAAACACAGCAATCTGAAATAAGAGTATTTGTGGTATTAGTGATACAATCTGGTAAAGGAGCTGTTATCCTTCATGTTTGGATGTAATTATACATTAACTTTTTAATGCAAAAATGCCATCCTCAAAAAATAATACCATCCTATTAAGAAGGAAAAAAAACTTAGCCGTATCTATGTACACATGGATTTTTAAAATATAGTCACATTATAGTCAGTGGTGCTGTGGGTAGCACTGCTGCATTGCAGAAGGAGTTCCTGGGTTTGATGCCTTGCCTGGGGTCTTTCTGCATGGAGTTTGCATGTTCTCCCTGTGGGTTCTCTCCGGATACTCCGGCTTCCTCTCACAGCCCAAACACATGACTACTAGGTTAATTGGCTTCTCTTAATTATCATAAGGTGTGAGTGTGTGTGCATGGTTGTGTGTCTCTGTGCTGCCCTGCTACAGACTGGCGAATTGACCAGGGTGTACCCCGCCTCTCGCCCATAGACTGCCAGAAATAGGCACCGGGCCCACTGCGAACTTTACAAGGACTAAGCAGGAGAAGATAGATGGATAGGTCAGTGGCGTGCACAGACTTTTTGAACGGCAGGGAGAAAAAGAAAGGCAAGGACTAATATAGCGCGTTCTAACCCGTGTAGAGTGAACTTAAACATGCATTTGGACTCCAGAGGCGAAACTTCAACACACATTTTTCAGCAATTTGGCCAGAAGGAGGTGTGGCCACCCCCACCCCCTCCCTGTGCACATCACTGCATTAGGTTTCACTTTGACTTTAATAAAGGACAGATTATTTTTATGCTGGCCCTGAGAACTTACTTTTCATTGATGTATACATGTATTGTAATGACAGTAAAATGTGCTGCTTCCTGTATTGGCTGCTTCAGCCTGCTCATGAGAATGATCAAGATTTATAGATTTCTTTCAATTACTGTGATTCTATTTGAATATAAAAATCTAACTGAACTGTCTTAATATTGACTGGGTGTTTAATACAGGCAGGCTCCTCAATGTTTCCCTTCAGCTGTCCACAATCCTATGCAAACAACTGCAGACCAGTTTTACTGTATAGCGATCATTATGTAGACAAAAATGTGTTTCAATTTTTATAAATATAACAAAGTTTATTTTATTTTATGGAATGGTAAAGAGAGAAAATCCCACAGACCCTGTAATTATGCTAGGCTAGTTGTAGCCAACAGATAGCTAGCGTATTTTGCTCAACAGGACTCTAATGATGCTAGGCTAGTTGTAGCCAACAGATAGCTAGCGTATTTTGCTTAACAGGACTCTGTAATGATGCTAGGCTAGTTGTAGCCAGCAAATATTTAGCTTATTTTACTCAACAGGACTCTGTAATGATGCTAGGCTAGTTGTAGCCAGCAAATAGCTAGCTTATTTTGCTCAACAGGACTCTGTAATGATGCTAGGCTAGTTGTAGCCAGCAAATAGCTTGCCTATTTTACTCAACAGGATCCTGTAATAATGCTAGGCTAGTTGTAGCCAGCAAATGGTTGGCTTATTTTACTCAACATGACTCTGTAATGATGCTAGGCTAGATGTAGCCAGCAAATAGTTTGCTTATTTTACTCAACAGGACTCTGTAATGATGCTAGGTTAGTTGTAGCCAGCAGATAGCTAGCTTAGCATCATATATTGGACGTCCTTCTTCCATCTCGCCTCTTTCTCGTTTTTGTCTGTTCTGTTTTGAAAACTAGTCTTTGATTTTTTTTGAGGTGCTGTATTCTTCAGCCACCAACTTTTTTTTTACCTTCAATGTTGCTTATTTACACATTTTCTTGTTGATCTTTGTTTTATTCCTTGTCACTTTGTCTAGAGACATGCGTGTTTTACTAAAGCCCCATAACAAGCAAACTGTTGGTGATAGATGGGGATCTGATGCCCCAAAGAGCGACCAGAAGACCAAACCATTTCTTGTAATTACAGAGTGGCTTATTTTGCCCTTTACTACTGAGAACTCTATGAGAACATAAAGAACATTTATTTTAGCGCTGGATTTCTTTATAGTAACCCCCCCCCCCATCAGTCATTTATAACCTTTTATAACCTTGTTTGTGTTTTAGTCTCATGCCTTGATGCTCCTGGGAGAATCGAGGAATGTAACGTGTCCCCTACCGCTCCCATGAAATTCCACATCCCTTTGAATCACCGACCAGAACAGGACTGATGGTTTTGATGCAGCTAAATGCTATGAAAAACAATTTCTGCATAAATTTAAACCAACCCAGGATATCATGGGGTGGAAGATTTAACCATCACTGGCTCCAGGATGTGGTCTGGAAGAGATGGGGCTTGTTTTTCCAGATATTTGCAGGCTTTCATAGCAGGAGACAAATAATCAGGTTCAGGCGTCTCCTCTAATATCACAATTTCATGTCTTCATTTATATCTTTAGATGCTGAGCAGTGTCTCCTCTGAGGAGCCTGCTGGACCTCCCATTCCCCTCTGGACTTCATTAGTGTGCTTATCTCCAATCTGCACTCATTCCCATCTCTTCACTGAGCCGCTCCGAGCTATTGCAGAATGATGGTTTCAGTTCTGCTCGGCTTGTGATGTTGCAACGCAGCAGCTGAAACCTCCATATATGGAGCTGCTTTCAGCCTTTTTGTTTATTTTCAGTAAGAGCACGCTGCCCTAAGTTAAACTCTCACTTAAAGACAAACTTGGTTGTGGAGAATTGCCAAATATGTAGCCCTGTTTCCGAGCTCCACATTAATCTGTAGAGTTTTGGTTAAAATGATGATGCAGCTGCAGCTTTTTATTACTGGTAAACAATCTTGGTGGCCCAAATATCTTCAGAAGATCATCACAAATCTCTGTCCTGTTTATGTTTGATGCCTTGCAGGTGGAGCCAAACCAAATCTCCATGTATTATCTACAACTAAATCTGTTTGGAACAGGTTTATTGTTGTTGAAATGTTCTAGATGGTCATGTACATGATGGAAAACACCTGCTCAGGTGTTTCTGTTAGGATGGGTGGAATCTGTCGTGTTGTTGCCTCCGCCGACGCCTCTGGGCAGACAGTGTGTCCTTCCCCTTCTATCTGCTTGACTCTGGATGGATCGTTGGGAATTGCTGTCAGACTCCCTTGAGCCTCTTGGATTTACTCTGGTGTTCTCTGCTCTGAAGATACCATTCAGATTTCACAGCTTCAGTCTGATGACAACAGCATGCTCTTAGGGAGACCTCCCAATTGCTGCCATGTCGGACCTGCTGCAGATTAATGCTGCCTTTCTTTCCTGACAGCCAGTCTGATAACTCTGATAAACAGAGGAGCAAAGTCCTCGAAGAAAGCTGAAGGTTTGACCTTTGAACCCCTTTCCATTTCATGCATTAGTTCCTTCAGGTCTGGATGGATTAGAAACCATCATGTTGTTGACACCTTGCCTCATGCTGTTGGATGTTTTTAGTTATCCCCTCCAAAAGGACATCTGGAACGAAACAGAATGGGAATCATCTGCCACAGCATATTGTTTCCAGACCTGCCAGGCCTGTTTGATCTTCTGCAAACAAATGTCTGGACAAAGTCTTTAAAGTTTAGCAAATAGAAGGTTTGAAAAATGTGGTGCATCAATGTATATATATATTTTTTGCAGAATTTATAGTTTGAGGGTTCTGCGCATATATATATATATATATATATATATATATATATATATATATATATATATATATATATATATATATATATATATATATATATATATATATATATATATATATATATATATATATATATATATATATATATATATATATATATATATATATATATATATATATATATATATATATATATATATAACTGTTTTCTCACCCCTCGTGGGATGGTATGTGTCATATCCTCAAGCTCGGGTCCTCTACCAGAGGCCTGGGAGTTTGAGGGTTCTGCGCAGTATCTTCGCTGTTCCTAGGACTGCGCTCTTCTGGACAGAGACCTCTGATGTTTTTTTACCTGGAATCTGCTGTAGCCACTCTCCCAGATATATATATATATATATATATATATATATATATATATATATATATATATATATATATATATATATATATATATATATATATATATATATATATATATATATATATATATATATATATATATATATATATATATATATATACACACACAAAAATTATAGCATTATTAATGCAAAACTATGAAAGAGAAGTTGGGATCTTTACTGTTTTGCTTTTTGAACCATAGTTGTCTCTGTTTCCGCCATAAGCGAATCAAGAAATCTTGACAGGTTAGAAAATATGAATGAAAACAATCCTTGTGTTTTGTTTTATGGTGAAATCACTTTGAATCCTTTCAGATCTGTTGTCTATTGGAACAAGTTTTCCTGCTTTATAGTAGCTGTTACGTCCACCAAGGGCACAACATATTTGAGGACACGAGACAAAGATGAGGGTTCAAAAAAAGATATTTTATTTAAAAATCTTTCTCCTCTGTAGCTTCCTTTGCTCGGCTTCTTCCGATTACTGCGAAGAAAAAAAGTTAGAGGCCCTCAGATCCCGTGCCCCAAAAGAATCAAAAAAATGAAACCCAAAAGTAACAACAGAAAGTTGGACCTGGCAGGCCAATCGAACAGAACAAAACGGTACAGCAGGGGGCCAACCCTATACAGGGCCGTCGAAGCCCCTACTGGTACCGGACTAAAGGCCAAAAATAACCTAAGCAAAAGAAAAATCGAAAATAGGACAACCGGTCCCACCAGGCCAAAAACCACAAGAAAAAAGTAAGAAACGGTTAACAAAAATACCGCATGGCAGGCTGGAACGTCCGCTGCAGACCGCAGCGACAAGACAAGTGCGCACCGCGCACTATGGAACAAGTGGAAGCAGGTGGAAAAGCGGCGTCCAAGCGAAGTTGGAAAGGAACGCCCCAACATGCTGAAAGCCAGCCTATTTATAGGCGGACAACAGCACCACAAATTAACGTAATTAACTGGTCAAAAGAATTATTCAGCTCCCAAAATATATTAACAAAAGATCCTTCAACTAAAGTCTGTAAGAAAACAAAGAAAAGAAATAGACAAAAATCTTAATGTGCCCGAAGCACATAACACCCCCACCCAAAGACTCTGAATGGGGGTCTGAAGTAAAAAAAAACTCAACCCATTCAGAGAAAAAAAACGGGACTAGAGTCGTGAGAGTGCGTCGGCCACTACGTTGTCTTTACCACGAACATGCTGTATAGAGATGTTAAATGATTGGAGTCGCAGAGACCAGTTCATCAAGCGGCGGTTTTTATTACGCATGCGAGCTAGAAAAACTAACGGATTATGGTCCGTAAAAACAACCACAGATCCGCTAGAACCTCCAACATACACCTCAAAATGTTCTAAAGCCAGGACCAACGCTAATGCCTCCTTTTCAATGGTGGAATACCATCTCTGGTACTTATCCAGTTTTTTAGAAAAATAAGAAACCGGATGTTCCACCCCATCAGTACCATCCTGGAGCAGGACAGCTCCGACACCAGAATCACAAGCGTCTACAGCCAACTTAAATGGCACATCAAAACGAGGGGCCGACAACACAGGAGCATTAACTAGCAAATGCTTAGTTTGCTCAAAAGCAGATTGACACCGATCAGACCAAATAAAAGCCAATTTAGGGCTAAGTAGGTCTGTTAACGGGGCAGCTACAGAGGAAAAGTTTTTACAAAACCCCCTGTAGTAACCAACCATCGCTAGATAGCGGCGTAGCTCAGTACGAGTGGTGGGTACTGGGACAGATAGAATGGCCTCTACTTTAGCCTCAACGGGGCGCACTTGACCTCCCCCCACCCTTTTTCCAAGATAGGTCACCGTCGCGTGGCCGAATTGGCATTTAGAAAGATTAACTGTCAAATTAGCCTCACTCAGACGCGTAAAAACAGTTTTTAAATGGTCAACGTGCTCAGTCCATGTAGCAGAACAAATCACCACGTCATCCAAATAAGCCTCACAGAATGATAAACCCGACAAAACAACATTCATTAGCCGTTGAAACGTCGCTGGGGCGTTGCGCATCCCAAAAGCCATCACGGTGTACTGAAGGAAATCATCGGGTGTGACAAAAGCGGAAATTTCCTGGGCTCTTGCCGTTAAGGGCACCTGCCAGTACCCCTTTAGCAGATCCAGCTTTGTAACGAACTGGGCAGCCCCCACATGGTCCACACAATCCTCCATACGAGGGAGTGGATAACAATCCGGCCTAGTCACCCCATTTACCTTCCTGAAGTCCGTACAAAAACGGTCCTCCCCACTGGCTTTAACAGTCAGGAGGCATGGTGAACTCCACGCACTACTGCTGGCAACAGCAAGTCCATGTTCCACCATGTACTCCACCTGCGTCTTCAAACGGCGCCGTTTGTCTGGGTTCACTCTGTACGGGTGTTGTTTAATTGGCTTGGAATCACCAACGTCAATGTCATGGCTGAGCACACGAGTCTGAGTGGGAATATCTGCAAACAGAGACCTATAAGACTGGATCAAATGAATTACATCAGCCTGTTTGGAAAAGTCAAGGTGGGACAACAAGAGAGGCAAGTTCTCCAAAACCGCTGAATTTGGAACCCTCCCCTCAGTGACAGCCGGGGAGAAAACGTCACCTTCAGGTTCAGCACCGGACAGCTCCTCCCGTGCATCTGCAGCTGCCCCGACACATGCGTCATCTCGTTCACTGGAAACACAACTGATAAATTTATGCAGAGTGGGCGCACGCTCGACGTACGGCTTCAGCATGTTAACATGACATAAGCGTGAAGTCCGCCTCCGATCAGGAGTAGAGATCAGATAGTCACGATCACCAACCTTTCTCGTGATTGTATAAGGCCCACTATAGCGCGCTTGCAAGCTCGAACCAGGAACCGGAAGTAACGCTAACACTTTCTCCCCAGGCTGAAAAACTCTCAAAACTGCCCTTCTGTCAAACAAGGACTTCATTTTAGCCTGTGCAGTTTTAAGATTCTCTTTAGCTATCTCACACGCACGACTCAACTTCAGCCGAAAATTACTAACATAGTCTAACAAATTTTGGTCAGATTTGTCACACAACCACTTCTCTTTCAACAGCCTTAAAGGACCGCGAACAGTGTGAGCAAAAACCAAGTCCGACGGGCTAAACCCCAGAGACTCCTGAACCACCTCCCGAATAGCAAACAGTTGTAAATGTACACCTTCATCCCAGTCTTTTTCAAACTCCAAACAGTAGGTGCGAAGCATTGTTTTTAAAGTTTGATGTAAACGCTCGAGTGCGCCCTGACTCTCCGGGTGATAAGTGCTGGAATGACAGTGCTTTATGTCCAATTGACATAAAACCTGTGCAAAAACTTTAGACATAAAGTTAGACCCTTGGTCAGTCTGCACAACCCGAGGTAAACCAAACAATGAAAAAAACGTTGTCAATGCTTTAACCACTACGGGCGTAGTTATTTTACGCACCGGAAAAACCTCTGGAAAACGAGTAGAGGTGCACATCACCGTCACCAAGAACTTATTCCCCACTTTGGTTCGAGGCAACGGACCCACACAGTCA
This sequence comes from Cyprinodon diabolis, assembly GCA_030533445.1. Classification (NCBI taxonomy): domain Eukaryota; kingdom Metazoa; phylum Chordata; class Actinopteri; order Cyprinodontiformes; family Cyprinodontidae; genus Cyprinodon; species Cyprinodon diabolis. The sequence goes on from CM060079.1 coordinate 40,355,572, forward strand.
ACCAATACTCTTTCAAATGGTTCAGCGATGGCTGGGATGGGATACAAAGGAGCAGGAGAAATCGTCTGATTTGGCTTTCCAGATACTTGACAAAAGTGACACGAATTACAGTAGCGCACGACATCGCTCTTCAATCCTGGCCAAAAGAAATGACGCAAAATGCGATCATAGGTCTTTCTTATGCCAAGGTGACCCGCTAACGGATTATCATGTGCCAACCGCAAAATTTCTGAATGATATGGAGATGGAACAACAATCTGCTTCACCACACTCCATTCCTCAACAGGAGACACATTCAAAGGGGTCCATTTACGCATCAGAAGACCATCATCCAAAAAATAGCCAGTAGAAATGGAGTCAGGCTTATCAGTTAATGCATCGCCGAACAATGACTCCAAACTTTTATCACTTTTTTGGAGCTCAATCAACTGCTTTCTAGACCATAACAGTGTATTTACATCCAACATGTCATCCTCCACAGTTTGCTTTAATGGAACATGTTCGGATTCAGCGTTGAACAAAAAACTTTCACTCAAGTCAAACTCATCTTTACTTTCTTCTCGTTGACGTTTAAGTGCTGCACGCGTAACTGCGCATGACGTGAAAACATCTGGGAATTTACGGGCGAGCGCATCTGGACAGTCGCTCAACACCGGAACAGGTGTAACATCCGGGGTAACCAACACCCGACCCCCAGCCAAGTCGTTGCCCATGATCATGGAGACGCCCGCTACTGGAAAACTAGGACGCACCCCAACCACAGCGTCACCAGACCACAGCTCAGACTGGATCATGATTTTATGCAGAGGAACGCAGATGTCTTGCATGCCAAAGCCACGCACTGGCACACCAGAACCAATCGCAGTGTCGTTATTCAACGGCAAGATTCCCTCCCTAATAAAAGATTGAGAGGCAGCAGTGTCTCGCAATATTTTTACAGGGATCTTTTCACCAGTTAGAGACAAAGAAACAAACCCATCCATAATGAAAGGCTTAAAATCAGCATACTCGCAAGGCTGTGTTGAAAGTGAATAAGCATCGCCTTTCACAGTTTTAACTAGAGCGACGGGCTTAGTGTTCTTTTTCTGCAAAACCGGGCAATTGGCCACAATGTGTCCTCTCTTTTTACAATAAAAACACGTCCCATTAGTTTTTACTTCCAACCTGTTATCCGATTTGCCTTCAACGCCACCGAGCGCAGCAGGTATATCTGTTTCAACAAGCGAGACAGTTTTGGCACACTCCCTCCCATTATTTCCAGAGTGGTCAAACTTACTAAAGAAATGTGAGCGCTCAAAATTACTTTTGTGTGTTAGCATGTACTCATCAACGAGCACCGCAGCTTTTGACACATTTGAGACTTTATTTTCATTCAAGTAGGTGGTAACTTTCTCAGGCAAATTATTTTTAAAGTCTTCCAATAAAATAAGTTGCTTAAGCTGCGCAAAATCGGCAACATTCTTAGAAGTGCACCAGCGATCAAAGAGAATTTCCTTATCTCTAACAAAATCCACATAAGTTTGATTGTACCGTTTTTTCAACTTACGAAATTTCTGACGATAAGCTTCCGGTACTAGTTCATATGCCCTCAAAACAGCACCTTTAACTTTTTCAAAATCAAGGCTATCAGCCACAGAAAGAGACGCATATGCCTCTTGCGCTTTGCCACTTAATGCACACTGTAACAACAAAGTCCACACATTTTTGGGCCACTTAAGTGTGAGTGCCACTCTTTCAAATAAGGTAAAGTATTTATCAACATCCCGCTCATTAAATGGAGGAACCAGGCGAACATTTCTACTCACGTCAAAATCATTTGATTTGGGTTGTGAAGACTCAGCACCAAGCTCGAGTTCTTTCAAACACAGTTCGGCTTGTATCTCCAATCGTCGCTGTTCAAGATGCAGCTCCTTTTCTCTCAAAGCAAGCCGACCCAATTCAACTTCCAGTTCCTTCAAACGAACCGGGTCATCTTTCAACGAAGCTTTCGATGGCGATCCAACAGGACTTTTCGGTAAAACTGTAGCAGGAAAAATTCCTATCTGCACCAGTGCTTCTAACAACTCAGCTTCAACTGTTCCTCTCTTAACACGTTTATCTACGGTAACCTTCAAATGCTCGGCTATTAACAGCAACTGATCCTTTGTGCAGTTATGCAAAGTATCCAACGTGGGCCCTCGAACAAACTCATCCAGGTCAAACTCCATGTCTACCCCTGGAATCAAGCCACACTAAATCAGGAACACCCCTGCACAAACAAAGCTACAGCACCACCAGAACCGAATGCTCTAATTAATCAGCGCAACGCGCGTCAGCTGCGCAAAAACACACACAAACCCAGCACAACCGCCAACAAACAAGAATCAACCGTAGGACACGACCTGTCTCTAAAGGCACACTTTGTTTAAACAAGCCCCCATAAATATGTTACGTCCACCAAGGGCACAACATATTTGAGGACACGAGACAAAGATGAGGGTTCAAAAAAAGATATTTTATTTAAAAATCTTTCTCCTCTGTAGCTTCCTTTGCTCGGCTTCTTCCGATTACTGCGAAGAAAAAAAGTTAGAGGCCCTCAGATCCCGTGCCCCAAAAGAATCAAAAAAATGAAACCCAAAAGTAACAACAGAAAGTTGGACCTGGCAGGCCGATCGAACAGAACAAAACGGTACAGCAGGGGGCCAACCCTATACAGGGCCGTCGAAGCCCCTACTGGTACCGGACTAAAGGCCAAAAATAACCTAAGCAAAAGAAAAATCGAAAATAGGACAACCGGTCCCGCCAGGCCAAAAACCACAAGAAAAAAGTAAGAAACGGTTAACAAAAATACCGCATGGCAGGCTGGAACGTCCGCTGCAGACCGCAGCGACAAGACAAGTGCGCACCGCGTACTATGGAACAAGTGGAAGCAGGTGGAAAAGCGGCGTCCAAGCGAAGTTGGAAAGGAACGCCCCAACATGCTGAAAGCCAGCCTATTTATAGGCGGACAACAGCACCACAAATTAACGTAATTAACTGGTCAAAAGAATTATTCAGCTCCCAAAATATATTAACAAAAGATCCTTCAACTAAAGTCTGTAAGAAAACAAAGAAAAGAAATAGACAAAAATCTTAATGTGCCCGAAGCACATAACAGTAGCTAATAGGAGTTTTATGGATTTTCTATACCGTTGGTACTGGGGGTATAAGTCAGTTTTTTATTGTTAGTTTGATTATTGTAACTTCCTTAAGTTAACCACATATGTGGTATCAACAGAAACTCACACACAACACAAGTTTATTAATTGTTTCCTGACTGCATTTAGTGATTGGTTGGAGTTACATAAATGAAACTTGATTCCACCAGCTTTGTGGATTAAAAGGAGGATTTGTTTACTAAAATCGGTCAATTCGAAGTAGAGTTATATTTTCATGTAATAGCTGTATTGTTTATAGTTTATTGTTTCATTGAAAATGGGGAAATTAAATTGCTTATGATCTTATTTAATATCTTTCTAATAGGTTTTCAACACTGATCGTATGACATGTTGATTCAATATAAAGTATTCAGTGCATAACACTGTAAACCTGTGGTCCTCTAAAGATAATTAAACACACCATTATTTTTGACTCTACCTCCATTTTTTGGGGGATCTGGACTTTTCTAGAGCTTTTACAGGTTGCTGCTGGAATCCTCCTCCACCCCTTCATTTGAGGACATCCAACAGATGCTCAATAGCGTTTCGATCTTGAGACATATTGTGCCAGTCAAGCATTTTTATCTGCAGTTTCTTCAGCAAGGCATTGGTTTTGTTTAGAAAAGGCTCCTACTGATTGAATAGCCATAGACAGCGATTTGTGGCTTAATCTGACTGGACAGTGTCCTCTTAAACATCTGAACAATCTTAGCAACTGTTCTACAGCTCAGTTTTAGGTTGTTGGCAGTCTTCTTACAACCCTTTGGGATGTACCCACTTTTGTTGGCTTTGGCTTACACATTGATGGATTAAATTAGAAATCTACTCTACACCAATATACAAGCTGGATGAGGACTTATTAATATTGTGTCAGAGTATATAATATTCATTGTTAAAATATAAAAAGATATATGGTGTTCACAACATGAGAGATGTGTACTCACTACGGTGATATTCTCTTGATCTCTAAAAGCACAATCATGCAAGGCATTTTAACTGAAAAAGGGAAGTTGACCATTCTCCCTTCTTCCCCTCTTTTTATGATTAATTAAGGGGAATTGCACCATTTCACTATATTCCTTATTTGCTTTTTAGAATAAAGCTACATGAAGAGGTTTGGCTGCCTTGCAGCAAGAATTACTCTTTTTCAAGGTTTGGCATGGAGGTGGACACTCCTACCCTTTCTTCTGTTTAACTGGCCCCTGTGAATTGCCCTTAGGTTTTTGAGTCCTTGTTTACCTGGTTGTGTCTCAGTTTTGGCCTTTGATGGGACCTTAGACAAGTTGCTAGAAATGATGAGAGGCCATTGAGGTCTGTTTTTTCGGGCTAACCGCTTTTCTCCTCCACTCTGCAGGTGCGCAGTGCCTGGACCTTGGTAACAGACTCATGTGCCGGTGTCGGCCTGGCTTCACCGGTGCTCGTTGCCAGACCAACATCGATGACTGTGCAAGCAACCCCTGCCGCAATGCTGGCACATGCGTGGATGGCATCAACGACTTCACCTGTAGGTGCACTCTGGGCTTCTCGGGCAAGGACTGCTCTGTGCGCACGAGTCCATGCGACGATTTCCCCTGCAGCAATGGGGGCACCTGCTACACCCACTTCACCGGACCCCTATGCCGATGTCCTTTAGACTTCATGGGTGAACGCTGTGAGTACTTCCTCAGCTTTCCCACTCAAAGACCCCCTAAAGGCGAAGACTCCAATCCAGCACTGATTGCAGCCATCGCCTTTGGTCTGGTGACTCTGATGCTGCTTATGTGTGCTGGTGTCCACATCCTGCGTCAACTCCACCGTAGCAGGAAGCTAGCAGCCATCTCCAGGTCTGTCAAGAACGACCTTGAGACTGTGAACAACCGCAACACTGTGATCGGTGGGGGTGGGCCCAACAATGGGTGTTTAGTGGGAACTCAATTTTGCAGCTTGAAGGAGAAGGAGGCCTTTCTTCTCCCTGGAGGTCCATATAAAGTGTCCAACAAGGATGCAGCTCTGGCAGAGAAGGGCAGTGACAACGTGTCCATGTATAAAAACAAAATGGCCGACTGTAACCTTGCCAAAGAAGAGCACCGCCTGGAGAAGAACAAGTTTGACCCGTAAGGCTTTGACAGTGTGTTGGTTTGATGGTTATCTTTGTGTTTCCTGTTCTCTCTCATCTCACTGTTTGTCTTCTGTGAAGGCAAGTAGAAGCATGTTTGTTTCCCTATGAGTGAAGTATTTCTTCAAGCTTGTTTCTCTAAAGGTGTCAATGCTGCCACTGCTGAACCTAGCCTCTGTTTCTCCCACAACAGTCAGAAACACGACTCCTCCATCATCATCCCACCTCTCAGTTTTGCAAAGGACGGTCTCTATCATCCAGTATTCCTCATCCCTGAGCCTGTGGAGCAGCATGTGTTTGCCACAGAGGTGAGGCACAAAACCAGGAGTTTTATCATGCATTCAGTGGCCAGTCACTCCCAGCTCCCTAATAGAAGCCTCCCAGTTTAGGTGATGGGAGTAATGGAAAATAGCTGGTTCAGAGCAAGTTCAAACCCCACACTGGAAAAAAATGGAAATCTAAATCAGTCATTTTTTATTAAATTAAGTGCATTTTTTCTTGAATTGAGGAGATAAATGACATAGTTTGCCAATGGAACAAGACAATTTACATTTAATATAAGAAAAAAATATGCTTTGTCTAATTTCAAGTGCATATTATCTAATTATCTTTTTTAGGCGTAAAATACTAATTCCATTGGCAAATAATTTTTTATATCAGCTAAAATTAAGGGTAAATACACTTAATTTAAGAATTGTTAAAACTTATATCTAGATGTTTTTTGCAGTGCAAAGCTCGGTTCGTCATCTTAGTTAGATTACCTCTCACACTACAAAAATGAATTTCCTAACCAAGTGAAACTGACTTAAATTAAGAATATTGTTCTAAGAAGTTCAGATTTTAGATGTTTTAAGACCCTTTCTTATTAAGATTATTTAACTTATTTTAAGTTATTCTTTGTAGAGCACTCTTTCATAGATATTAAAATGTATCTTAAGTAGATTTGATACAAAATCAAGGTATCTGCATGCATTATATCATGCATGCAGATACAAAAAACAATGATTAGTAAGGCATTTTTTCTTGCTTTAAGTTTTTAGTCTTAAGACGTGATCTTCTAGCATTACAACATGTGCAGGTTTCTACCAACATGGCTGCCATTGTCAATCTACTCTTAGCTCTTTAAGGACAAAGTGCAGAACAAAACCTGGCTCCAAAATAAAAACCACACAGATTTCAAAGCGTCCATCATTTCAGTAGTTGATATTTTATATTGAGTGAAATTGTTCACGTTAGAAGTTTAACAACCTACCACCACAGGTAGTTGTGCTGGTAACTACTTTCATCACAGGAAAATTAGGTTCATCTTTTTTTTTTTTACACTATAGAAAAAAACATAACAGAATTGTTTATTATTAAATTTTAATATTTAAGGAAGTAAGGTCTTCCTCAACTAATCCATTTCAAATCATTGATTTTTTAAAAGCATGAAAAACAAAACAAGTGGACAGATCTCCAGCAGATTAGTCTAAAAAAAAACACTTTAGAGATATGGATCAAGCAAAAAGTGCAGAGATACGGTCATGTTAAAGTTAGTTCAGTATGTTCACAGCTCGGGCAGATGTCAGCTGGTTTCGCTACTGTTTGCTGGGTGTTTGCAGTCAGATGGTTCAAAGAAAGTGAGGGTCTCCTATAATGTTCAGAGTCTTTGTTCCTGCAGAGATCCTGGAAAGAGGGAAGGGAATCTCCAGCAACCTTTTCAGCTCCCCTCAACATCATCCGCAGCGCTGAAAGGAAGCAGGCATCAAATTGTCTCATCTTGCTTTTTAAAATTAAAATACTACAATTCGATGCCTTCTATGGAGTTGACAAGTGGCACAATTCAATAAATAAATAACTTATTAAATAATTATTTAAATGTTTTATTTTTATTTATTAAAACTGGAGGTAAATACAGAATACATTTCATAAATGTATAATTCATTATATTGGCCTTAGTTAAATATATAGATTTAATAGATATAGTGAATATAATTACTTTGTGATTTGATAAATTATTTCATGTTTCTAAGCTGAGGCACACCATGAATTGATTTAAACTGACAGTTTACACTAATCCATGGTGTGCTTCATTAGTTTGTTAAATCATCAAATAATTACATTTACTTCATAAAATAAAGTAACTGTATTTAACCGAGGTCCATAGGATTACTTTTTTATTTATTGAATCAATTCTGTATTTATGTCCAGTTTTTTAATAATAATGATTTATAAAAAACATTTTTTCATAAGGTATTTAACTATTAAATTGTGGCACTCGTCACCTTCCATAGCCTTCAGGTGAAATCTTGAACTCTGAACCCTCATTCCCACATATATTCAAGGTCCTTGGAAATCCTGTTCATTTAGATGGCATACTTTGGATGCATGTGGAAAGCAGATGTTGCTTCCTTCTTCTGGCCCCTGCATTAGTGTTGGTCCTTTCCAACTTCAATTATATTCCAATTTGTCTGCATTAAAGCCTTCTAGGTATTTAAAACGAATAAAGCTGTACTTTTTTTCTAACCTGAATGTGTTGTTTCAGCTGAAAAGGCAAAAATTGCCAAAGAGCAATCATGTTACCTCTTAAACTTCAAACTCTTAGTCCATAAAAACAATACTCCTAAGAGCCACAAGCAGTGACAAGTTTTGTTGAACCTCCCTGCTGCAATATCTGCAGCATGAACTTCAATTTATAAATGAAAGTTTGCAAATTTACAAACCGGGAGAAAAATTGTCAGAATGCAGAAGTTTGGAGAGCTAATAAACCCGCAAATTACGGATGCACTTTAGTCAACCTATAATGAGTCACAGACTTTAGGGAAAAAAAAATCCCATCTGGAAAGTGTCTTATATTTGCATATCTTGAGTTTAATTATTAAATAACAAAAAGGTTGTTTTTTGTCTCATCCAGTATTAGATACTGGATATTTTCGAATACTTTTTTTTTCTAAGTTGAGATTTAAAAACCATCAATTGTCATTTTATTATAATGATCTTTCCTTATCACACATTCAAAAAGAAAATCCTTTTTTCATTTCTTTTTTCTTGCATTTTCAGTCTTTTCAAAAAGGCTTTTCAAATTGGATTTCTAATTCTGTGATTTTAATTTCTATTTTGACATGTTTGCTTTTATTTGAGTGACTCTCCTGGTCCTCTTACTTTGCAACAGAAATGCTCACTCCTTTCTATTTATTTGCCTTAAAGAGTTTAGAGATCTATAATTGTCCTTAATATATATTAAAAAGTAAATTTTGTTTTTGTAAGGAATTACAAACAATTAGTTTTAATCATAAAACTATCTAATGAACAATGCAGATTAAGTTTACGACTTATCATACAAATATGGTACTAACCTCCTGTTTTTAAGTGAGGCATCGCTAGAAGCCTTTTTAGTTGTTGGAAATTACTTTAAATGTCTTCTTACTTGCGAAGAAATGGATGAATACAAAAAAGGGTATGTTGGTCTAGTATGTTCATTAAAATGAACAAATACAACCTATATTGGCTATATTCATACTTTGAGCCTTTATAAAATGACATTGTTTTGTTGCTTTTCATATATTACTTTGATCTCGTTTATGAACAAGTCTTAAAATGAATCTAGAAGTCATTAATGTTACTGGAAAGTATCTCAAGCTCATGAGAACATTTTTTTTTTCTTTTAACATCCCTTTAAGGGCAAAAAGCAACAATTGTTGCCCTTTTATCATGTTTGTAATGAGTTTCCACTGATTAAACGGAGCCAACACAAGAGACAAGGTTTCCATAAAGGTTAGATAAAGAGCTTCTAATGCGGGTATAAGGCAGATTAAGAGCGATGAATAATAAAATTGGCAGCGGGTTAATTTGCTAAGGTTCAAGGTTCGGCTTCACATTACTGATTTTAGATTTTTCATACAAAAACCTTAACCAAAACCCTTCAAATAGATATAATATGTGTGTGTTTATATCTATGTATATGTATTTGTTACTGAGTGGGGACAATTTTTCTGAGTGTTTAGGACTAAGATGTGAAGTGAGTTTAGGTTAGGTTTAGGGTTAGGCGTGTGTTAGTAATGGTTAGGCCATAGAAGTAAATGCAATATGAATGGAGGTTAATGAAAAGTCCCCACAAGGATAGTGTGACACAACCTCTGTGTATGCGTGTGGAGGATCCATATGCTGGGCTGGTTTATAGCATTTCTTTATCTAATAGACCTTTTATAGGTGGTTAAAACAGCATGATTATGTTATCGAAGTCTTTAGACATTGCAGGTAAGTCTTTAACTTTCACTTTTTAGTTCCAAAGATGCCCGCCTCTTTTTTCCTTCCTGGATCCTTACATGCAATAGATGGGTGGCCACGATGTGCTCGCAGTGACTCTGTGTTTCTTTTCCACTCCACCAGTATCCACAATTTTTTTTTCTAAATGGACACTACCCTAGAAGTTAGTTTGGATAAAGGACTTGGTGTGGATTGGATTTATCAAGGATAAGGAATTGTCTAAAAAAGTAAATATAGATATATGCTCATTTGACTTTGCATGCTGCTGATTTGACAATAATCAGCATACTAATTATTGTTTTATAACTGCAATTACCAATTGACTGTAGTGGGAGTTCGTGACTCAAACCTGACAGGCAGTGAACCTGAGCTTTGGTGCCACAATAACAGAAAGTCTGCTTCAAAGTTCACTTTGGTTCTGTAATGTTCTTTGAAAGCATAAACCTTTCAAACATCCCTGGTATAAAATCAGGCCCATAACACTACCCATCCATACTAGTAATATCATATGTGTGTTAGAATGTCATGAAATCTGCACACCTTCTTTGGTTATATCGTGGCTTTTTAGACATTATTCCAAAACCCCAGGAAGCTAATGTAGTGAAAATGTTAATAAATAAATGAAATTATTCAAGCTCAGAAAAAGCTTTGGTTCTTGCAGATTAAATTTGGCTTCCAAATGTCTGAGATCGCTGCATTTTTTGGAAGAGCAAACTGTCTTCACATTAAAACCATGTAGATTTAGGCTTGAGATTAAGACTTTAGATCTAGTTTTTTTCTTTTTTTTATTCTATATGGTCAGTGCAAAGCTTCAGTTGCTAGGAAAGATAGATAAAATAATAAAATAAACTTGTAAACACAGCTCCTGTTTTTTAGCAGCTATAGTATGTTGCATCCAATTGTTTCACACTGAGGAAAAGTTTTCAATTAAGTATTATGTTATTATGGTAATAACAAAGGCTATTACCAAATGGTAATAACTTTTGTGTGTTGTTTGTGTTTGTCATAATGGGAACATACAAATTATCCCCAAAAAAGAGTTTCCTGCTGTTGTAAATCTGGTCTATTTCTTTTCCTTGGGTCAGGTTTCAGAGGAGTCCTGTAAGTTTTAGCTACTTTTTTTTTTTTTTTTTTAAACAAACAAAAAAACATTTTAAAGCATTTATAATTTTTTTGTGGGCACAAGTTGTGCTCCAGAAACCCAAAATAATGTTTAAATTTAGAATAAATGAGAATGAAGAAGTAATCCTGTACGCTGATGACTAACTGCTGTTTCTGTGTCTTGTTCTCAGGTATAACTTTGAGTTTTCAGACCACCAGCAGAGGGGCTTTCACGCTGGAGGGCCTGAAACTTTTCTGTCACAGACAGAACAACCAGAGGATCTATTCTACACACAAGTTTCTATTTAATATTTATTGCTGCTGGAAACAAACAAACGCCACAAAGACTGTTATTTTGCCTCGATAGTGACAATGTTCGGATGACAATGAGAGAGAGAAGAAGAAAAACTGAATGTTCCGCGTCATTTGCACTATTTATCTTTTTTTTAAATATATATATACTTTATAAATCCTAATTTAACTTTCTTCACTTTCTTGAGAATGAACGAAGAGATGAATTGTTCTTCGATCTGAAAAGTCCTGTTTGACAAGAACAATCAATCACTTCACCTGCCTGATGTTGCAGGAACTGAAACTGTGTTGGAACAATCGGGACTTTATAACAAGTCCCAAATCTATATATATATGTTATTATCAGAAGATTTCACCTTGTTCCTATCTTCTGGATTCGGTTATCTTGCATTGGAAACATTGAGCTCACAATCAGCGTCCAAACAGAGGTGCCTTGTTAAGAAAAGCAGCTAAAGGATGTCAAATAGTGGAATTAAACTGGATCTGACTGACCTCTATCAGGTCGGTCTTTTCTTTCCTGCCTGCTAATCCCATCGAGACATGAAAGCTTCGACCTTGAAATTATTCTGGTTTCCTTCCTGCTACTTTTTCAGCTTATCCAGACTTTATAGTCTGAACTAAAAAAATAATAATCTAAGAATATGTTGACAATGTGATGAAAAGTTCCATCAGGGACACAAATACTTTGCTCCGTTTTTCTTCCAGTGGACATTCCAGTTTTTCTAGCTAACTTGCCATTATGCTGCTTTTATATGTTTACCTGCTACAGTAAGAGCATTAGACCGTGAACATGTTTCAGTACAAACAGCTGTGGGGATTTTATGTCTTCAGTGTGCCAGTTAAGGACTCCACAGGTGTCTTTTTATTATGACTTTTTAAATACTCCATTTGAAACCAAAAAGATGCCTTTTTAATGTGCAGTCATGTGCTAATTTAAAAAAAGAAAACAATGCAATGTGTACATATCAACCAGAGGACAGTTTTCCTATTTAATTTTTTTGCTGTTGTAAATAATTCTGTATTTAAGAGAATTGTATATGTTCTTGTCAGAATCAAGAAATATATATTTTTCATAAATGAATCTGACTATATTTTCTTTTTGTGTTTGGCTTCAAAGCAGTCTGTTCCTCTTAAGGTCCAAAAATTAATTTAATTTAGCCAAGTGGCATTATAAACAAGAGGATTTTAATTTTTCTGGAACTTCTGGATCAAGATGAATCCTTTCCTCCATCATTCACATTATAAAGGGATTTATATTGACAATATTTTGAGAAGAAGCTGGTTTTCTCCCCTTTAGAGGAGTTTTTAGCAGCTTTGTTTCCTTATGGTTCAGGATTTCTTCCTCCATGCATCTTATTACACCTGGAGGGAGAAATCCGGGACCAATGCTGAGCATTCTCTCTGATCCTTGTGATGTGATCAATGTGAGCACATCTAAGCTTTTGGATAAAACAGATCTATCTGGTTATTTTAGTATTAATGTCCAGGTTTTTACAAGTTCCACAAAGTTCTCTCAGCAGGCTCTGCTTTGGTGGATTCCCCAGATTTTCCTTCTTGGCATAGCCTGAATGACTTCAAACTCAGTCACCCCTGCTTTTTATCACATGTCTCTGGTTTTGTCCCGCAGCTCATACCAGATGTGGTCAAAATGTGAGATTTTATAGGATGAGGGGCAAAGGATTGAATTGCTGACCAGTTCTCTCAATGGCATCTTTCCACCTGCTGACTCACAGGTGTGCTTCACTGGCCTCTGGTTCTCAGGTGGTTCCAGAACCAGTGGCGGCTGATCAATAGAGGTTGCTAGGGCGCCGCCCCACCAACCCAATGATCTTGATTAAAGGTATAGAGCAGGGGTCACGGATTAGCGAACCGCGTTCTGGATCCGGACCCGCCTGCTTGCTAATCCAGACCCAACCTGATTTAAAACATTTATAGATTATTACATGTTGTCCGGCACAGTGTCTAATTTCACTTGCACCGCTTCTCCTGTTTGTACGGTAAAGCCCTCCGGCACTAGGCTGCACGTGATGTCAATTAGCCAATGAGCTGCTGTCAGTCTGGGTTGCTGCTGCTGCTACTTTTAGACACAGCAGGCAAACCTGTAAATAAATATGGATCCAGACTCAAAATGAGCTCCTTGATATGTGCTTTAGAATGGCTTAGTCTCCATTTAAACCCAGGTTTAAAGCCTTGCTGTCATGATTGGTTTTAGGTTAAACCCACATGCAGAACACAAACAGAGGCTGAGTAAAAGTTTAACAGGGTTTATTGAAGATAGATTGACACAAGAACATGAACTGGATCAGGTACTGGTCCGGGTTGGGTTCACTGATGTCTTGAAGGAGTCCAGGCTTAACCTGTTAGGGAGGGAACCGTTGGGTCCAGAGACTGTTGGTTCAGCAGAGTGCACAAGCAGCAGCAGCGTCTAGCTTCTGACTTTGAATGGCAGACCTTGATCAGAGTTTCCAGCTCTTCTCTAAGAGCAGCAGGAAAAAAATCCAGACTGGAATCTTCAGGTTTGGCTCACCAGGGCTGGAAGGCAGGTTAAGCTCACCCAGAGCTTCAGACTTGAGACAGGTTTCCTGTGAGCAAAGACAGAGTGTCATGATCTGCAGGATTTCTAGCCCAGATGCAGAACACACACACAGAGGCAGGAGAAAAATTCCAAAGGTTTATTGGATACAGAGCAGGGTTCTTCCTGGAAGACAGAGAGGACAAACAGGTCAGGTGCAGATTCAGGTTCCAGGGAGTCAGACAGGCAGGCTGGCTCGGGCTTGCTAACCACAACAGGGTCAAAACAATCCGGCTCAGAGTGGAGCTCTCCTGCAGCTTATGAAGGGAAAAAACCCTAATGAGCTGATGGGGAGCACCTTCTACAGCTGAACACAAGCTCTCAGGAAGGATCTATGGCGCCCTCTGGTGGGCAAGCCTCTGGATCCTGACAGAACCCCCCCCCCTCAAGGGCGGATTCCAGACGCCCAAAAAAGAAACCCAAAAAAAACAACCCACCCAAGGTGGGCGGAGGGGGAACCAGGGATGCAAGGCAGAGCCTCAGGAGGCTGGCCGCGGGGCCGGAGGCGAGGCTGACGCTCTGGAGGCCGGAGTCTCCAAAGCTGCAGGGACCTTGGAGGAGGACGCCACCTCCGCTTCTGCAGGAAGCTCCGAGGAGGACGCCGCTTCTGCAGGAAGCTCCGACGAGGATGCCGCCTCCGCTTCTGCTGCTCTGCAACAGGCTCAGACAGGACCGCCCGTTGCGGCTCCGAATCAGGAACGAAGGAGGCCACCGACTGTGGCTCCACATCAGGAACAGGGGAGACCACCGACTGTGGCTCCACATCAGGAACAGGGGAGACCACCGACTGTGGCTCCACATCAGGAGTCTGTGGAAGACACAGAGCGGGCTCAGGGGTCTCCAGACGGCTCAGAGCGGACTCAGGGGTCTCCAGACGGCTCAGAGCGGGCCCAGAGGTCTTCAGATGGCTCAGAAGTTCCTGCAGGATGCGCATTAATTCCTCAGTAATTCTGTGTGACTCACGGATCAGATCCATCCAGGGTGGCTCCGCTGGGTTAATCCACACGTCCTCCAAGATCCTCAGAAGTGTGTCTGCTGGGCTAGTCTGTTGGCCGGATTGTTCTGTCATGATCTGCAGGATTTCTAGCCCAGATGCAGAACACACACACAGAGGCAGGAGAAAAAGTCCAAAGGTTTATTGGATACAGAGCAGGGTTCTTCCTGGAAGACAGAGAGGACAAACAGGTCAGGTGCAGATTCAGGTTCCAGGGAGTCAGACAGGCAGGCTGGCTCGGGCTTGCTAACCACAACTGGGTCAAAACAATCCGGCTCAGAGTGGAGCTCTCCTGCAGCTTATGAAGGGAAAAAACCCTAATGAGCTGATGGGGAGCACCTTCTACAGCTGAACACAAGCTCTCAGGAAGGATCTATGGCGCCCTCTGGTGGGCAAGCCTCTGGATCCTGACACAGAGGCAGATTAGAATCAGGTTTCTCACTTGAGATGACTTAGATTCTTTCTGGTAACAGAGGCTCAGGTTTGCTAACCAAACTAAGGTCAACACTGCGGCGTTGAAGGAAGGTCTGGCAGCTGCTTATGTAGGGGAGGTCTCTTGATGAGTAGACGAGCCCCAGGTGTGCTGGAGGGCTCCAGCCCAGGAGACCCACGGTGCACTCTGCTGGTGGAAGGTGGTACATCCCCAGATCCCAACAGTAACCCAGTCCCTAAAAGAAAACAAAAAACAGAAGAGGATCCTCGGCGCCCTCTGGTGGGCAAGCCTCAGGATCCCAACACTTGCAGGGCAGCATAAAGCCCACTGCTCTTATTAAGCCAGAAAAAAGACAGAAATAAAATAAATGCTCAGTTCAGGTGTTTTATAAAATATGTGAATCAGGAAATTGTCTATATACAAAACTGAACGATTGTTGTTCTCTACTTAAAAAACACTTTAGATTTTAAAATGGAAAAATTTTCTGTTTTTGAAAATATTTTTTTATTTAAAAAGTCAACGTATAACATGGATGCATAAAAACCTCATTTTATTTCAGTGCTAAATTCTGTTTAACATAACGGAGTATAATTAAAATGTCTCCGGACCTTTACTGGTTGCTGATTTTTAATTGTTGACCCCTGGTTTAGAGGATGATCTTTTATTTCTGGGTGGATCGTCTGAATAAGTGGTCCTCCTAATTGTTCCTCATTGTGGTGATATGTTTACGTGAGGCCGTGCTACAGGCTCCCTCTATTAGCTACTGTATCTATTTCTGAGCATGCGCACTTTCAGCCCCATATGTGTGGTGAGCTACGGTTTCAGTCATTGAAGCTCACCTTTCTCAACGTGGTTCTTTGAAAATGGCCGAGGGTCGTGAGAGAAAAAGTGTCTACGAAGTGTATGTGAAGAAAAGAAAGGCCTCAGAAGAGGCAGATATATCCCAGAATGCTTTGCGTGGAGAGTTCTCCTAAAGCATTATGGGCTATGTGCTATAACAGCGGCCATAGGCTGTAGCTACCTGACAGACACCATGCAGTGGAGGAGTTATGTGACCAATGTGGTAAAAAGCAGCAATCATTTGTCCAAACGGTCAGTTAACTAAAAAATAAAATGATAAAATTAAGATATTTTGAAAAATAATAATATATTTTTATAGATGTGCAAGATAAATATTTATTCTTTAATAAAGAGTAAAGCTGTTTTGTTAATCGTCGGATTGATGACGTATATCCGCGCTGGGGCGCAAAAATCTTTGGCCATTGACTCTCGTTAAAAGTCGTAAATGCACAGTAGATTCTCTGCAATGCAAAAGGATAGGAGATCTTGGGGCACAGCTCTCCAGCACCCAGACAGCCACTGACGTCACAGTCGTAGTGCGGCTGATTGACAGGTGGAGTTGTGGAAGTCGGAGACAATTGAAGAGAGCAAAATGGCACAAGAAAAATGTTATTAAATGAAGTTCCTTAAAACAAAATTACTGAGAGAAGCTGGAGGTGAAAGCGCTTGGACCTGATCAGCCGAACATAAAACTCTGTTAACATGTAAAGTTAATACAACTATTCCTTGTTTGTGCACATTGATTATGTTTTTATTAAAATTCTTTTGCTTAAATGCCATTTGAATGGTTATAATATTAAGTGTGTCTATATTATGTGTTGTCTTCTCAAATTTACAGGGCCCCCTGCCTTTTTTTGGCTTTGGCCCTAAATTTCCTAAATCCACCCCTGCAGATAGAGACGGTACACTGTTTTTTTCCAGGACCTGGTTTAGCTACAAGGCTTGGCTAACTGTACACAGCGAGGCTAATGCTTTATTCTTCTTTACCTGCCTCCTGTTTGAAACGTCAGGATCTGACCCAGCATGGAAGACAGGTATGATGATTTAACTGATTCACAAAGCCTCTGATCAATGCTACACTGCTGCAGGCAGACAGATTCCAGGAGTGCCTCAGCCAGTTCCCTGAAGCTGCACTCAACACCACCATGGAGGCTTACCCACTGCTCAACAAGAACAAGCTGAAAACTAAGCTGGCTTACATCTACAGCAATGAGGAGTTCAAAAATGTAGTGGTGCTATGGCTCTGTACCAGACATGTTCACAAGTCATTTTTTGCAAGTCCAAGTCAAGTCTCAAGTCTTGAGGGCTCAAGTCCAAGTCAAGTCTCAAGTCTTGAGAGCTCAAGTCCAAGTCAAGTCTCAAGTCTTGAGAAGGCCTGTCGCAATAATCAATTAATCGCACAATAAATTCTAATCACTTGATTAATTAAAAAAAGTGCAATAATTTTCGTGCTTGATTGTTTCTCCTTGTGTTTTCATCTCCGTCACTGAGACGGTATAGCTTAAAGGTCGCTATTATATCTATGGAATTATCATTATCTTGAACTGCTAAATGAAAAATACAATTAAAAAAAGCACACACGCAAAAAATGTTTCTAGATAAATTTTGCATTTTTAGTTTTTTTTTCTTTAAAAAAAAAAAAAATTTTCCGACAGTATTTACCTGACATTTGTGGTTACAACTTTTTCTAGTTTTAGCAGTAAATGTCTGCTCTTTTATTTTTAAGTGAAAATGAGGATTGTGGGAAAAAAAACAATCACAATCCTGCCTTTTATTAATACATATGAGGTTAGCAACTACAAGAGATAAAGAAAAACCCTAAACAAATAGCAGGACAATAACAATACTTTTATAAAAGAAAGATTGTGGCAATAACTTTTTGTAACTTAATGACTTGGCGGGCAGTATTTTCAATTCAATTCAGTTTATTTATTTAGCGCCAATTTACAACATTATTCACAACATATTTCTCCTCTACCACTGCCATGAAGCTTTTAAAGCTGGGCTTGTCGATCAAAGACAAGGGGAGGTTACATGAAATAATAAGGTCCTGAATTATTGCCTTATGTCTGTGATGTCCCTGGCTGTACACCTGCACTGCACTGTGGCTGATAAAATTAGATGTGGTGGACCAAGCATTGTGTGTTTTTTTCTAAAGAAGCTGCAGTTTGCTGCTCTTTTATTCCCACCTTATGTAAAGTTTTTGTAGCCAAAGGTTATTATGAACGGTGGCACCGAAACAGTGGGGGTAATCATCGCTTCCATATCTGTATGGGTTGCATGCATGCATGCGCACGGGCTTATATGTCACGTACTGTTCGCCTCCGGAGAGGCAGGCGGGATCCGTGCGCCAGGAGGGTGCACAGATGGCCCAGTAAGGAATATTAGGGCAGAGGAGGAACCTCGCCTGTAAGTAGCGCTCCCCCGCGCTTAAAGCATAAGCAGGAATATATCTTCCGACGGGGTTTTAGCACGTGGATGCTGGCGTTCTCCTTGCTTCTCTTTTTAGCTGGATCGGTCTGGAAAGGGGTGTGGCACGCCAGGGAGTGGAACAGTGCCGGGGCACCGCAGAGTCAGCTGTGGATCAGCCCGTGGGCGCTCCAGGCCGATCACTCGCACCAGAAGCAGCATAACAAGCGGAGCCCAACTTCCAGCCTCTGATTTTTAAGGAAAACTCTTGGATTTTAGGTTTTATCAGGAGAAGAAAAGGACTTTTTTATTATGCCACTTTTGCTGTGGCTTTTTGTATAAATAAAACACTTGAACTTGAGTGCTTCACGGTTTGGGTCTTTGAGTTGTTTGCTCCCCCTTGTGTCAAAGACTGAGTGTGGGGCCATACTGGCCACAAGTGCTACTTTTTTTTTTTTACCTCTTCTGTGTGTGGGTAAGGCGAGCGGCGATCAGTCAAGTTAGTAAAACAAAAAACACTTGAATAAGTGTTTTTACACTGGACTAAAATATTGTTCACAAGTCGGAAATCACGAGTCTCAGTCGAGTCTGAAGTTACTCTTATCGGGAACAGCCTTCAGGACACCTTCTCAGAGACTGTGGCTCTGCTTTAGGTCCTCGTTACAACTCCCATGACCACAGCTGAATCTAAGAGGTGCTTCTCAACACTGTCATAGGATTGTCTCAGTGCCCTGGCCACTTTATGGAGAAGAACAAAAAGCCATTTGAAACCGTGCTGAGATCGGTCCGAGCATGGTAACGGAGTTTACTGTAAATGGTAGGAACAACTGAACCGGACAGCGCCAGGTAGAGTCCTGCACGGGTCGAGTTTTACCAACCCGCACCTGCCCGAACCCGTTAGGATGACTACCGAACCCAACCCGTCACCCGCGGATAGCTTCAATTCAAATCCGAACCCGACCTGACCCGTTGATATTTAACCCGCAACCCGACCCGTTAACACATCAAGTAATAGGCTATAGTACGTTGTCCTGCAGAACAGCACCATTAACACTGCAGCAGACGTGTATGCACTGACTGTGGCCATTTTGGAGGGAAGCCCACACTGCCGGCTGGGCTTTAAGCTACAACAAGGGTGACCCCAGTGCCTGATTAATATAACATTTCTGATGTCCATAACAACACACACACATAAAAAAAAAATCACCAACTACCTGCCCGCACTAAAAAAATATCCGCCCGACCCCGCGTACCCGTTTATTTTTATATATGTATTTTTCACCCGCAAAAGAGTATTTTAGCGGGTGACCCGTCGTGGACCCACGGGGACCCGACCCGTTGCAGGACTCTAGCGCCAGGCACAACCGAACCGCGCTAAACTGGTACAGGTTTATCAGTAGGACTCAGCATGGTTCAATTCTGTTTCGGTTCTCAGATAAGAAAGAGCACATGAGCAGACTGCATCATCTCCTTACAGCCAGCCTCCGTAATTATATAATTTCAGACATTCATAAAAATACCAGCTTCCCTACCGTGCCACACGATTTCCAGTGATGATTCTGCTTAGCAGTGTGATGAACCTCATCATCTCTCTTTGTTTTTTGTGTCTGCAAGCCGTGATTAGACTATTGTTTATCGTATCCAATTCCCAAAAGCAGACCCTGTCAAATAAGTTTACCAAAGGCTGCCTTCTTTGCCTGACTCTCCACAAACAACGAAACATGACAACGATAACAAAACATAACTTCCTCAATGTTATGGGCGCTGGCAAGTTGGTTTGCTTGTTTACCTCTAGAGAGCAGCAGTACCATAAATCGTCACTAGGAGGCGAGGAACCGTGCTAGCGTGGTGTGTAAACGGTCGTGATGAACTGAACTTCGCACGGTTAACTGATCCATGCTCGGTCCAAACTCGCTACGGTTTGGTTTTGAGAGGGTAGCGTAAAGGCTGATATGTATTCAGAAACCAGGTCCTCTGCATGTGTGTTGCAAATATACCCTCGCCCCTCCCGCAGACACTCTGCTGCACCTCTCCAAAACTGTACTGCAGACAGGAGGCCTCTGATTGGTCAAATCTCCATCCGCTCTACATTATGCGTATTTCCTGTTCGATACCTTACCGGCTTGTTTTGTTTGTATGACCGCCATTGGGGAAAAGAACCGCGAGAACGCGGGACCCTCTTTCCACCTGGATCTCCGCTCTTTTTCGCCCTCATGTCCCTCAGTTGTCGGACAAACATGCCCCACTTCCTCACCGCATCTGCCGTATCTAGACCCACAGCTAGTTCCTGATTGTCCCTCTTGCGTTGTGGCGTGGAATAGCATAGCGCAGACCATGCTAGGCAGAATGTCTTTTTCTTTTTCATTTTAATTAGGTAAAAGGGTGAGCAGTGTTAAAGAAGAAAATGAAAATGCAAACAGGATTATGCTTTTTCATTTGATATATGGTAACGATTTGCTTCCATAAGAAAACGCTGCACAACGAGAAGAGGTGACCGGAAGCAGAGAAGAGGTGACAGCCCCTGAGGAAGATTGTGGAGAAGGGCCGATTCCAGACCTTGGGGGACCTGCGGAAGCAGTGGACTGAGTCTGGAGTATAAACATCCAGAGCCACCGTGCACAGGCGTGTGCAGGAAATGGGCTTCAGGTGCCGCATTCCCCAGGTCAAGCCCCTTTTGAACCAGAAACAGCAGCAGAGGCGCCTGACCTGGGCTACAGAGAAGCAGCACTGGACTGTTGCTAAGTTTTGCACGACATTTGGAAATCAAAGTGCCAGAGTCTGGAGGAAGACTGGGGAGAAGGAAATGCCAGAAGTCCAGTGTCAAGTTCCCACAGTCAGTGATGGTCTGGGGCGACATGTCAGCTGCCGGTGTTGGTCCACTGTGTTTTATTAAGGGCAGGGTCAATGCAGCTATCAGGAGATTTTGGAGCATTTCATGCTTCCATCTGCTGAAAAGCTTTATGGAGATGAAGATTTCATTTTTCAGCACAACCTGGCACCTGATCACGGTGCCAAAACCACTGGTAAATGGTTACTGACCATGGTATCGCTGTGATCAAATGGCCTGCCAACTCTCCTGACCTGAACCCCATAGAGAATCTGTGGAATATTGTAAAGAGAAAGTTGAGAGACGAAAGACAGAAAAAAGTGGATGAGCTAAAGGCCGCTATGGAAGCATCGTGGGCCTCCATAACACCTGAGCAGTGTCACAGACTGATTGCCTTCATGCCAGCAGTCATTTCTGCAATAGGATTCCCCACCAAGTATTGAGTGCATAACTGTAAATAATTATTTGAAGGTTGACTTTTTTGTATTAAGAACACTTTTCTTTTATTGGTTGGACGAAATATGCTAATTTTGTGAGATAGGAATTTTGGGTTTTCATGAGCTGTATGCCAAAATCATCCGTATTAAGACAATAAAAGACCTGAAATATTTCAGTTAGTGTGCAATTAATCTAAAATATATGAATGTTCAAGTTTTATCATTACATTATGGAAAATAATGAACTTTATCACAATATGCTAATATTTCGAGAAGGACCTTTAATGTTGTTTTTTGTTGTTGGTATTCATATGAATATACCGGTGTGATAATTTAATGTCCTGTCTCTTTTGGGCCTGATCCTCAAGATGATTGTTTTCTTCTCAAGTACAGTGGGGGAGCAGGGTCACATTCCACTGTAGGAGTTGAGAGCGGGGCTTGCAGATATTGGTGAGGTGAAGCAGAGCCAACAGCTTCTTCCTCAATGATCAAGTCAATATCAGCGTTGACACTGGTCCCTGATGTCCAGAATTATTATCATGGTTTATGGTCCAACACTCCTAAGATCTCTTTTTTAACCATCAATGGTCATTTCTAGGGTTCAAAGACTGATGTCCTTGACACGATTGCAGACACTATGGGCCGGATTTATCAAGATCCAATTTTGCGTGCAGTAATTTGCGCTCGCAAACTGGAATTTTGCGCGAGGGGCTGAACCATGGTTTGCGGGTGATTTAACAAGAGCGATTGCGTAACTGCTGGCAGGTGCAATACTGTTGGAGACGCCCTATTTAAATGATGGTTTTGCGCGTTTTGTGGTTTGCGGCAAAGTAGTTTGTAGTTTGTGCAAACTAGTGCAATAAGAAATTTTAATCTTACAGTGACACCCCCACCCCTCCAAATATATATATATATATATATATATATATATATATATATATATATATATATATAAACTTTGGCAACCCTTATTCCCTAAGGTGGTATGTGGCTGAATTTCTACTTCACTGCAGTAAAAAAAAACAAAAAAAACAAACAGGTGTTTTATATTGGCCTGTAGAAAAATGCACATACCAAATGGCTCACAATGGGACTGTGGAGGAGATGACTGCGCGTACGCATACCCGCAGCATTGGCATGTTGCTCCACAGGCGCAGGGGTCGGGGTTCTCCGGTAGGGCGTCAGGGCGACATGGCATTTAGAACGTCGGACAGCACTTCTGAAAAACGAGATTGGGAGATCCCAGATGCAGAAAAGTGCAATGTTGCAAGGAGTTTTATGATATCTGGTATTGCGTGGGTCCTCCTTGTGGCTGGCTCCAAATCCATTCGGAGTTCCCCCAACAGCTCCAAAATGGCAATGCTGGATAAACGATATGTTTTGATGATCGTTTCCTCGTTCATTCCAAAAATATTCACACGGAGTGAAAAAATGCGTTCTCTGTGTCTCCTTGCTTCATTTCGATGTCTCCTTCTTGCGACAATAACCGCTGCCATGTGTGCGCAATTACGCATACAGACCATTTGCACCTTCTTTTGAAACGTGTTAAATATAGAGTCAGATACCGTTAGCAAAATTGCTTTCAGGTTTGATAAATCACTTTGCGAGTGCTAAATTAATATATTTACATGTTCTCCTCCCACAAGACGCACTTTTGCGTGTAAACGCCCCATATTGAATATTCATTGCAGAAAAAGTACTAAATGGATAAGAGGCGCTATTTAGCACGTTTTAAAGACCAAATCCTTTTAGCACGCTGTTGATAGATCAGTTTGTACATTTTTTAGCGTGCGCAGTGAAATAGCTCACGTTTTTATACACGCAAACCTTTGATAGATCCGGCCCTATGTCTAAGATTAGTGCTTATCCTGAGAGAGAGTACTATGAAAATATAGCGAAAGCGCTGGTAGAGAAGCTTCTCTATCAGGCAATCCAAAGTCTGTGAGGGGATGTTGCTCATGGTTTCACAGCTGGGAATTTTAACTTGGAAACTACTGGGAAAAATTTTGACCCAAGTTTTCCTATTGCTTGGTCTGTTTGTGTAAATGTAAATTCTCAAACTCTTTGAGTTTTCTGGCTTAGTTGCTTTGTCATCTGTCTTAATTACAGACACATGATAGGCTTGTAACAATTTCTGGATGAATTCTGGTTTAATTCTCTTGAAAAAAAAAATGACACGCAGCAGTTCCCGGCAGACTGGCAGCATGATAGGAGCCTGATAACCAAAAGATCTGCCTCTGTGAGAAGAAGGATTTTAAATTCTATTCTGGATTTAACAGGAAGCCATTGAAGAGAAGCCAGGATAGGAGAGATATGATCTCTCTTTTTAATTTTTATCAGAACTCTGGCTTCAGAATTTTGGATCAGCTGAAGGCTTTTAACTACAGTTTGTGGACTTCCTGATAGTAAAGAATTGCAATAGTCCAGCCTTGAAGTAACAAATGCATAAACTAGTTTCTCAGCATCACCCCTGGACAGAGATTTCTAATTTTTGCAATACTCCGCAGATGAAAGAAGGAAATTTTAGAAACCTCTTTGATATTGCATGTAAATGACAGGTCCTGATCAAAAATGTTTTACTTTATTATCTGAGATCAATTTAATCCCATACAAATGAAGTGACTGATTAATCAGCTTCTTTTTCAAAGACTGTAACCAGACTAGTTAGAGTCTAGACTATAACTTCTGTTTTGTCTGCGTTCAGAAGCAGAAAGATAAGAGTAATCCAGGTTTTAATGTCTTCAAGACATGCCTGTAATCTATGTAATGGGTGAGCTTAATCTGGATTTACAGACAGATATTGCTGAGTATCATCAGCATAACAGTGGAAATGAATCCCATGCTGTCTAATAATTCGACCTACTGGGAGCATCTATCTATCTATCTATCTATCTATCTATCTATCTATCTATCTATCTATCTATCTATCTATCTATCTATCTATCTATCTATCTATCTATCTATCTATCTATCTATCTATCTATCTATCTATCTATCTATCTATCTATCTATCTATATATCTATATATATATATATATATATATATATATATATATACTCGAGTTTAGGGGGGAAGAGGGGGGATTGCACCCGTCTTGAAAAAATCTTAAAACTTATCCCCCTTCTAAAAGGATCATCTCCCCATACCATCCCCTGTGACATTTTATCACTGAATGTTTAAATTTCTACTATATATTAACAGTAATGGCAATGATATTGCCCTTTCAACATTTGGCAGGCTGTGTGCTTACAAGTAGCCTGACCAAATTACGGTGGCCCAGAGGGCACATGTGATTTCACTTTTGACCTCAGCGGCGCAACCAGCGGAGCAGGTGACAGTGTTCTGAACAGCATCACGGCCAAGCAGCAAAGACAACGCGATTTGAGGGATTTCATTTTTAAGAAGGCAAAAACTAACACTTCAGATAAGTCAAGAGTCAGAAGACATTACCTTTTATCAGCTTACCATTGTGTCACCAAATATGTAGAAATCAGAATCTCTGGACATAGCGATAGCATGCAAAACTAAGTAAACTAGTTTGAAGATTCATTTAGATTAATTTAGGTTCTCAAACATAAAATCCATGCTAAACTGTGATATCATTGCATCATCCTATTGATTTAGGTTTTCAGCCATGTTTTTGTCATGATGGGTCTTATATGTTTTGCCCATATGTAAAAGATCTCACAGAGTCAGAAAGAATTTCAACAGTTTATTTGAACAAAGGTGAACAAAGTGACAAATCAAGTGGTTTCTCAGCTTGGGGGAATCCAGCAGTCTGGTAAACCGGAAGCGGAAGCTCTAGGAAGAGATGACAAATGATGAGTTCAAGGTCGGTGGGAAAACAGGCCGATGACTTTAATATAGACTGGCTCGGACTCACTGTTGTGGATTTGAGGTTGCTTCAGGGTTTCTGTTCCTGGAGACTTGAACTGTTTTGGACTGTCCCTAGTTTTCCTGAAGTGGGTGGCATTCTGATATGGTGAAACGTTTCTTTCTCAGCGAGACGAGAGGATTCCTTCCAGGGCTTGATGGACCAGCTTTTTCCAGTGGATCTGTAGAAATCCTGCCAGAGATTCACAGAGAATAACTAGGTAAGAACTTGAGGTCTCAGAAAAAAAAAACAAAACTCAAAGTATTGTCTCAGCAAAACTCAGATGGGCTATAGTACCTAATACTGGCAAACACTCTGGCGAGGAGATGGTGACAGTCTGCTGCTCATATACTCCTCAGACGGTGACCAACGAGCTGCAGGTGTGAGCAGTTGAGAGCAGGAAGAGGCCCTCCAGGCCAACAGAGGAACAATGGCACCATCTGGTGGATGCATGGAGACACTGAAAAAGAACAAAAACAACCCCTTCGTTTTTCCTTCGTCTTTCTACATAGTATCTTATCATCATAGTATATTCAAGAGTGAAATATTTCTGAAATGGAGCTGAAACATTCCTTTCTTTTTTGATTTTATATACTCTAATAATCCCAGAGGGAAATTACTTCTCTGCATTTAGGGATCCAGAGGGGCAGTCTGTGGAAGATCAAACTCACAATCTCAAGATTCAAAGCCCTATGCCCTGACAACCAGGCCGCAACTCCTCTGCTGTTTTTACCTTGATTGGATGCTTCACTTTTTCTTTATTTGTGCCCATTTTTATTTTCCTCTTTCCCTCTTACCCTTGTCGCTGTTGTTTTGTTTCTTTCCAGTTATCCTTTAGGTGTTTTATTTTTAGTGCTAGTCGTTTTTTGTTAATTATTTTTGCTTTCTCATATTAGTTACTGGGCAGGAAGCAAAGTACACGTTGGACAGGTCCATAGTTCATTAAGAGCAACATAGAGAAACAGCAATGCTTTAAAACCAAAATGCACTCTATAGAAACCAATTAACCTATTCGTCAGGTTTATGGACAGTGGGACAAGCCGGAGCACCCGGAGAGAACCCACGCTAGGCTGCTTTTTATATGTACGTATATATATATACATATATATACATATATATATATATATATATGTATATATGTATATATATATATATATATATATATATATATATGTATATATGTATATATATACATATATACATATATACATATATGTATATATATACATATATACATATATATATATATATATATATATATATATATATATATATATATATATATACATATATATATATATACATGTATATATGTATATATATACATATATACATATATACATGTATATATATATATACATGTATATATGTATATATATATATATATATACA
Source organism: Cyprinodon diabolis (assembly GCA_030533445.1). Taxonomy (NCBI): domain Eukaryota; kingdom Metazoa; phylum Chordata; class Actinopteri; order Cyprinodontiformes; family Cyprinodontidae; genus Cyprinodon; species Cyprinodon diabolis. Next base: position 40,382,280 of record CM060079.1, read on the forward strand.
TGTATATATGTATATATATACATATATACCTGTATATATATACATATATACATGTATACATATATATATATATATAAATATATATATATACATATATACATGTATACATATATATATATATATATATATATATATATATATATATATATATATACATATATACATGTATATATATATATATATTTTTTTTTTATTTTTTTTTAAGTTTTTGTTTTATATTCTTTTTAAGTTTTTGTTTTTTGGGATTTTTTTAAAACATTTTTTTCATTTTAAAGCATCTTAATTTTTCTATATATTTTCTTGTTGCTTGAGTGAGGCCTGCTTGAGTCTTTAGGGGCCTCTGTGAGTTTAAAATCTTCTGTTTGCATGGAAGTTCGTATTTCGGTGATGACCTGGGTTTCCATATGTAGCTGGATGTGGGTGGGGGCCCTGGTTCATGTAAGGTCCTGGGTTCAGGTATGGACGTGGGTTTCCATACTGGGTTGGACGTGGGTAGGGGCCGGGGTTCATATAAGGCCCTGGGTTCTGGTATGAACCTGGGTTTCCATACTGGGTTGGACGTGGATAGTGGCCTGGGTTTGTGTACTGGCCTGGGTTTGTATAACAACCAGCGTTTGGGTGTGGGCCCGGGTTTGCATGTTGGCCCTGGTTTGGGTACCGTCCCTGATTTTCATAAAAGCCTTGGTTTCCTTGGGAACTTCCATATGGGGGAAATCTTCTATTTGAATTCCCTTCATTTGGCTGAACACCTGTGTTTGCATGGAAGCCTCTATTATTATACTGTTTTCTGTATCTCTGTGAGCCTCCATCTGCATGAGGATGCCTGATTCCATGGTGGCCTCTTTGTGGAGATCCCTCTGTTTTCATGGGGATTGTTGAATCGGTTGACATCTGTGATGGCTTTAAGACCTCTGTTGGTGTTGAGGTCTGTGACGGCTTGGAGACCTCTGATGGTGTTGAGGTCTGTGACGGCTTGGAGACCTCTGATGGTGTTGAGGTCTGTGACGACTTGGAGACCTCTGATGTTGAGATCTGTGACGGCTTGGAGACCTCTGATGGTGTTGAGGTTCGTGACGACTTGGAGACCTCTGATGTTGAGGTCTGTGATGGCTTGGAGACCACTGTTGATGTTGAGGTCTGTGACAGCCTGGAGACCTCTGATGCTGAGGTCTGTGATGGCCTTGAGACCTCTGATGGTGTTGAGGTCTCTGGCGGCTTGGAGACCACTGTTGGTGTTGAGGTCTGTGATGGCTTGTTGACTTCTGCTTGCTTAGAGGAGTCTTTCTTGGTCGAAACTTTGTAATAATCCACTTTTGAAGCAAGGTTCAACTCCAAAGTCAGATTTACAATGTGATCCTGCAGTTTCTTTACTAACTCCTGCTGTTCCTTGAATTTAGTATCAAGTTCTTGGTAAGTTTTAAGCTGGTCCTCACATTTCAGTCTAAGCTGCCGTTCCTCTATCAAAGCTTCTGACAGTTTTTCACCATTCAAGAAATTTTTTTCAGCTCGCTTCTTCAAGAAATGCATCTCATTATGGACCTCCAAATCTACTGCTTTCTCCTGTTCACACTTCACTTTCATGCTACGTTCAATTTCTAACATTTCTTCAAGTTCGTTGATCTTCTGCATGTAGGCTGTGCATTGAACTTGAATTGTGATCCTTTGTTTTCTCTCCTCATCAAGAACATCTGTTTTATCTTTAAGCTGCTTTTTTAGGTCATCCACCTGCTCCATGAGATTGTTGATATGACTTGTAGCCTGCTCGATGTACACTGGGTTGTGTGCCGTAAGAGTTGAGGCATTTTGGTTCCTTCTACACCTCCTGATAGTGCGTTGAGAGCGAGGGGTTTCAGGCTCAGAGGAGGCTTGTGTGCTTTGGTTTTGGGGTTGGAGAGGCATTGGCTGGTGGTATGAGTGATGTGACATTGGAGCCAGTGTGGTCAAAGGCAAGGGATAGTAAGCTGGATGAGGGTTACATGGTTGTTGGTTTACTGTTGAGTTGAAAGTTTTGGGGTTCGCAGGATTTGATTTTGGTAAAAGGCTGGTTACAGATAATTCAGAAAGAGTTTTTAGAAAACCAGAATAATCAAATTTAACAATCTGAGATGGTCCTGGCTTGGCTTCAACCGAAGGAAAATTCTCAACTTTAGCAGGTAGAGATGTTTCCTGCTGGGCTTCTACTGAAGAAGACATTTCAACTTTAGCAGGTAGAGATGTTTCCTGCTGGGCTTCTACTGAAGAAGACATTTCAACTTTAGCAGGTAGAGATGTTTCCTGCTGGGCTTCTACTGAAGAAGACATTTCAACTTTAGCAGGTAGAGATGTTTCCTGCTGGGCTTCTACTGAAGAAGAAATTTCAATTTTAGCAGGTAGAGATGTTTCCTGCTGGGCTTCTACTGAAGAAGAAATTTCAATTTTAGCAGGTAGAGATGTTTCCTGCTGGGCTTCTACTGAAGAAGAAATTTCAATTTTAGCAGGTAGAGATGTTTTGGGGTTCGCAGGATTTGATTTTGGTAAAGGGCTTGTTATAGATATTTCAGAAAGAGTTTTGAGAAAACCAGAATAATCAAATTTAACAATCTGAGATGGTCCTGGCTTGGCTTCAACCGAAGGAAAATTCTCAACTTTAGCAGGTAGAGATGTTTTGGGGTTCGCAGGATTTGATTTTGGTAAAGGGCTTGTTACAGATAATTCAGAAAAAGTTTTGAGAAGACCAGAATAATCAAATTTAACAATCTGAGGTGGTCCTGGCTTGGCTTCAACCGAAGGAAAATTCTCAACTTTAGCAGGTAGAGATGTTTCCTGCTGGGCTTCCATTGAGGGGGAAATATCAAGGCCGGTTGAAGTATTTTCTTGCCCCTTGCTTGCAGGTTCGGTCAAAGTTTCCTCTTCATGACCAATGGGGAAAATAATTGCATTGTAGTCGACTTGTCTGTTCAGGTCAACAATTTCTAACCATGAAAGTTTGGCTTCAAAGGATTTCTGTTCACTAACAATCTTTTGTTGCTCCATGTCTAACTTACAACAAATTATCTTTTCTAACTGGAAAAGTAGTAAAATGTGGGATAAATATCTCGCTGATATCAGCTAAAACGAACAAGCTCTCTCAAAGAGGTCTGTCTCGAACAAAGGCTGGAGAATGTTTGGAACTGACTTCTGATTATTCCTTGTTATGTCATCAGCTCTGATGTCAGTTGGTTTCTACTGAACATTCCATTTCAACTGTCAAATGGGAGGAGCTAAAGTAAACATTCCATATGGATAATCTTTAATTTTTACTTCTATTTTTCTCAGTCGAAGTTTTTTATTGGAAGTAGTTGAGCATATTTTTAAATATAAATGGTTAAAGTGTGGGGGGATGACGAGTGCTGCAGTAAAAGAAATTAATAATTTATGTTATTTAAATGTGTCATTAATTTATGAAAACTGAAAATAAAAAATATGAATTATATGAACCTGAGTTAATTCTAAGATTTGAATATATTTATTTCAGAATTAAAAAAAGAATGATTTCATGCTCCAGCTCTGAAGCACACAATGAACAATTTATGTCACACGGCCATCAAAGTCAGTTCCCTCCTTTTGTTAGCAGTGGGCTAGCAGGACTGCAAAGGGATATAAAAAAAACAAATATAGCATTGGACAGATAGATACACAGTTCAGTATTAATTATTTTTTTAACCAGAAATGTAAGAGAAAACACATGTCCTGTTGTTTTAATTAGATGATAGGTCTAAGGTTTCATTGGGCACTAAGCTTAATCAGATTTTTTGGCTCCTTTTTCCGCAAATATAGATTTAACACTTACAATCTTACCAAGGTGTCAAGAAACTTAGTACAAATACTTTGTGGCTGTACTTAAGTAGCCTCGTAAGACCACCCTGATCTCGCGAGCTTTCAAGGTTTCACTTGCAGATTAGTCTGGCTACTTTCCGTTAAAGAAAATTTGGAGCAGTTCACCAAACGAACGTCCAATCAGCGTTGGCTTTGAGGTGGTTTGAGGTGTGACGCAACGAGAAGCGCGACAGTTCAGTCTAAAGGACATGGCGGCTTCAGCCAATGAAACTAGCGTTAGCGTGGCTATCGAGCAAGTTTTATCGGAATTACAGAGTACTTCTTCACTGAAAGAAGAGCAAAACACTGCTCTGGAGGCTTTTCTCAGAGGAAAAGATGTTTTTGCTCTTCTCCAGACTGGTTTCGGCAAGAGTTTGATCTATCAATTGGCTTGTGCCTGGCTTGTGGTTGTGCTTTCGTCGTCACTCTGTTAGTACGTCATATGCTTCGTTGATCTGATTGGTTTATTTGGCCCGTCTATCACTAACATAGGCCAATCAGCTAACCAGTATTTTCGCCCCTTCCTAAAATTACTTCAACGGAAGGTTTCCAGATGGATATGCGGAGCAAATCCAGCAAATCCATCTGGCGGAGTCAGGTTAGCACTTAAGTTCCCTTTTTAGGTATCTATACTTTACTCCATTACTTATTTTTCGTCCTACTTCTGACTTCTACTCATTACATTTTCACACAAGTATCTCTACTTTCTATTCCTTACATTTTTAAAGCAAACGTTACTTGTTACCCTTGGCTTCGATTTAATGCAAAGGTCACGAATTTGCAGACCGGTGTTATGCTGAAAAATGCATGCCTGCCGAGATATGCATCCCCTGTCGCGGGAGCTTTGCTCTGTACAACTGCGACTATCGATGAGGAAAACAGATTAAAATATGACCAATGGAGCTACTTGTTGTTATATTAATGATATAATAATGTTTAAATATGCCTCTCATTGGAAACAATTCTGGTTATTTGGCAGATTTATTTACAAAAGTACGGGTGTTATGAACAACATTAAATCCAAAGATTGTGTCCAAGGTACGGCTGATTTATTTGTTGTAGTCTCTTGTTACAGTGGCGGCTGGTGAAAAATATTTTTGGTGGGGCTGATATAGCCTAGTGTATGTCTCCAACTAATCCAGAATAAGAATTCAAATAAACAATTGGAAATTAAATACAATTTAACAGTAATGATTTAATTTACTATATAATAACAGTAACAGTGATGATTTGGGTCACTGTGACGGGGTTCTTTGGCCTCCAAGAATCCAGGCTCAGTCGGGTTACCGGTGTTGGTGATTTATTGTGCTCAAAAACTCAAAACAGGGTACAAAAGAAACTAAACATATACAAGATACTCTGGGCCTCAGCCTCTCTCCAGTTACCAGCAATGTAACAAAGAAACAGAAAACAGAAATGGCCGCTCTTCTTCCCACAGCCCTCATTAAATAGTTTAAGCACCTCACCTCAGGCTCTCTTATTTCTGATTTATTCTCATAAATCATAAATCAGTTTTGTCGGTGGGGCGACAGTGGCGTTGGATGTAGGAGTTTGCCCTGAAATCGAAGGGTTGACGGTTCAAGCCCCGACTCCGACTTTCAGTGTCGTTGTGTCCTTGGGGAAGACACTTCACCTGCATTGTCTACTGATGGTGGTCAGAGGGCCTGGTGGCGCAAGTGTACGGCAGCCCCGCTTCTGTCAGTGAGCCCCAGGGCAGCTGTGGCTACAATGTAGCTTGCCACCATCAGTGTATGGGGGAATGAATGTAGTGTACAGCGCTTTGGTCAAGTCTCCTAACTTGAATAAAGGCGCTATATAAGTACATGCCATTTACCATTTACCATATATTACCTCCACAAACAATTGATATACAAAAACAAATAATGTTTACAACTTAATTCCTTTACACAGATTCATTGACTTATTCAATTACACCAAACTGGGTTTGAACCCAGCAAAGACGCCGCCAGACTGAAGATGACAATTCCCAGTAGCATGTACACACACACACACACACACACACACGGCTAACCCCACTGAAATATTAAGTATGCACCCTCAATACGCCAGCAGGTAACCAGGAACAGCTTGTGTGTTTTAAGTTAATGGAGCTACTGGGCTCAGCGCGAGCGTATTGGTCCTCACAAGCACAGTATAACAGGAATGTGTGTGTGGCACGCAAAGTTAGTGAGGTTGTTTTAAGTGACGAGGTGGATTCGTCACAGTCACAATAACCATGAAATGAAATTTTTATACCCTACAACAGGGATGTTCTTCTGGCAAACGGGTAGATAAATAAGGATCCCACCGAATTTGGTGGAAGCTGCATCTCGCTTGTCACGTTCGCCATCATCCCTCTAATTGTCTGCACCTGCGCTTGGGTTCAGAAGCCTGTTAAAGGGCAGTATTTTCAGAGCCCCAAGACCATAAAATTCTGAGACGCTGATTGGCCATAAAATTATTAAATTCACCTAGCAATAGCACATGATTGACAGATTCTATGCACTTTTCGGGCAGTCTGATCAGAGCCCCAAGACAGAGACGGTAGGAGTCTGTCTGTGGAAATACACAAATGAATGACAGTAGATAGGGAAATATAGTTTATATAATTTGTTTTGCTTATAGGTACACACTCTAGAGAGTAAAACTGACATTTATGAGTTACTTTCCAAAAATATATTTTACGTTTCTCTCTTCTTATCAGGGAGGGCGGTGCCCCAGCGTCCCTTATGGGCCGGCCGGCACTGTCTTTTTATTCACACACAACAATAAACAGTGATGCCGACATGAGTTTTGAAACTGCAAAGCTTTGTCTTAAGCGGAAAATCAAAAGCACATCTACACAGAACAGCATTCACAGACCAGTGTGATTCATTTGCGAGCGTCAAATAGCAATGGTGGATTCAGGAGCATGGGACATTTCATACTTAGAAGGAAAGAAACATAAATGACAATGTTTTTGATTATGCACATCTGCTAGCTTTTTATTCTAAAAAATTAATAATATTACAGCAGCAAATTATCAAAGTTTTTCAAATGCATGTTTAAAAGCTCCAAATGAGGCTTAAGATCATACAGCGACAATTGCGCTGTCATTGTTTTACAGGCAGAATTTGCATTTACTGACCCTTGTCCTTTAACTACTGATGGATATACAGGATAGAGACTGACACGGGAGTGGATTTTCACTCCTGTCCCGTCCCACTCCCACAGAAAAAAATTGTGTCCTGTCCCGATCCCGGGCCAGAGTAGAAATCTAAATCCTGTCCCGTCCCACTCCTGGTGAAATTACTCCCACTCCCATCCCGCTCCCATTCAGAATGACTCCCGCTCCTGGACCACTCCCATTCTTGGTCTCTTGAATAAGATTTCTGCCAATACATTGAATATGAATTTCTATGAAGGGTCAGTTAAGTTCCTGTTTCTAACTGTAGTAAAGGTCAGTTAAAGTAAAAGGAATAATAATTATAAATACATAATAAAAGTAACAAACAAGGAAACAGACCATGCTTGTCTTAGGTGAATAAACAATCAAAACAATCAAACTTTTCAAAGTCGAGTTCGCCACTAACTGTTGGTCCCTCCATTGTTGTTTATGAGCGCGGGTGAAAAACTCAGAGCAGAAGCACTGTTGGTTTTTGGGTCGTGTAGTTTTTTTGACTCGCATTATAGTGTAGGCTTCAAGGAAAAAAACTACAAAATGGCGGCGCCTGTACTGGATTTTTTTCCGTTCTATTTTATTTAATTTTTTGGCATCGATCCTAGTTTTTTTAGATACTATTGGTTTGCTCCCGCTCCCGTCTGCTCCCGTTTAATGTTTAATCCTGTCCCGTCCCAATCACTAATCGTTACTAATACTGACTCCAATCCCACGGGAATCCCACGGGAATCCTGTGACCCATGGGATTCCCGGAAAAATGTCAGTCTTTAATACAGGAATACAGTCATACAAGGGTCAACTCCTCTGAGAAAACACGGGATGCAATTTTTGGCAATTTCTATTTATTTTTTATATAAGAATTCAATGTATAACATGGATGCATAAACACCTTATTTTAATTCAGTGTTAAACCCTGTTTAAAGTAACAGATTATAATAAAAAATGTCTCCGGACCTTTACTGGTTGATGATTTTCTTTATTCGGACCCTGCTGATTTTTAATTGGTTACCCCTAGTTTAATGTTTATAAATATTTATTTCACGTCATGTGTGCCATCCAATGCAGATCATTGGCTCCATCCACATCCAGTGAAAACTAGTGGAATTGGATGAGTCATATAACACAAACACTCATTGGTTAGCTAAAGGAAATCATCAGAAGCAAGCAGGTGTTCTTCAAACTGCAAACGTGAATTGTCTATGCCATGCTACAGTGTAGGATTCAGAAAAAGATGTTGAAATGTCTGAAAGGTCGGACACAGGCGAGAGCGTATCGGGAGACGGAGACCAACAACACCTCCCTCATCCTTGAACCTATCTCAAAGAATTTTCCGAAATAGTCGTAAAATTGAGCTTTCAATTCATATAGTGGCATCTGGCTGTTTTTTTAAAGGTTACTTTATACTTTTATACTTTCAGTACTTTTTACTTTTAGTACTTTCAGTACTTTTTCACTTTTACTTGAGTAAAGAGGTCAAGTTGATGGTTCAACTTTTACCAGAGTGTTTTTAAACTGTAGTATCTATTCTTCTACTTAAGTAACAAATGTGGGTACTTTTGACACCACTGAATCCTACCCAATAATTTAAAGGTAATTTTTTGGGTCAGGGTTATGCATAAAAAAGCAAAAAGTGGTAAAACTCACCTGGTTGCATTACTGGGTAGGGCATGCATTTGTCTGCATGCGCGTTGCCTAGCAACAGTCCTGACTCAGACTACATGTTAACCTCTGCAAAAACAGCATTCACTGACAAACAAGCTAGCAAGATTTTATCAAAGCAAAGTTTTCAAGCAAGCAGGTTGATTTTAGTGATGGCTGGAAAGTAGTGGGACCTGAAAATAAAAGAGCTCCTCTCTGTTTGTGCACAGAGTGAAATTGTAAAGTTAAACAAAATTTACACAGTGTATAGAAAATGAAATGTCTTTACATACAGCTTGAATGAGCAGCAGCTTAGCATTGAAAGTGTAAAAGGAATTGATGTGGAAGGTTAAGAGCACAGCGAAAACAAATAGATATGGTACAAAAAGCAGCAGAAACACTGAGTTGAAGATTCACCATGTAGTGCAAGTATAATGTTATTAGTGTGATGAGGAGTCTCAGTTTGTCACTTAATTTGAGTTTTTGGCAGTTCAAAAGTCTAATGGCAGCTGTTGCAGAATCTGCTGGTCCTCTTCCCAGATGGCAGCAGGGAGAACAGTCCATGATGGGGGTGAGAGGGGTCATTGATGATGTTAAGGGTTCGGGACACACAGTGCTAGGATGAAATGTCTTATGGAGGGAAGAGGAGGATGATATTCTCTGCTGTTCTCACCACCCTCCTCACTTTCTTCCAGTCTGAGGCACCGCAGCCTCCACACCACACAGTGAGACAGCTGGTCAGAACGCTCTCTATGGTGCTTCTGTAGGAGGTGGTGAGGATGGGTGGGGGCAGGTGGGCTCTCCTCATCCTCCGCAGGAAGTAAAAGTGCTTCTGTGTCAGGCTTGAAACCTTGGACAGAATATTCAAACAGACAGATCCGAATGAGTTCAAACAGTCTTTATTATAAATGGTTTGTGGCAGCTCGTCTGATGGAGCGGATAAACCGGATCCTCTGTAGAAACAGAAACTCGGGTCACTGAATAGAATAAGGGCTGAGAGCGACTAGGACCGAGTCACTGACCTGGTTCAGAGCTCAGTCCGACCACAAAGGGATGTGATGAATCCGAGAAGGAGATTCTCCTCCTCTTGAGGCGGAGGACAATCCCCCCAGCTCTGGGTGATGAGCGGAGCTGATACCAACCAACGCCGAGAAGCAGCTGTGTCCAGAAGGGAATATCCGAGCCGAAGTCGTAAGAGAACCAAGTTCATAAACTAGATCAGGGGTCACCAACGCGGTGCCCACGGGCACCAAGGGGCCCTCAAGGACCACATGGGGTGCCCTCTTCGTCTTCTGAAAACAGAAGAACTCACTGTGGGTTAAGTTTCATTTATGTATTATTTCATCATGTTAACTATTTCATCATATTTCAGTGGTTTCAAAATGACAATATTAAAAAGAAAATTAGAAATGAATAAAAGAATAAAATAAAAATAAAAATGAGTTTTTATGGATGACATTTACTGTAGGTGAACACTGATCCCTCCAGTTCATAGGTCAGTATTGGTAGCCCTTCCTATGACTCGGTAGCCATGAAGTAGCCCTCAGCCTTAAAAAGGTTGGTGACCCCTGAACTACAGTAGATGATCAGAGAGCCGATGAGGTTACAGATAAGGGAATCCAAGCCGTGGTCAGAAAAACAGTCCAGGTTCGGTAAGCCATTAGAATCCAGGAATCAGTCCTGAAAAGATCAGACTAATAGAGCAGACAGGGGAAAAGCAAAACTTGGGGAGAAATAGGTCACAATCAGATAATCTAAACAATAATGAAAACGCTAGAATTACTCTCACCAAACAGCTTGAATAATCTGCCTCTCATAGCTTGAAAACAAACAGTTTATATACAGTAGGAGCTGAAAACAAGTGAATCAGAGAAGAAATGATGAGAAAACATGCAGAGTTAAACAGATGGATGGAATGAGCAATCAAGTCTGCCACCAGTACCAGGACCATGGCATTCTGTGCCCTTTTGACCAGTGAGATGGTGTTCATAGTTTGTGGACTCAGCATCCCCCTCTTAAAAAAAATCTTAAAAATCATCCCCCTGTGACATTTTATCACTGAATGTTTCAAATTCTATTATATATTAACAGTAATTGCAATAATATTGCCCTTTCAACATTTGGCAATTACGGTGGCCCAGAGGGCACACGTGATTTCATTTTTGACCTCAGTGGCGCAACCAGCGGAGCAGGTGACGGTTCTGAACAGCATCACGGCCAAGCAGCAAAGACAACAAGATTTGAGGGATTTCATTTTTAAGAAGGCAAAAACACTTCTGATAAGTCAAGAGTCAGAAGACATTACCTTTTATAAGCTTACTATTGTGTCACCAAATATGTAGAAGTCCAAATCTCTGGACATAGCGATAGCATGCACAACTAAGTAAACTAGTTTGAAGAGCAAACATTTTATGTCTTTTAGTTGTCATGACAAAGGAGAATTGGTCTAGTGTGTACAGGCACGGCTGAACATTCAAAAACCTGCAATTTGGTTGTGAATCGAACAAATTAATCTGCAGGCCGCTGCTGTTTTGCTACAAGAAAGCCAGAATCTAGAAGATGATGGTGAGAAAAGTGGAGCTGTGGCCGAGAGCAGTGGAGGAAACCTGGAGGAGAGAATCGAAGAATTGAAAAATGCATTTGAATTAAGCAAATTGAGACACCTGTTAGGATTTTCATCTTGAAAGAATTGCCAAATGTCATGTAAATGTCTGGCCAATGGTCATAAACGAATTGAATGTTGACATCTGGCTGCAAAGTCCCTCGTGTGACTTGCAGAATGCCTGTTGTCCGATCAATGGTAAATATATTTCAATGGACCAGTTAGAATAGTTTTAACTCATTCATTGCCAGCATGTGCCTAGCTTACTTTAAATTATTGTCTGATAAACATATATTAAATAGATACTCTAAATGAATATTTGAAAGGTGATTACAAATATTAGATGTAATATAGGCTTATTTATTTTCAGGCTAATTTGAATTTATTTTAATTTGTAAGCAGTTTTTTCAGATTTGAAAATTGTTTCAGCTGTTTCTATTTAATTAATCAATTGAATTTGAATAAAAAATACTTGATTTGAAATGATTCAGATATTCATTTGCAAGGTTTTGTGAGGTTTTTGTTTTAAATCTTAATGGATTCATTGCCAAAAGATTTTCCAAAGTAAAATCAAAGAATTGGCCTTCAATGACTATGAAGTTGATCCCAGTGGCAAATTTATCCCCAACCATGTAGGGGCAATGATAGCCATGCCAGTCCAGGGACTGACTGGAGTTCTACTGCACAATCATGGCCAAAAGTATTGAGAATGACACAAATATTATATTTTCACATGATCTGCTGCCCTCTTGGTTTCATGTGTGTATGTCAGATGTGGTCATCACATACAGAAATACAATTGCAATAATATTATGAGTAAAAAAAAGCTTTCAATGAAAGAATGAGTTAATGCAGCAAGTCAATATTTGCAGTGTTGACCCCTCTTCTTCAGGACCTCTGCAATTCTCCCTGGCATGCTCTCAATCAACTTCTAGACCAAATCCTGACTGATAGCAGTCCATTCTTTCACAATCAATGCTTGCATTTTGTTAGACTTCCTAGGTTTTTGTTTGGCCACTGTCTCTTGATGATTGATCACAACTTTTCAATGGGATTAAGATCAGTGGAGTTTCCGGGCCATGGGCCCAAAATCTCTATGCTTTGTTCCCTGAGCCAGTTAGATATCACCTTTGCTTTATGGCAAGGGGCTCCACAATGCTAGAAATGGCATTGTTCATCACCAAACTGCTCTTGGACGGTTGGGAGAAGTTGCTCTCTGAGGACATTCTGGTACCATTCTTTATTCATGGCTGTTTTTTTAGTTAAGACTGTGAGAGAGCCGAATCCCTTGGCTGAGAAGCAACCCCACACATGAATGATTTCAGGATGCTTTACAGTTGGCATGAGACAAGACTGGTGGTAGCGCTCACCACATCTTCTCCGAACAACAATCCGAAAGGGGATTCATCAGAGAAAATGACTTTCCCCCAGTCCTCAGCAGTCCACTCCCTGTACCTTTTGCAGAATATCAGTGTGTCCCTGAAGTTTTTCCTGAAGCGAAGTGGCTTCTTTGATGCCCTCCTTGAGACCAGGCCTTGCTCCAAGAGTATCTGCTTCACAGTGCGTGTAGATGCACTCACACCTGCATGCTGCCATTCCCGAGTAAGGTCTGCACTGCTGGTAGCCTGATCCCGCAGCTGAAACACTTTTAAGAGACGGTCCTGGCACTTGCTGATCTTTCTTGGGCGCCCTGGAGCCTTTTTGACAACAATGGAACCTCTCTCCTTGAAGTTCTTGATGATGCAATAGATTGTTGACTGAGGTGCAATCTTTCTAGCTGTGATTCTCTTTCCTGTTAGGCCATTATTGTGCAGTGCAATGATGACCGCACGTGTTTCTTTAGAGATAACCATGGTTCACAGAAGAAAAACAATGATGCCAAGCACCAGCCTCTTTTTAAATATCCAGTGGTGTCATTCTTACTTGACAGATAGATTGATCTCCAGCCCTGTCCACATCACCACCCACGCCTCTGTTAATGGAGCAATCACTGAAACAATGTTAGCTGGTCCTTTTAAGGCAGGGCTGCAATGATGTTGAAATGTGTTTTTGGGGATAAAGTTCATTATTGCAAATATTGACTTTGCAATTAATTGCTGTTACGCTGATCACTCTTTATAACATTCTGGAGTATATGCAAATTGCCGTTATAAAAACTTAAGCAGTAAAATTTGTAAATATTAACATTTGAATCATTCTCATAACCTTTGGGCATGACTGTAAGGTCAAGGTCAATGAACAGCGTACCTGACATGGAACAACCATATTATGCATATTGCTTTAGGTTAATAGACTATATTAATTAGGCTATGAAAGCTTCAAAAAAAAAAAAAAACGAAAATCCACCATCCCCCTTCTATTTTTTTTTACTCTACTACTGTGTTTTTAGTGAAGATAATTGGTCCTAGCACTAATCCCTGTGGTACTCCACAGGTAACCCTGGAGCATGAGGAAGATTTGTGATTAACGTGAACAAACTAAAATCTGACAGATATTTAAACCAGTTTAGTGTAGTTCCTCTATTTCCTACACTAAGTTTCAACCGTTTCTAAAAGAATATTATGGTCAACTGTATCAAATGCAGCATTGAGATCTAACAGAACGAGCACAGATACAAGTCCATTATCTGAGGCCATGAGAATATTAGTAGTGACTTTTACCAGATGTGTTTCAGTGCTATGATGAGCTCTTCAAAATGTTCACTATGGTGGAAGTGATCACACACTGATAAAAAGGGAAGATTAGATATAGGTCTATAATTGACCAAGCCATTTGGATTAAGAGAAGTTTTGTTAGGTAAAGAACCCGAACCCATATCAGATGCTATTGTTACCTCAGATGCTGCTTCACCTATAACCAAGCTTAATTAAAAATGTTCTACAGACGCCGCTAACAACTTTTGTTTCCAAGAACAATCCCAGCGACAAATATTTGAGGACCTTTGGTATGGTCGGTGACCATACTCATATATCCTGCGACTGCGCGAAACTACAAACAATTTGGAAAAATGTCAGAAAAGAACTGGAAAAAACTCTTGGCAGGACCTTCAACTGGACCCTGTTATTTTTATTGAATGTGTTCCCTGATCATCTGCTTACCACAGAACAATGTTATATATTGCATATTCTGTTAATGATTGCAAAAAAAAAATATTACCATTAATTGGATGAGACTGAACCTCCTAAGATCTTTCAGTAAAGAAAGTAAAACATATTTACATGGAATATATGACAGCCCAATTACAGCTAGAAGTACCTGTTTTTATATGAAGATGGACCCCAGTTACTGAAAATCTTGCTTAGGACTCTTATACACACACTATAGCCATGTATAATTATTATTATTACTACTATTACCATTATCATGGCTTTTTCAGACAGACCTAGATAAGATACAGTATGTGCTATAACTTTTACAGTATTGCTCTTGTCTGATAGATTAGACCTAATTATTATTATTTTCTTTCATTTTTTCTCTCTTTGTTTTTCCATGTTCATCTTTGTAATACTGATTGCCTGTTAAGCTGCATTTAAGGCAATAAAGTAAAAAGAAAGAAAGTTATACAGCAGTAGACTTTGTTTTCTATACTAGGTAGGATTCCTGCAGGCATATATTTAAGCTATCGCCTTCACTGTCGGTTCTAGAAGCAGAAAACCTAAAGACAGCATGCTGGATGTATGTGAAAGAAAGATGAAGAGTGAGGGTGAAGATCTCCCACAGAGGGGACCCACACCTGTCATCACTTTGTCACCGTTTGCAACCTCTGCCCTGCTCCTGTTTTTCCCAGCTTGTCTTGGAAGCGTGTGTCCATGCTTATTCCTGACTTACATCAGATGTGTGTGTGGACGGTGGGGGTGGGGGTGCTAGGGTCCTCTAAGTGTCCTCTTCCTGCTTGCCTTACTGACACTCACAGGAACTACAGCTTTGTCCTTCATCTTGTACAAAACAATTGTTTTAGCTTTAAGCTGGACTCATATGAACTTTATTTCAGAGTTTACTACATTTTATGTCCTTCCTGTGAGGCTTTAATGTACAACACTGGACTTGAAAAATAATAACTTGATATGTCAGAATGAGCATCTGAAAAGCGGCCTGTTTTTTTATTCAGGCAAAATAGGGCAGATTTAAAGGAAAGATCCAGGAAATACCAGAAAAGGAAAACGTCAGCAGTTAATTGCCTGAACCAATTTTCTTGTGTGCTTCCAACTCACTTTTAGATTCCAAAGAACTGATAGCTGATGGTTCGAGTCAATGGAGCATGGTTCAGTTACGCCACCATCGGATAGTGGAGGGAGCAAGGAGTGGAGACCAGCTGGAACAGGCTGCTTTGCTCATAAACCCAACATATAAGAGGAGGAAATAATCTAATTAAAGTTTATGCTTTCTGTCCGTCCGTCCATCCGTCTGTCCGTCCGTCCATCCATCCATCCGCCCGCCCGTCCATCCGTCCGTCCGTCCGTCCGTCCATCCATCCATCCATCCATCCATCCATCCATCCAGGGATGCATGATATATTGCTGTTGGCATCAGGTATCTGCTGTTATTTTCCATTTTTTATACATTAATGTTTTTAGACCTTATTAAATAAAGCCCTAAAAGGAATCTGTCTATAAATTCATAAAAAGAAATATCAGAGTGTCGTGGTACTCCTGTGTTCTCAAAAATAGGGAAGCATTCAATAAATATATGTTTGTGCTCTTTTTTTTGGAAAATATAGACCCTATTGAAAACCTTCGGGTCAAATAACTGTAGGTCCAACAGCCACCCTAGTGCCCCCACCAACTTTCCTCCCAAAGTTACACCCTTGCATCCATCCATGATGTAATATATGGTCTTCCTGTCTCACAGTCCTTCATGATGGTTGGAGTTCAAAACAGAGGAGCCTTAAAAACCCTAAAATGAGCTGCTGTGACCCTCGAGGTCAAAGGTCATACAGGGAGGAAGTGACAAAGTCATCTGCTGAATAAACTGGGTCAAAGGTCCGTGGGTCAACAAGTGAAGCAGTCTGGCATTTTTTGTTGTTTGTTTTAGCAGCAAATTAAATGACTGCAGGATATAAGGTGCTGAAATGTTCTCCATAAAATTCCCTTTCTATCAAAATATCTACAGTAGGAAATGTGAGACAACGTGATCAAACAGTCTCAGTAGTTAAACATGGTAAATCTCTCAGCTCCATAGGACCTGAGCCTGGAGATGTGGCAGCATCAGTAATGTAGCTTTAAACGAAGAACAGGTGCATTATTGTTAAAATGTGATAAAGAATCACAATGAGTACGTTTATGAGACATTCAGCACCAGTTTCAGTCCTTGCCTCAGGAAGGTCTAAGGGAGAGCTCGGTTCTGTGCTGTGTTTGCACATCACGCCAGTGTCCAAAACGCTCCATCTCTTTATGTGAAGAATCGCTCCTGACTGTCTGCTGCCATTCATGGCTAAGCCATGCACTGGTGGAAAACCAGTCTACTAGTCGACTCCTTCTTAGAACTAAATGATCCTAACCTAGGAAACTTATTGTCTTTTTCCTTTGAAATGTTTCATGGCAGGAAGATGGGTAAAGTAAAATATTCTAAAGCCTGTAAGAAAAGCTGAAGTTGAGGTGGACTGGTTACCTCTGGATCTGACCTCTCTATGATGGGTCAGCATGTTCCTCCAGGCTCATCCTAGCTTCCTTCCACATGATAATCATTCATTTATTTTGGTTGTGTTGTGGTTCTAGCTTCACTTCTGATATGGATTTCCAGGGTTTTCAGAGAACCTGAACACAAGCAGCTAGGCACAGTAAATGCATGGATGTGTGTGAACTCATAAAAAATTGTTTGGATCTTGGATCTTTAGTGGATGTGCTTGGATGATCTTTTCCTTTTAGTTCTCATTCCTTCATGCTAACTGTGAAGCATGATGCCTCTGTTAGTCAGATATTCATAAGATTTCCGTGGCTTTATAAGATAAGATAGAACTAAAACTCTGAGTTCAATTGAATTTCGCTTTAAAATTCTTTGTTTATCCATTTGGTTTTCTTGCATTTTTATGGTTTAATGGCTAATTTCTGTAGAACTCTGCAGAACCGTTGATGTTGGCCACTTCAAAAGGAAACAGGAAGATTTTGCTGCTTAGAATAAAGTATCAGGAGTTTTTGCACAGATCTGCTAAATGCAGTTTGGATGTTTCCTCATGCGAACGCTGCACATTTCCTATTATTTGCCCTCTGATTTGGTATCAGCTCACTGCTCTCATGTCCGCATCCTCCTCTAAGCGACGCGGTTGGTCCCAGATGGACCTTGTTGCTTTCAGCAGGTATAAATCTTTCTAACAGACTGGAGGGGCCACCCAGCCCTCTGCAGGTCACTGAGGAGTTCCCAGGAGAGAGAATGAGAGAGGTGTTTATCCTGCATGTCAGGATGTGCAGCGATTCCTCGTGTTTCCTTTCCTGGATCAGAGAGATCTTCCTCCCCATGTGACAGCCTGAGCTTCTGATCAGTTTTTATCTTATTTTCAATCAAAATTAAACCCCGAGAAACAACAAGCTCCTCCATCTTGTCCTCTCCCTACTCCCTGCATCCGTCTAGCAGCTGACCTTTGACCCTACCCACCGTGGGAACGTCGTCAGGAGGATGAGTCGGCGTGACAACCGAGAGGACATTACCACGGCGATGATGAGCCTACCAGATCCGTCAGCACCTGTCGGACCCCTCCTACACCCAACACAGACATCAGGAGGCAGAAATATGAGGCTTCATTCTAAAAAGTTTAAAAACCCTTCTGGTTTATTCTGTCTTCTTTACAAAAAAATAACAGAAAAATAACCGGGGAGAAAAGTGGCATCCTGTCATTTTCCAGATGAAAGTTAAAAGGAATAAGCATTTAACAAGTTTCATTTGAGAAGTTTATGCTCCCTTTGATAATAATCACATGGAATTAAATTGTGTTGCAAAATTCAGATGATTTGTTCCTTTTTAATATAATTATTCATCTTAAGTTATGTTATGCACTTTTTAACTAGACCCACACATGAAGAACTAATAGAACTGAGCTGAGGAAATAAAGGAGAAGGTTCTGTTCGAGTCCCGGCACGTAACCCGACTCAGTTTGGGGACGACAGCAGAAAATTTACAGCCTGCAGTAAAAACTCAAAGCGTGGGAAGAAGGAGGAGATGTTTGATCAGGATGAACTGCTCCTGACATCAGGAACTGAGCAATCAGAACATTTGAAACGGTTTCCTCTCTTCTCCACCTTCCGTCATTCCTCTCTATTTTCAGGGACACCTGTCCTGCATGGTTTGGGTCAGGGGTGTCTAGGTCCAGTCCTCCAGAAATATTATCCCTTCTCCAATATGAATCAGAGGTTTGGAGAAGGATGCATCTAAAAGCTGCTGGTTGTGTAGAACCGGACCTGTCCCCCCTGTTCTGTTCTAAACCAAGCAGGATGGGGTCCCTGAGGACCAGCGGTAGAAACGATTTCAGAGGGATATCCCTGTTTCCAACAGCCATGTGACCAAGCAAAAACCAAAACACTGAAGTCTTAAAGCTGCTGGATTCCTAAAGATCCACGGCGGCTCTGATCTGTCAGAGGTAGTCCCGGTCCTGGAGGTGGGACCCTGATTTATGATGTTTGTTTATCATTCAGAGAGGAATGCCAGGAGGAGCCTGGAGTTTACACAGCAGGAAGCAGCTGTTTCTCTGCTCCGATGGTCTCTGGGTCTGACCCCAAACCTCTCAGGTTAGACAGGAGGGATTCTAAAATGGACCTGCATCAGAACAGAACCAATGTCCAGGTCTGTTATCGTGGTGAACGACAGTAACACAACATTCAAGAGATTTCCTTGCAGACTGAATGGGATTGAAGATCACAGAGGGAGAGCCTGAGTTAGAAATTGATCATATTGTGATGTTCGCTGACACCATTTTGAGTTAAAACTACTGGACGGGTCCAGAAAGCTTTGCATGATGTCTGTAGATGTAGAGTAGATAAGGAGGTTTCCTGTAGGCCGGCCAGGAGCTGGGTTTAGAGACAGATGGAAAGGTTTGACCAGAAGGACCACCCCTGGTCTTCTTCTCTGCAACTTCTCCGTAAATCATTCATAGTCCTAGTTCCTCTCTGAGGTTCTCCTCCTTCCAGGATCATGTTCTATTCTTCTCTTGAACTGAACTGTTTTATTAGGCCAGAAGTTCTGGTTCTTCATCTTGCTGGAAGACCCATTTTCTTCCTGCCAGACACCACTGGGTTTTGAGTTTCCAGGGCCTTTGGGAGTGAAAAGCCCACATCATCTCAGATCTTTCACCGTGCCTATTAGAGGGTCAGAGCTGCTTTTCCAGAACCCTCCTCTTGTTGCACAGCAGAACCACCTTAATGTTAAAAAGTTTGTTCTTAGTCTCATCAGGTCCAGTAAACGCACCTGCGGAGTTGAACAAACTCCCCATGTTTAAGTTTGTGGTGGTAGGACGTCCATCCAAAACAGAAATTTTTACTTTTTCTTTTTACCTTCATATTGTCATGATTTTGGCGCTGATGACTGGCTATAATTTTCATTCCGTTCACCTGTCTAACTTTACCTGGTTTCTAATCACTGCTCATTTGATCCACCTGCTCCTGTCTCTATTTAAGGTGCTTGTATCCAGTTATCAGTGCCTGACTATGACCTGTTCTGCCTCTCAACCACTGAGCCTGCCTATCCCTGTCTGAATGTTTGCCTGAACTGTCTTTAGACTCCTGGACCTATGAGCCTGCCTGTTCCTGTTATAATCTGTTTACCTGACCTGGCTTCGGACACCTGCTTGTTCTCCAGGGCTGCAGCATCTATCATGTCTATATAACATCCACTGCTAGATTTACGTGGTCGCTAACTTGTGTTTCCTTTTATGTTCCTTTTATGCACAGGAAAAGGATCAGTAAAGTGGGGCTATGGCTGTGGTAAAAGTTTCCTTTTGCTTAAGTAAAGACATTTTAAAGAGGGACAATGAGATCTTGGTTGCTATAAATGCTTTGTTGAATAAACAAACAAGTGTGATAGTCATTGACTTTATGAATTGGCTTTACAGAATATCTAGTAAATAATGGTGAAGACCGTGTATATCTGTTAAAACGTGATATGCTTAAGATATGAGGGATATGTTACTGCCCAAACCACATTACAGTAGTTCAAATAAATATAACATTAAATGAGAAAAGGGATGAATTAAACTATACACTTTTCTTAATATTTCACCAACTTTGTTGTTATTTTGCTAACAAGCTCCGTATGATTGGCTCAATTAAGTCTTTCGTAAAGCAAAGTGCATATGAATTTTGTAGTTGGGTGATTTCTGTTTGTGCTTGCTCTTTGGAATAATAATTACAAATATCTAAAAACATAATAGTTAAAAGTAAAATTTCTTTACACTGAGTCATTTGTTTGAAACTATAAGGTAAATCATCATTTACACTATCAATCAAATAGTTAAAATCATTATGAGTAGGAAAAAAGTTTGTTTTGTCAGCAAATAATAAAGGAGTGAGATGTGCACAAGTTGAAACTAAATGATTAATATAAATAAAGCACAATGAAGGACCCAAGGTTAAGCCTTGAGGCACCTAATTTAAAATTCTAGACTTAGTGAAGGGGTAGGCATGAGTAATATTAAGTAATCATTGAACCACTTCAGGGCAAATTGTAAAAGTGCTAAGTGCCAGCTGCAGTTTCTTTTTATTGTTTGTTTTTACAGTACTAGTGGTTCTGACAGTCGGCTGACAGGAAAGGGGATATGAGAGAGGGGGAGAGGCGTGCGGCAACGGACCACAGGTCGGATTCGAACCCGGGTCAGCCACGTCGAGGACTTAGGCATCTGTAGATGGGTGGTGCTCACTGATCACTGCGCCACCTGCACGCCCAGCTGCAGATATTTTAATTGGAATAAAAAAAGAACATAAAAAAGTACCAGAGGTTAGGTTAGATGTGTTTAGATAATATCACTGGGCTGAAAGTCTGGACGTCGCTTGGAAAGGTGTGAGATGTTTTGCACTGAGCGTAGTGTAAAGTTCTGCAGATAAGCAAATCCAGAAATAATGTTTATTTTGCATTTCCAGTAATGCGAACGCAGCAGAACAGAGGAAGCTGCTCCACCTTGAACTCCACTGATAACCTCTCTGCAGAGACTCATCAGTCCAAAACAAAAGGGCTGAAATAAATTCATGACAGATGAACGGCGCAGAGAGCTGACCTGTTCAAGAAATGTAAAAAACACTGAATAAATCATGTAAAATTGACTGAAGTTAACAGATGATATGTAAAGGAGCTGCAGCCCGTTTAGAAAACAGGAAGAACCTGTGATAACATCTGCTAATGGAGGGGCTTTCTGCAGCAGCTTCCTTTCAAAGAGGCTCGGTCCACCAGGGATTTCCTCTCCACCTACTTCTGCCTTTCTGTGGGACTTTGCAGACGCTGGGTTTTACTTTTGCTGAGCATGACGTCAGTGTAAGAAAGGTGAAGGTTGGAACCCAAACAGAAGGACAGGTTGAGAAAATCTTCTCAGATTTCCTTCTTCACAACCAGGAAGCCTCTGCAGCCTGGAAATTAATCCTGATCCGACCTTTGTGGTTGGAATTAGGGTGGAGTCACATATTTTTCAATCAAAAATCCACATTGTTTACAGGAGTTAGTAGAATAAACTGTCATTTTTTGATACATTCACAATTTATGCACATTTTGGGCATTGTTATAAAAAACAAATGCAACAACCATGGAACATCATTAATAACCTATGGAATATATATGGATAAAGACATAATAAAAGAAATATGGAAAAATAATAAAAGAAGTGGACTGACATTTTATTAAAGGATTTATGAGGATATCATCAATGTCACATTTGTAAAAACAATATGAACAATCTTTTAAGGACTTTTGATTTTAAGAATAGGAATAAAACTGAACAGTTTGAAACAATGCAAATGTTAATAATTGTTTTTAATCATCTTTATATAAAGGAAGTAGCTACAGCCTCATGAATAAAAGATTCAAAACGTGTAGCTCCTAACACCAGCACTTTTTCTGCGTTTTAACATTCAGACCCCTTTCTTTTAACCATCAGAACAGAAATTAGATGAAATTGTGTTTAACCCCATATAGGGCATCCAGTGCTATACCTTGAAAATCAGAATGTCAAGCCAATAGTGTTATTGGGATCCAGGAAAATACCTTAATACTTTTGTAACATTCAAAAAATATGAATATCTTTGATGGCAAAAGTTAACGTTGAGGATCATGGATCGGTTGAGTTCTGCTGGGAGTTTTGGACATTCTCCGACTGTCATGGGTGCACTGGGGACCTTTGAATGTGGGATGTCTAGCAAGTCCCAACCAAACTGTGAGGTACCTGTCAGCTGTTTATTTCTGTGCTGTTCATCTTTTGAACTTGGCTTAACTTCCTCTTCTCAGACCTTATGCAAGGTTTTTCTTCCCCTGATGCTTGATGTGACGTTGCAACAACAGCTTGAGGGAATCACTGGAGTCTTGTTTCTAAAGATTTGCTCCAATCTGAACCAGCTGGAAAGTACAGGCAGACTGACACATTTCTGGGACTTTTGAGAAAATCTGTTGACGGTAAAGAAAAACCTGCTGACTGGTTGAACAGCTGATTGTTTAAAAGGTAAAAAAAAAAAAAACAGTTCAAGTTTTCTTCCCTCATTAAGCCACAGCTGGGTGATGACCAGCACCAGAGAAACGTTCTGCTGGAAGGTATACATCTAGGAAAAGACACGTTTTCTTACAGAATCTTTTTGTTTTCACAACTTTAATTAATCTGTTGGTCCTTCTACAGTTTTCTTGATTTCAACATAGATCCTTTTTTCAATAAGAGATCCATACATGAGGTCCATGATGGCAGAATAATGATGGAACCAGAACCAGGACTTGTCCTCATGCAAACCCAGACCACAACCATGAGTAAACTCTGCTTAGAACTCCCTGGTTTGATTAAAGTCGTAGGGAAACGGCCGTTCCATTGGTTCCATTTCCGAATTCTCCCAAGTGGTGCCTGACTTTGCACAAGTGAATAAAGTGAATGTAATTGGTCGTTTATCAAGGGGGCGGGATTGTTGTGGCGGAAGGTTCGCAAGCAAGTTTGGTTGTGGCCGGTTTATCAAAGCATATTGCTAACCAGTTATCAACTTAGTGCTAGTAGGTTCCCAATGGGAACATTGGGACCAAGTAGCACTAAATTGGTGACTTACAAACGACACTCAAGAAACACTATGGACAGAGAAAACATGCAAGAGGAGGAGAGTTTAGTGTCGGAGGTCGTAGATCAGTCTCCTCCATCTTACATTTTTTATTTAGAGGAGGAAAGCGGGGACGAAGATGTGGAAGAGGACGCCAGGGCGGCAGAAGTTTGGTTTGGTGTAGAAGGCTTACAGCCGTACATGTTTGAGCCCTTGCCTCGCAACGCTGCCAGTTCTGTTAGCTCTACGCCTGCTGAAGACACAGACGTCCATCCCCGTGAACACTGGGACAGAACTCAATGGGAAAGTAAATGATTCTTATTTCAACCGCTGCGTGTATTAGCTGCAACATATGAATCAAGATGCTATGACTGAAAAAATTTGATTGACAGATGACCGTTGATATATGATTGGCTGAATTTAGGTGTACAGGCTGACGTAAAACTAACTGGCCTGCATAAGATAATGAAAAACCCCACAGATTTTAAGACAGAATTTGTTTAAAAATAGAAATTTTCTAAATTTTGGGACAATATGTAGTACATTTATATTTACATGTTAAAGCCAGAATGATTTGACATTTAAATATGACTTCCCTTCGACTCTAAAATACATAAATGGGCTTTTATATTTACTTAGTGTACCTTAGGGAAATTCTGATGGCCCTGCTGTGGTTTAAAATCTAAATATGCAAAACATTTTAGTTACAAGTGCTTAGTCTTTAAAAGAATTTAAACAAAAGTTATGAATAGAGGAAAGTTTTTGCCAAATTATAATATTTTAATTTCAGAAAAGACTAAAATAAATCTTATCAAACAGGGGATCTATTAAAGTATGGATTTTCCCATTAAGTCAGCACCCACCACAGAAATAAAAAATAGTAATTAAAAAGACCACAAAAAAAAATATCCTACGAGCTACTGTAGCAAAGATATAACAGATTTCTAAATAGGAATACTTCCAGTGTATAAACTCTTAGTAATGAAATTAACATATACGGCTGTACAATAGAGGATGCTCAGAACCTTTGCTCTGTCATGATGGGTTCACTAAAGGAGACCCAGTTATGCAGAACACCACTGACGGACACAAGGATAAAAAGTTGAACAGTTTATTTAAGCACAAAACACACAGAATGTACTGATTCTGGTTAGGGCCTGGATACTGGTTCACCGGAGTCTACGTGAGAGACAGCACAGTTAGTGACTGCTGACAGGGTTTGATTTCCACAGGTTCACTGTTTGTACCTTAAGGGTTCTTGAGGTTTACTTTGAGAGAGTCACTGTTGGTTCTGGAGAAGAGTTTGTCAGCAGAGTCCGTTTGCTGCTTCAGCGTCTCGCGTCTTAGCTTGAACAGACCTTGGCTTAGATTTCCCAGCTCTAGTCCTGAGCTGCTTGGGGTTTCTCTGTGAGTCTTCAGGGTTTGGCTCAGAGGGTCGGCTCGGCAGGTTAGCTCTTCCAGAGCTTTCACAGAGGAGGCACAGGTTTCCTGGAAAACAGAGACAGTAGTTAGAATCCAGACTGGATTCAAAGTCATGGAGATTCACTGAGGATCTAGGCTTTAGCGCTGACCAACTGGAACAACACTGCGGCGTTGAGGCAAGGTCTGAAGACAGCTTATGTAGTGGATCCTCTGATGATCTTGACGAGCAGCGGCTGTGCAGGAGGCTCCCTCAGAGGATCCACGGCGGACTCTGCTGGAGAAAGATGGGATTTTCTCCAGCTCCCAACAGTACCCCCCCCCTCAACGACCGCCCCTTGGCGGTCCGGAAGAGGTTGATGGGCAGGAACGCTCGTATTCCTCGATGAGTGCCGGGTCAAGGATGTACGAGCCTGGGACCCACTGGCGATCCTCCGGTCCGTAGCCCTCCCAGTCGACGAGGTACTGCCATCCGCGACCTCGTCGACGGGAGTCCACGATGCGGCGCACCGTGAAGGCCGGATGGCCATCGACCTCCAGGGCGGGTGGTGGGGAGTCGGACGGAGGGCACAGAGGGCTCGAAGAGACGGGCTTGATCTGGGAAACGTGGAATGTAGGGTGGATTCGGAGGGACTGAGGTAACTGGAGACGGACAGCTGAGGGGTTGATGACTCGAGAGATTCTATATGGTCCGATGAATCTCGGGGAGAGTTTTCGAGACATCCCCTTGAGGGGGATGTCCCGAGTGGAGAGCCACACCTCCTGGCCCTCAGAGTACTCGGGGGCGGGACGTCTTTTGGCGTCGGCGAAACGTTTTGCTGATGCAGATGACTGATTGAGTGTGGCGATGGTTTCCCTCCAAATCCTCTAGCAGCGACGGATGTGATGATTAACGGATAGCACCGATATCTCTCTCTCATCTGCGGGGAAAAGAGGTGGTTGATATCCGAGACTGACCTGGAATGGGGACTGTCCAGTGGATGCAGAACAGAGGGAATTGTGGGCATATTCAATCCACGGAAGGAATTGGCTCCAGTCCACGGGGTTACTAGACGTGAGGCAACAGAGGGTGGATTCCAGTTGTTGGTTCATGCGCTCGGTCTGACCATTCGATTGGGGGTGGTAACCTGAGGTGAGAGAAGGTTTGCAGCCGAGCGCAGAGAGAAAGCTTTCCATACCTGGGAGATGAATTGAGGACCTCTGTCCGAGAGGATCTCCTGGGGGATGCCGTGAAGCCGGAAAACATGCTTAATGAGGAGTTGAGCGGTCTGGAAGGCTGTAGGAAGCTTTCTGAGGGGAACAAGGTGGCAGGACGAAAAACGATCAACTATGGTGAGTATAGTGGACATACCTCGGGAGACTGGGAGACCGGTGACAAAATCGATGGCGACATGGGACCATGGGCGCGAGGGAACAGGAAGTGGTTGAAGCAGGCCAGAAGGAGGTTGGTGTGAGGCTTTGTTACGGGCACATGTGGGGCAAGCCAACACATACTCCTTAACGTCTTTGTGGAGAGTGGGCCACCAGAAGCGTCTGGAGATGAGAGCAACTGTCCTACTGACTCCTGGATGAGCTGAGAATTTGGCGGCATGCATCCACTGGATAATACGGGACCTGACAGAAGATGGGACATATGTACGGTTAGATGGGCCGTTACCTGGGTCGGGTTCAGTGGCCAGAGCTGAATTAATGAGGTCTGTTATCTCCCAGTTGACCACTCCCATTGTACATGATGCCGGAAGGACAGGTTCAGGAGTCTCAGGATGATCGACGGAGTAGAGAAGAGAGAGAGAATCGGGCTTCACGTTCTTGGATCCGGGTCTGTAGGAGATGATTAGGTTGAAGCGAGAGAAGAAAATTGACCACCTGGACTGGCGAGGATTAGCCTGTTTAGTTGACTGGATGTAAGCCAGGTTCTTATGGTCAGTCCACACAAGAACCGGGTGCTCAGCTCCCTCCAGCCAATGCCTCCATTCCTCCAACGCCAGTTTGATAGCCAGAAGCTCTCGGTCACCCACATCGTAATTTTGTTCAGCGGAGGAGAGCCTACGGGAGAAGAAAGCACAAGGGTGTATCTTCTGATCTGAGTCGAGCCTCTGGGATAGGACAGCTCCAACACCAGAATCTGAAGCATCCACCTCTAAGATGAACTGCTTAGTCGGATCAGGTTGAATTAGGACAGGTGCTCTGGAAAACAAGGATTTTAATTTCTCAAAAGCTGCTTGAGCCTCGGGGGTCCACTGAAATGCGCGTTTAACAGCAGTCAGGGAGGTTAGTGGAAGGGCGGTCTGGCTGTAGTTTCTAATAAACCGGCGGTAGAAGTTAGAAAATCCTAAAAACCTCTGAAGTTGTTTTCGGTTCTCTGGAACAGGCCAGTCTAAGACTGCTTTGATCTTGTCCTCAGAAGGTTTTACCTGGCCGCCCTCGAGCACAAACCCCAAAAAGGAGACAGAAGGTTGATGAAATTCGCACTTCTCGGCTGCTTATTCTCCAGAAGTCTCTGTAAGACAAGTCGGACATGTTTCTTGTGTTCATCAAGGTCCTTGGAGTAAATGAGAATGTCATCAATGTACACCAAAACAAACACGTTGAGAAAGTCTCTGAGAACATCATTTACTAGGGCCTGGAAGCAGGCTGGAGCGTTAGTTAGACCAAAGGGCATAACGAGGTATTCGAATTGACCCAAGGGTGTTTTGAAGGCTGTTTTCCATTCATCGCCCTCACGGATCCTAAGGAGATGGTAGGCGTTTCTTAAATCCAGTTTGGAAAACACTGTAGCACCCTGTACTGGTTCAAAAGCAGAGGCGAGAAGAGGCAGTGGGTATTTGTTTTTAATTGTAATCTGGTTCAAACCTCGATAGTCTATACAAGGTCTCAGAGAACCATCTTTCTTTCCCACGAAGAAGAAACCGGCGCCCAATGGAGAGGACGAAGGACGAATTATTCCAGCAGCCAATGATTCGTTGATGTATTTTTCCATAGTTTCTCTTTCGGGTTTGGAAATGTTATACAATCTGCTGCTAGGAAGAGGAGCACCAGGTAAAAGTTCAATGGCGCAATCGTATGGTCTGTGTGGAGGTAGGGACGTCGCACTGACCTTACTGAAGACTGGGGCTAAGTCATGGTACTCAGAGGGGACAGAAGAAAGGTCAGGAGAGTCCATCTCCCCCCCACCTCTAGGGGACCCCACCCAGGGGGCAGCAGAACGAAGGCATGTTTCGTGGCACGAAGTGGACCATGATTCCAGGAGACGTTTAGTCCAGTTAATGTGAGGATTATGCTTCTCCAACCATTCGAACCCGAGAACCAGCGGGGAACATGCAGAGGGAAGAACAAAGAATGTTATTGCCTCTCGGTGGTTACCTGACAGAAGTAGCTCGAGGGGCTGGGTTTGGTGGGTAACTCGATGGAGTCTCTTTCCGTCAATAGCGGAAACATTGAGAGGCTGAGAGAGAGGAATGGTTTTAATCTGGAGTTGCTGGACGAGGTTTGAGTCGATGAGATTCCGTTCACAGCCTGAGTCGACGAAAGCAGAAAAAGAAAGACTTTGATTATCACAGAAAAGTGTGGCAGGTAGTAACAGTCGAGGAGATTTCGTAGAGTTAATTCGGCCCGCCAGACTCCTCAGATCCTCTGGCGGGCCCCGGCTTTTGACTTTGCCGGGCAGGAGGCGATGAAGTGTCCGCTCTCACCACAGTAGATACATAATTTGCTTAAGAAGCGCCTCTGTCTCTCCTCTGAAGTGAGCCTGGTGTGTCCCACCTGCATTGGTTCGACCTCCCTTTCGCCAGAATGAGAGGCCTGAACGGGTAATGGTAAAGGCTGGGGTTTAGACCTCTGAATGGGCAACTGCTCTGTAGAGGAAGAGCAAACAGTCACGTTATGTGAGGCAGAAGAAAATGTACTCTGCTTCTTAGAACTGTTTCTGGCTCGAATTCGATTATCTAGTCTGATGGAGAGGCGAATTAAATCTTCGAGGGTGGCTGGTTCATCGAGGGTTGCAAGTTCATCTTTAATCTGTTCATTTAACGCCATGAAAAAAGGCTCCTTTCAAGGCGCTTTGGTTCCAACCGGAAGCTGCCGCCTTAACCCGGAAGTTAATTGAAAACTCTGCCACCGAAGAATTTCCCTGTTTAAGGTTGAAAAGGGCTCTAGAATCAATTGTTTGATCTGTTTCTTGGTTAAAAACCTGGGTAAATTCAGCAATGAAATCAGAGTAGTAGCAATTTAAACTGTCGTCAGCGGCAAATCTTGCCTGAGCCCATTCCAAGGCTCTTCCTGTTAACTGAGAGAGAATGAAAGTTATTTTCTTGTGATCCGTGGAAAAACAGCCAGGGGAGTTCTGAAAAATCAATCGACATTGAAAAAGAAATCCTTTGCAATCCTTCATGTTGCCAGAAAATCTTTCTGGGAGACTAGGACGGAACTCTGATGACGTCACGGCCTGTGACCTCGGAGGTGGGACTGGACCCGGAAATGGTTGTGGTGCAGCATTAGCGCTGTTCAGAAAATTAGCACAACTCTGTAGCATTTGGTTATGAGTTCCTACTAGATGGTATAACTCGCGGAGCGTTCGGGTTTGTCCCTGTAGTTGGGCATCCTGCTCTTCCAAACGACGGATGAGGTGATCTGCTGGGCCTTGAGTTTGGCCGCAGTGTTCTGTCATGATGGGTTCACTAAAGGAGACCCAGTTATGCAGAACACCACTGACGGACACAAGGATAAAAAGTTGAACAGTTTATTTAAGCACAAAACACACAGAATGTAC
Source organism: Cyprinodon diabolis (assembly GCA_030533445.1). Classification (NCBI taxonomy): domain Eukaryota; kingdom Metazoa; phylum Chordata; class Actinopteri; order Cyprinodontiformes; family Cyprinodontidae; genus Cyprinodon; species Cyprinodon diabolis. Next base: position 40,411,892 of record CM060079.1, read on the forward strand.
TGATTCTGGTTAGGGCCTGGATACTGGTTCACCGGAGTCTGCGTGAGAGACAGCACAGTTAGTGACTGCTGACAGGGTTTGATTTCCACAGGTTCACTGTTTGTACCTTAAGGGTTCTTGAGGTTTACTTTGGGAGAGTCACTGTTGGTTCTGGAGAAGAGTTTGTCAGCAGAGTCCGTTTGCTGCTTCAGCGTCTCGCGTCTTAGCTTGAACAGACCTTGGCTTAGATTTCCCAGCTCTAGTCCTGAGCTGCTTGGGGTTGCTCTGTGAGTCTTCAGGGTTTGGCTCAGAGGGTCGGCTCGGCAGGTTAGCTCTTCCAGAGCTTTCACAGAGGAGGCACAGGTTTCCTGGAAAACAGAGACAGTAGTTAGAATCCAGACTGGATTCAAAGTCATGGAGATTCACTGAGGATCTAGGCTTTAGCGCTGACCAACTGGAACAACACTGCGGCGTTGAGGCAAGGTCTGAAGACAGCTTATGTAGTGGATCCTCTGATGATCTTGACGAGCAGCGGCTGTGCAGGAGGCTCCCTCAGAGGATCCACGGCGGACTCTGCTGGAGAAAGATGGGATTTTCTCCAGCTCCCAACATGCTCCTTATCTGTTTGCTCTTATTATACATCATCTAAAGCTCAGTCAGGATGGATGGAGCACATCTGAGAACATCAGTTTCAGGTTATGGCGGGGATCTTTATTTAGATTTAGGTCAGGACTGATTACTGTATCTAACTGTGCTTAGTTTTTAACTATCCACTGTTTCCACCTATTATCTCCATGTGTATTATTTCATTTAATTATCATTCAGATTCCATTCAATTCAATTCAGTTTCAGTTTATTTTTATAGCGCCAATTCACAACACATGTCTGTCAAGGCGCTTTACAGAGAAAATTCAGTAAGATCACCCAGACAGATTGGTTCAAAGTTTTAAAGGAAAACGAGCTGACTCAGCATTCGCTCCTCCTGGATTAGCATAACAGTCATAACAGTAGAAATTGGCTTGCATTTTGTCAACTCTTTAACAATCCCTCAGATTGAACAGGCATGCAGAAAATCTGTCAGGTTGGGTGGAGGCAGAGATGATTCTCTGATTTCACGAAGGACTAACTCGCTACTGAGGCAAAAATTCAGAAAAATGCAAAAATTCTGAAAATCAAACAAAATCCAATAAAGGTAAAGGAAAATACATCTGGGAAGCATGAGACGAGGAAGCTACAAAATACCAAGGAACCAGCAAACAGGAACTGCAGAGGTGGTGTATATATGGGGAACAGAACGAAGCATGGGCTAAAGCCGGGCATACATTGTACATTTTTTTGCCCTTTTCGGGAAATTCAGTTGACACCAATCAGCTTTGAACCACACCTCCACGAAAGCCAATTGGCATCCAAAGTTCATCTTAAAAGGCCTCCAATACGCACCTGTCTGCTCCTGTGGGCAGGTGGTGGTTTCGCTATGTGACTTCATTCAGATTACACCGTTTCAAACCACCTCCAGCCCCTCCTCCACCTTCTTAGCTAAAGCTTCATCAGAGTGTTATTCCTCCCGGACTCTTACTGCGTTCCCTGTCTCTTCTCAACCGGTCTGGCAGAAGACCGCCATGTTGAGCCTGGTTCTGCCAGAGGTTTCTTCCCAACGGGGAGCTTTTCCTCTCCACTGTCGCTTCATGCTTGCTCATCATGGACAGGTTCTCTCAACCTGTGTTATCTAAGCTGGACTTCCATCTTCCAGGTCCCTATAAAGCTCAGCAGACCGTCTCACTAACCAGCAGTCTACAGACTAACCAACTTCTTCTATCTCCACTCCACCAGTTTCAGGCCTGGGGGGGAAACAGCCCTATTCTTTGTTCCTGTTCATGCATATCTATTAAAATTAAGTGCTATGTTTCCTGCCGAGGGCTGAGCGCCAAAGAAAAAGTAATTGTATCGATACATTTCTCCTAATTGTCTCTTCTCTTTGTGTGAGTTTTTCAGATTGAACTGCTAGATGACAGTAGTTTTTACACCATATCCTTTAAAAACTAGACAGAGTGTCTGCCTCACAAACTAAAACTGATAGTTGGTTCCACAGAAGACGAGCCTCCTACTCTACTTTTAGAAATTCTAGGAAACACAAGTAAACCTGCAGATTGAGAGAATATAGAAGAATAAGACAGATAATGTTTTTAGTATGTTCTAATATTCATTCATGAGCACAGACTTTAATGTGATGATTGATGGAAGTGGCTCTACAGCAAATGTAGGAAATAGACCCTGCAGGCTCCGGTAGAACTGTGCTAACTGCTATAAAGTCTTGCAACAGAGGAATTATAAAAACTGCTTAATTTAATCATGAGAGAACTTGATGTGGATCCTGAGTCAGCGTTTGTTACGACATGATATGAACTCTCACTCGGCTCTGAACTCCAGTCTTCATAGGAGGAGCTTGTTCTTCCTGGACTGCTATGTTTGCAGAGGTTACAGTAGCCTTCTGTAGGTTTCCCTGCTGCTGCAGTGGTTTTTTAACCTCTGACTGGAACTGGAGAAATCTCTTTTCCAGCATGTCTAAATGTGCAGTGAAAGTCGAGCCAGAGGTTCATGGAGGAAACTTCTCATGCAACGTTGCTCTGGTGAGCATGAGGTCTGGCTGCAGACGCAAGTTTCTAGACTTAATTAACAGCTGAGCCTTTGTCTCTGAAAAGATGCAGATGGAGCGCAGTAGATCCTGATATTGGACCTAAAGGAGCACAACAGAATTTCTAACCACCCCTTTTTCCTCTTCTTTACTTTGCATCAATATTCAGAATGCCCCCCCAACATAACCTTTCATGGGTTCCCTTCCAGGAGAAGGCACTGGAGGTCAGTGGCTGTTTCGAGAAATTAATAAATCAGGGTTTTTAACTGTGAACCAGAATGTTTGAAATAAACAAACAGGTAATTCTGTGTTTTTCCTGTTGTTTGTTTTAAGTTTTTTCCTTATTCTTTGAAGGTAATATATAAACTCATTCTCGTAAAAAAAAAGGGGGAAAGAGGAAACAGAAAGTGCTTCAGGGAATCTGAATGATTTAACAGAAACAACTTAGAATAAACCTGCTGAATGAGAGCCGTTCCTCCAAACGATGACGCATTTCAAAGTGATCCATGCTTACAGAGAGTGAAACAGGTGGCTCAGGCAAGGTGGGTGTTTGCAGGCCTTCACCAATGCAGCTTTTAAACTGATCATAGCAAAGCATTTTCATGCTGGTCTCTGTTGCTGTTTAAGCTGGAATCACAAACCCTCTAGAAACCTCCTCAGACAGCTCCATCTTGATGCCAGTACAGAAATTCCTTTAATTGTCTATTTCTAGATCATTGGTAGGAAGCTGTGGTTTCATACAAAACCACAGAGCAAGCATGAGTGAAACTTTTATGCTGATGTGGAGGACACAGGATTGAGCACAAAAAACTCAAAATACTCTGCATCCCTAAAGGCTGCACCGGATCAGAGAAGCGTTTACTGGGTTATTGGTTGTTCAGATTCTGCAGAATGATTGAGCATTGTCATCCTTCTTCCAGAGAACTGGTTAGCTGAAGTCAGAGAGCAGGTGGAAGGATGCCAAGGACTATAAAGTTTACCGTGTGACACAGCAGGGATCTTTTGATGGGTGCCAAGCTGTCATCAGGATTTCCTGTTTTACTCCCACCTACACTTAAGTTCTTTGTTCTTAAACTGGTGCTGTTTTCTAAGCAGCATGTGTTGCTCTGTCCTTAACTTATTTTCCAATCAGTGGAATTTCTAACACCTTCATGAAGTGATATTTGCTTCTTTGTTGGTTTCCCAAGAACGAAGGAAGCCAAGGCATTCCCAGTCCAGAGTGGGCCCTTCAGTCAGTTCCAGGCTCGCTCTTGGTCTCCATCCTGGTGCTCATGATTTGAAAAACTCCTAGAGTAGTCATCTATTGTGTTCAAAACCAACGCCACCGAAGGACTGGAACCTTCAAAAGTTGTTAATAGTTTGACTATAGATTCAAACAGGTCCAACCTTCTGCAGCTGTCACCCCACCTCACTCAGCGTGAGCTCTGTCGCCTAGCAACCGCGAAAGTTCACTGTACAGATATTGGAATCTGTGCCTAAAGTCGTAGGGAAGTGGCTGTTCCAACCGTTGCATTCTCCCGATTGGTGTACGACTTTACATGAGTGAATAAGGTGAATGTCATTGGTCGTTTATCAAGGGGGCGGGATTTTTTTGGCGGAAGGGTCGCAAGCAAGTTTGGTTGTGGCTGGTTTGTCTGCAGTATCTTGCTAACCAGTTAGCAACTTAGTGCTAGTAGGTTCCCAATGGGAAATTCCATTGGGACCAAGTAGCACTTAATCTACTGTCTTAGAAACGGCACTTTCAAGGAATGCTATGGACAGCGGAAACATGCAAGAGGAGGAGAGTTTTGTGTTGGAGGTCGTGAATGAGTCTCCTCCATCATACATTTTTTATTTAGAGGAGGAAAGCGGGGACAAAGATGTTGTGGAAGAGGACGCCAGGGCAGCAGAAGCTTGGTTTGGTGTAGAAGGCTTACAGCCGTACATGTTTGAGCCCTCGCCTCGCAACGCTGCCAGTTCTGTTAGCTCTACGTCTGCTGAAGACACAGACGTCCATCCCCGTGAACACTGGGACGGAACTCAATGGTAAAGGAAATTATTCTGATTTCTGATTTTAACCGTTGCGTTTATTAGCTGCGACATATGAATAAAGATACTATGACCAAAAAATGTGATTCACAAATAGAAACTATTCACATGATTTTATTATATTAAATTGCACATACAATATTCACCATTGTTCGTCGCCATTTTCCCCCTTTCCTCTGAGCACAGAACAGCTGCCTTGCTAGGACTTGCAATGAATCATGGGATACCCAGGGCTAAGCACCTTGTTTGGAGTCTTCCACTCCAAACAAGGTACGGCACCCAACTAATCGGCTGACGAATCTGGCCTTTGGAGGATGAAGCTGCTCCTGGTGAAATAACTCGCAGCAGCTCAGCTTCAAGCTCCTTCTGGATGGTGGAGGTCCTGACTGACTCTGTTTGCCCAACAGAGGTAGATCATGTCCATTGCTTGTATCTGGGAAGTTGTGGTCAGAGTGTCAGAACTTGGAGTAAGAAGCAGTGGCGCCTTGCCGAAAATATATTTATATATTTTTAAATTGTCCAAGAAAAATATTTAATCTTTAATGATGAGTAAAGGGTCATTTCATTTGTTGTAGGATCGGTGATGTATTTCCGCCTTAGGGCACAAAAATGTTTACTCATTGACTGTCGTTAAAAGTTGTACATGCGTAGTAGCACCTCTGCAATACAACGGCATAGGAGAGCTCAGGGCGAAGCTCTGGTGCGCCTTTAGGTGGCAGTAACTGTCGTCGCCGTTGTTGTGTGTCTGACTGACAGGCCGAGTCGCAGGAGGAGCTGGAGATGAAACAGTTTAGACCTGATCAGCCGAACATCAAAAATTAATCAGCAACCCAAAAGACAGATGGAGACGGTACACTCAGTATTTTTGCAGGACCTGGTTTAGCTACGAGGCTTGGCTAATTGCATGCAGCGAGGCTAATGCTGTATTCTGCGTTCCCTGCCTCCTTTTTCAAACGTCAGGATCTGACCCAGCATGGATAAAGATAGGTAGGACTGATTTAAAGTACTTTTTAGAAAAGGCAAAGAAGAATGAACAATCTGGGATTCACATGTAAATAAAATAATATAGTGGTTGTTGGTATAAATCTATTTTGAATTTACAGCCCCCCTTGGAGAAAACTCCACCAGCCGCCACTGCTAAGAAGTCAAAAGAGCTTTGCTTTTCAGTTTGGCACTTTTTTTACTTTATTAAACTGGAACAACACCTCCATTACTCTGACAAGGCCTCCCCCTTCTGTCCATCTTCTGCTCCAGTAAACCATCAGCACTTGTAGATGTACGTTTCCATCATGGCTGAGAATCATGACCAGGAGGAGGGACTCCTGTTGAAGGTCATGGCCTGTAGATGCTAACAGAAGCACATCATCTCCATGAAATAACACCCTCCTTAGCCTGACAACACATTGAGGTCCAGTCCATGAACAGCACAGCCAGGTCCAGGAATCAGCGGCTGCTTCATAGAAACCACCAATTCCAGCTTTCTGTAGCTTCTTTGCTGTAATAATTATTAGAGATCAACCGATAAAGCCAGGCAGACGAGCTCCGATCCAGCTAAAATCTTCTTTAAATCTCCAATATTACCACCTTTAAAGTAAACTTTTTTTTAGACTTAGCTGTTTATTCTTCTGTTTAACTGATTTCAATATTTTTATTAGAATATAGATAAAAAGGCTTTCAAACTGGTTCATTTTTTAAATTTAATTTTATCACATCCCCCTGAAAATACTCTGCATATTCCCTAGGGGGCACGCGCCCCAGTTTGGTAACCATTACTCTTATGAAACGGGCAACACATGAAGAAAATGTCCAAAAATATCAGCTGGCTCAATTCTATCTGTTATAGTGTATAACTATAGTGTTACATTTCATTGTATGTGTGCTCTGTTTGGGTTTGAATTTATATTTTTTGCTAATAGGCTCAAAATATAAGCTGGAACAACATTAATGTTCAACTCTTATTCTCCTTGCTGTACATGTTTGACTTATACTTGTTAATATGATTCATTTATGTAAGTTCTGGTTCAGGTAGTGTCATGATCATGACTCTGAGAGCTGGCCTAATTGCTCATTTCATTCACCTGCCTTACTCTGCCTGGATTCTAATTAGCATTCATCTTATCCACCTGCTTCTGCTTCTTTATATACGGCTCAGTCCCAGTTATTGGTGCCAGATTATTGATGTGATGTGACAATGAGATCATTGCTCAGGCTTTAGTTCATATTTTCATTCTCGGGGCCAGTAATGTTTTGTAATGTTCCTGATTTCCTGATCATGTTCTGTATTCAGGGATGGGAAATAACAAAGTACAAATACTTCGTTACTGTATTGAAGTAGATTTTTCTGATATTTTTACTTTACTACTTATTTTTATGGTGACTATTTACTTCTACTCCTTACATTTTACACAAATATCTGTACTTTCTACTCCTTACATTTTAAAAATTGGCTCGTTACTTTAGTTTTGAATCATTTCAATGGAGTTACTGTTATTATTTTTCACGTCATCAATACCAAATTCAATCTAATTGGATGGCAATCTACGTTGCATTTGACGCACCACTACAAGATTGTGAAAACGTTTTCCCCCTCTGTTCCTAAGTAGTCGTAGCAGCCATCTATCACACACAGCGTCGCGTCCTTTACTACATTTCCCAGCATGCACCACAGACCGGCCGTCATGGCGGCGGCATTTCCAAACAATTCACCCGGCTTATGCATTCCCACTTATTGTTTTTCACTTGTAATTTTTCTGACTCTAACTAGTCCCGCAGTTTTCAACCGATTTCAACAATTTTGGTATCAAAACGTTCAGCTTATTCAGGAGAATTATGCTATGTCTTTTGGTAAAGATATTTTTTGTAGTTTCCGCGATATTCAGCTTTTTCTGCGTTTTTTTTGTCCCATTGAAATACATGTAGAATTCTTAGATTTCAGCTAAATTCAGCTAAAACTTTATCATCTTTGACCTTTAACTTCTTCAGCATACTTTCAGCTACAAACACCATTCAACTTTTAACATGTTTCCGTATCTTTCTGCTTTTACTGTTTAACTCGGCTTTTTGCTAACTTTTACAGTTTTGCTTCAGTGTAGCTTCAAACTTTAAAAGAAAATTTAAAGATTTTCAGATTTATAATGGAAGTCTATGGATGGAATTCTTCAACTGCTAGAGTGCGTGCTCTAGCTTTTGAGCTGTTCTGGTTTTTCCGAACAAATTGTTCTCACTCCCTCATTTTTCTCTCAATTAAAATAAATTATACATCAAAACGTAGGTATTTTTTGTCAGGATTCGGGAAATGTAACCCTCATTTGTGTGGCATTTACAGTTTTCCAACAGACCGCGAAGAAGTCCAAACTTACCCAATAGAAATCCAATGAGAGACTTTTCAAAAATCACAGAAAAAAATCCAAAACGATACATATTTTCGTATCGCTCCCATATCTAAACTGTTTGATGTACGAACATGAAACTTGGTATAGAACATCTTCAGACCCTTCTAGCACTCACATTGAAGGAATTTTTTCGATATCATTTATGGTTTAGCTGTTTAGCTGACTTGTTCGGGCATAGGAAAACGTTGATTCTGAGAAAAATCCTCATACTCAGAAAAAAAACATTTTTACATCGCCACCGTGGCCAAATAGTTTTTAGTAGAAACATGAAAGTTGGCACAGTCGAAGCAGAAGCATGGCTGACGCCAACAGTGAAAGATTTTTTGAATACCTTTTACGGTTTTGGCTCACCGCTCGTTTGTTCGGAGGGGAAGTTTTGCTTTTGAGAGCTCTGCTCTACCATTGAGCTGCATGTTATTTAATGAGACCAGCAGGGTTGACAAACCTTTTTATTTCTCCTTCCCATTAAGGTTGTGAATGAGCTACAGCCATTAAAGTTACCCCAATCGGAGACAAAGGATAGCTGTCGCTTAGACTGAAAGAATTTTTTAGATACCATTTACGGTTTGTCTTCAGCACTCGTTTGTTCGGAGCTGATGTTCCCATTCAAAAAAGCCTGAGAGGAAAGGAACAAAAGTGAAGCGCGTTTCTCTCTTTCACTGACAGGCTCGTTAAGCGTTGTCAAGGTAACCGAGCTTCAAAGGGATTTTACCTCTGCCACTTTATACAGCACATTTTAATCTAATGGAGGGAGACAACACTGATTTAACATTTGGAAATGGATACAATATGACTACTGGCCATGACCCTTCCCTTCACACGCAAACCTGATGGACTTTCAAAATAAGACGCCCGGGACCCTACAAAATAAAAGCCCCTACATTAAACTCATATTTTTTTCCCAGCATATGGCTGAACATTATGACCCTAACTCAACCACTTTTTTAAAATTAGACTCTAGGGGGGTTTTCAAAACACACCCCACAACAAATTTCAAAATAAAAGCATCCCATTGCCACTTAATCTACTGCCCTAATAATGGGAAGAGTGATTTAACGATTGGAAAGTCATCAAGTATCACTGGTGGGTCTGACCCTTTTCTCAACACACAACCCTGCTAGACTTTCAAAATAAGACTCCAGTGACCCTACACAATAAAAGCCTCTATATTATACTCGCGTATTAATTGATGCAAATGGCTCTGCATTATGACCCAAACTCTACCAGCATGTTTCAGCTTTTTCCATTTACGCTCTAATACAGCATCTATTCACCCAATAACATGGAAAACCAGTGATTTTATATTTAGAAATGGATTCTATATCACTGCTGGGCATGACCCTTCCCTTGACACACATCCATGATAGACTTTCAAAATAAGACTAAAGGGACTCTACAAAATAAAAGCCTCTTCCTTACACACACTCATTCATTGTGCCGTATGGCTCGTAGCTATGACCCAAACTCACACACCTCAGTGCATATTACTTACACTGCATGAAAAGCTGGATTTTCGTCAATATTGGGCACTGTAGATTGTCGTGGAACTTCAGGTTAGCGGCAGTTTATGGCAATTTGCAGGCTTCGCCGAAAACTCCCGTAAATTGTCTGAAATTGACGTGGACTTTCTTAGGCAGTGTTCCCCCCATGCCTCCCCCCCATGGAATTCTAGGGGAGGCTTTAACATGTAAATGAAAATGCTGTGAGCTATACAAATGCAAATCAGGGTTGCAGGGGGAGTTTTACCCAAGTGACATTTTTCTAAAAGGTAAGAAAATCTCTGATACAAAGAGATGAGGCTCAGTATAGCCTCTTACATTTTAGCTTGAATTGATTTATTTAATTAAAGTATAGAGATCAAAACAGATCTTTAGCTGACAGAGTATTACATTTAGAGCAGTAATTATTAAAAAAAAAATTGCATTTAAGAGAAAAAATAAAATGTTGTCTGTCAATATGCTCAATTCACAATTACTTAAGTGGAAAAGTTTCAAGAAATGAGTCTGAGATGATTCACTTTATAACATGGCGCATTATCCTGTTGGAAGTAGCCATCAGAAGATTGGTACACTGTGGTCATAAGGTCCGGCCAGGTCAAGATCCGCAATTGCAATCGCACCAAACAGGAAAAAGAACATCGACAAATTCCGGTTCGTCAAATTAAAATATAGCAGCAACAGATCGGTGACTAGAAATTATAACACAATTCTTATATATAAAAAAAAAAAAAAAACTAACACCGTTTATTTAAATGATTGGATCCAAGCTATTGGTTGTTCACCAACGAGGAAGCAGATTTCTCATCTCCATCAAAATATTTATTTTATACCGAGGGACTTAAACTTTAATCAAATCCATTCAAAAAAAACTTCTTATTACAGGAATGAAAAGAGATGCTGAGTTTGGGAGTAGAGAACAAGTTCATTCAAAAAAGCAGTTTTGAATTATCCTTATCCCCGTTACAAAAATCTACAAAAAATATATATATATTTGGGCAGAAACTGAACATATGCTGGATGATGGTGGGATTTTTTTAATATATCATATTAAATTAAGCGCTCACAGGGTTCATAGCTACAGGAATGAGTGACTCTAATTTAATGCTATTTTAATGCTATTAGAAATGATTTTAATGTATGTATGTAAACACACACACACATATATACGTATATATCCTCTGCTTTTTCTCCGCCTGGAGCTTCCTTTCCGAACATACGGCTTTACGATCAGTTCCACGCAAATTAATAGTGATATAATATATCTGACGAAATTGTTTTTATAAGCATTTTTTATGAAAGAATAAATAATTTTAGTGCCAATTAAGGCCTTGATAAAAAAAAATGAATGAATTGTAATTATTTTTAATGATCCGCGGAAACCCTGGTTCATCTCGCGCATGCTCTCTACGATCTCCAAGAAACTCAGAGCGGAGCGGTCTGGAGCCACAGCGGAGGATGTATGCTTTGCTTTGTGCAGGCGGTCTGGAGCGGAGTATGTGGGATTTCGGGGTAAAACTCCTTTTGGAAGCGATGGCGACTCTGCAGTCGAACAAGACGAACTCAAAGAAGAGATGCTAGCGGTAAATATATGTTCGATTACTGCCTGCTAAGCTAAAAGCAGCCTAGCCTTAGCTACGGCTAATAGCAGCCTAGCCTAAAGCTACGGCTAATAGCAGCCTAGCCGAAAGCTACGGCTAATAACAGCCTAGCCTAAAGCTACGGCTAATAGTAGCCTTGCAAGAACAAGCTTTATTAAAGTGTATTTTTTGTGATTCACAGGAAGCAGTACGCCGTCTTCACAACTCGGAGACTAATTGCAGGCGCTATGAACCGGAGCAAGGGTAAGATTTAAAGAATATGCTTTCATTCTGAAAGGAAAGGTAAAAGGTAAAAGGAAATGGATACGGATAGATACCGATTATAGCTGTACATTTTGTTTTCACAGACTACTGTCGCCTCACAATGAGGCGGTGACCTCCTATTTGCTCGGAGCCAAATCAGCAAGTCCAGATTTGCACGATGTTGATAAAGACGACATTGTGTGTGACTTGTTTTAATGTTTTCTCCTTCCTTGTTACTGTGACTTGCGTTTGATTTTTTATTCATACCACTCTCATTTAATTGTTTTCCAGCTGCCTGTGAGACGTATTTTGAGACGGTACGCAGGAGCTTCAGATATACGCAGCCAGCCAACACGTTGCGTGCGGAGGCTGCCAAGCAATCTGCTCGGAGTCGGGCTAGAAGAAAGAGGGTAAGACTTTATTTGGTGACTATTTTTCAGGTGCATTGATAGATGTGTTGTGTCCATACGCAGTGCGCTGATTCATTTTTTTTTTTTTCAGCTGCTGAAAGCGAGGCAGAGTGTGCTAGCAGATGAGGAAGTGGAACTCTGGAAGTCCGCCACCGTCGACCTCATGTCCGACGAAGAAGATGGCGTCGTTGGCAGTGTCTCTGGATGGATTGTACGGTCGCCGCCATTTCGTAGGCCGGATCTCACTGAACTCTGTGTTAAGCTGCAGTCCCGGTTAGAAGCGATGCCGAAGTACAGAGCCACGCACAGTAGGCGTCTGCACATCGGACCTGCCTCGGAGGGAATGCTGCCAGTTACATCCAACCCTGAGGAAGCAAACGGACCGTTCACGGACTTGTAATTTTTAGATACGCATGTGTTTGGATACGTGTTGTATATAGTTGTGTGTGTTTTAATAAAGCTCTTTCTTTGCATAAACAGCTTCCTGGCAAATGTTCATTTCCTGTATAAATTCATTCATGTCCTTGATGGTAGCCTAATAATTGTGTAGTAGTGTAGGATAACATAAATACACAGCATATGAATGAATAAATATATGAATGAATAAATATATATTCATAAATATACAGTGGGGCAAAAAAGTATTTAGTCAGCCACCAATAGTGCAAGTTCTCCCACTTAAAAAGATGAGAGAGGCCGGTAATTTTCATCATAGATATACCTCAACTATGAGAGACAAAATGAGAAAAAAAAAATCCAGAAAATCACTTTGTCTGATTTTTAAAGAATTTATTTGCAAAATATGGTGGAAAATAAGTATTTGGTCAGTTCCAAAAGTTCATCTCAATACTTTGTTATATACCCTTTGTTGGCAATGACAGAGATCAAGCGTTTTCTGTAAGTCTTCACAAGGTTTTCACACACTGTTGATGGTATTTTGGCCCATTCCTCCATGCAGATCTCCTCTAGAGCAGTGATGTTCTGGGGCTGTCGCTGGGCAACACGGACTTTCAACTCCCTCCAAAGATTTTCTATGGGGTTGAGATCTGGAGACTGGCTAGGCCAATCCAGGACCTTGAAATGCTTCTTACGAAGCCACTCCTTCGTTACCCGGGCGGTGTGTTTGGGATCATTGTCATGCTGAAAGACCCAGCCACGTTTCATCTTCAATGCCCTTGCTGATGGAAGGAGGTTTTCACTCAAAATTTGACGATACATGGCCCCATTCATTCTTTCCTTCACACGGATCAGTCGTCCTGGTCCCTTAGCAGAAAAACAGCCCCAAAGCATGATGTTTCCACCCCCATGCTTCACTGTAGGTATGGTGTTCTTTGGATGCAACTCAGCATTCTCTCTCCTCCAAACACGACGAGTAGAGTTTTTACCAAAAAGTTCTATTTTGGTTTCATCTGACCATATGATATTCTCCCAGTCATCGTCTGGATCATCCAAATGCTCTCTAGCAAACTTGAGACGGGCCTTGACATGTACTGGCTTAAGCAGGGGGACACGTCTGGCACTGCAGGATTTGAGTCCCTGGCGGCGTAGTGTGTTACTGATAGTAGCCTTTGTTACTTTGGTCCCAGCTCTCTGCAGGTCATTCACTAGGTCCCCCCGTGTGGTTCTGGGATTTTTAATCACCGTTCTTGTGATCATTTTGACCCCACGGGGTGAGATCTTGCGTGGAGCCCCAGATCGAGGAAGATTATCAGTGGTCTTGTATGTTTTCCATTTTCTAATAATTGATCCCACAGTTGATTTCTTCACACCAAGCTGTTTACCTATTGCAGATTCAGACTTCCCAGCCTGGTGCAGGTCTATAATTTTGTTTCGGGTGTCCTTTGACAGCTCTCTAGTTTTGGCCATGGTGGAGTTTAGAGTGTGACTGTTTGAGGTTGTGGACAGGTGTCTTTTATACTGATAACGGGTTCAAACAGGTGCCATTAATGAAGGTAGCGAGTGGAGGACAGAGGAGCCTCTTACAGAAGAAGTTACAGGTCTGTGAGAGCCAGAAATCTTGCTTGTTTGTAACTGACCAAATACTTATTTTCCACCATATTTTGCAAATACATTCTTTAAAAATCAGACAATGTGATTTTCTGGATTTTTTTTCTCATTTTGTCTCTCATGGTTGATGTATATCTATGATGAAAATTACCGGCCTCTCTCATCTTTTTGAGTGGGAGAACTTGCACTATTGGTGGCTGACTAAATACTTTTTTGCCCCACTGTATATATATATATATATATATGTAAATTTATATGTAAATATATATATATGCCAACCAATCATGAGCGACTTTACTTGTTTAAAAAGAAGTGATTCCGTCCAATACTCAGTAAGAAAATTAAAGCCTGGCGTGGCCACGTGTGGTTTTGCTGCCAATCACAATTTTCACTTGTTTGAGAATAGTGGTTTCAGCCAATACTGAGTAGGTTATTCAAGCCAGACCTGGCCAGCCGCGCGGGTTCGCTGCATTCATATGCTAATTAGGGCCATTAGTACAGCTGATCGCTCTCCACATACGTCAGAGTCCGTTTCCGACAATTTGTGGCACGACAAACGCGGACAAGCGCGGGTTCCAAATGGTCGGAAACTGACGAAAATCAGGGAGATCTGCGGGAGTTTACGGGGACGAAAATCTCACTTTTCATGCAGTGTTAATCAAGTTTTAAGATTTACACTGTAATAAAGGATCTGCTAACCTCGTAACATGCAGCCTAAGCCTGCCAACGGTGCTTTCATCACACCAGCGGCTCGTAACATGCAGGTTAATTTTTTTGATAAATTCAGCTCCTTAAGTGGTATTAGCTCTCTTTGTATAAGCTTCTCTCTATATCCTTCCTCTGCTTCTCATGGTCAGTCTTGCACATAGGTTTGTAGATATTCAATCCTCTAAGGATGACACTGTTTTCTTTATGCTGATCAACCGACACATTTTAAATCATTTCAAATTGTTTCGCCAAGTCTTGACATTTCCACATATGATTTCAAAATTTTGATACGTATTCAATACCATCTTCCTCAACATTTTACTTCCCATCCTTAAACTACTCATTTTTTATTCAACCAGATAAGATTCAAGTTTTTCTTTGTAATTTCTTTTCTGATTCAGCTAATTTGATACTTTTCAGCCTATGTTGTGAACTTTGGCTTCATTCTGCTATCTTTCTGGACAGGAATTAAGCTTTTCTGTTTGCTGCTAATTCATAACACGCCTGACATGTTTCTGGAAAGTAGGTGCCCCCCCTTCAAAATTTCTTTAGAACTTTTTCTAGAAACTTGGTAGACATTACATTTAGACCCTTCTAGTGCCCACATTCAAGACATTTTTTGATATCATGTATGGTTTGGCTGTGCAGCTTTTAAGATGAGTCTGTTTCTGCCATTTTGCTGCCAAATGATTCTACCCTACAAAATCTTCAGATGATTCAATTGTTTTCTGCAGTTTGAAGCTTCTGATGACTTCCTTTCACATTTTCATATGTTCCTCAGCTAATTTGTGCTTCTTTTCCTTCTCACAGTTTCTTAAGCTAATTTTTTTCTTTTCATTCAGCAAAAAAGCATTCCCATTTTGATGTTTCTCCGAAACAGCTTTTTCTAGTTTACACTAGTTCCGAAATTACAACATCACCTTTCATTCAACACTTTACTTACTCACCAGCGTAGCAAACTCTGAAGGTACCCACTGCGACAGCTTCAGTATACATTCCATAGTCTGCAATAAAACTTCCCAGTCAAATTACAAATTCTCGCCCTTGGTCTGTCAGCATACTGGTCCGTGTGGAAACACGTACCGCATCGGAGCCAGTCTCTTATCAATTGTCCCAGAGCATCGGAAAATACTATGTGGGGACAGGGGTGTTAAGTGGGATTTCAATGTATGTAATAATTGTTAGCATGGTAATTAGTAGGTGAATTGGGACTGTTAGCATGGTTAAACTATTTCATTATTATGTATGTTTTTTGTATGAATGATGCTATTGTCTGTATTTTGTTTTCTACAATGTTAACTGTGCTTTATTGGGGATGTGCCTTCCTGTTTAGTTGGGCTATCCCAATTGGCTGGTTATTGGTGGGTCTATGTAAGGGGCACACTCACAATGGCTTGGGAGGGCTGCTTGGAGAGACTGGTTGGAGAAACTGCTTTTGAAGGTCTGCTTAGAGAGACTATATTTAAAGTCAGCTTGCTGTGAGGCTGTCAGTGTTTTGTATTGCCTGCAATGGCCGGTTTTGTTTTCTTTATTTGAAAGTATTTTGTTTGTTTTGGGTTTTTTTTGTCTTCACCGTCACACCAGTAAATAAACCGCTACACGCTTTTGAGTAACACATTTGTTACTTAAGTAGAAGTATAGATACTGCAGTTTAAAAACACTCTGGTAAAAGTTGAAGTATCAACTTGACCTCTTTACTCTAGTAAAAGTGAAGAAGTATGTGCTCCAAAAACTACTTAAAGTATAAAAGTATAAAGAAACCTTTATAAAAACAGCCAGATACCACTATATGAACTGAAAGCTCAACTTTTCGACTATTTCTAAAAATTCTTTGAGACAGGGCCAAGGATGAGAGAGGTCTTGTTGGTCTCCATCTCCCGATACGCTCTCACCTGTGTCCGACCTTTCAGACATTTCAACATCTTTTTCTGAATCCTACATTGTAGCATGGCATAGACAATTCATGTTTACAGTTTGAAGAACACCTGCTTGCTTCTGACGATTTCCTTTAGCTAACCAATGAGTGTTTGCATTATTTAACTCATCCAATTACACTAGTTTTCACTAGATGTGGATGGAGCCAATGATCTGCATTGGATGGCACACATGATGTGAAATAAATATTTATAAACATTAAACCAAAGTCAAGAGTAACGAGTAACGTTTGTTTTAAAAATGTAAGGAATAGAAAGTACAGATGTGTGAAAATGTAATGAGTAGAAGTTAGAAGTAGGAAGGAAAATAAGTAATGGAGTAAAGTATAGATACATAAAAAGTGTACTTAAGTACATTAACAAACTATTTACTTCATTACTTGACACATCTGCATTCATCCAACCTTACTGTCATTAACATTCAAAAAAGGTCCCTATACTGCGTCTGGCAACTAAGAAGCAGGAAGAACAACAACTGTGGTGAACGACAATGCGGAGAGCAGTCTTTCTTTATGATCTTCTTAAAAATATTGCGTTTTTAATGTGGTGGCTCTTGTTGGAAACTAAATAATAGATCACTAATCACTAAATGTGCTCCAGCACTACCATTCATCTTTACTTCTGTAAACACAGAACACGCTCTTTACTTGTGATGGCATTGTATCCTCTACTGAGCGTGCAGGACAGTTAAGCTGCATGAATGCAGTTCACACGGGAGATTACATATAAGTTGCATACATTTGAAATGTGAACGACCATGCAAAACAATTGGATTTCACAAAAGATAATTGCAATTGAGCATAAAAAGTATAGAGGACAATCTTTTATTTCCGGCTGGATCGTCTAAAGAAGTGGTCCACCTAATTGTCAATCATTCTGGTGATATGTTTACATAGGGCCGTTCTACATGCTCGCCCCGTTAGCTATCTTTTTGTGTGCATGTTCACTTTCAGGCATATGTGTGTGGTGAGCTACGGTTACAGCCAGTCATATAAGCTCACCTTTTTGACCTCAGTTCTTTGAAAATGGAGTCGTAAGAGAAAAAGTCTCTATGAAGTGTATGAGAAGAAAAGAAACAGAAGAGGCAGATATATCCCAGAATGCTTTGCCCGGAGAGCTCTCCTCGCAAAGCATTATGGGATTTTCTGTCACAGTGGCCCGCTGTTGCCATAGGCTGTTGCTACCCGACAGCAGCAGCTAATAACGAAGGTGTATTGTGAGGAGGGGGAGGAGTTACATGAACAATGGAGCAAAAAACAGTGGTAATCTATCCGAACGGTCAGTTTACTGAGTCATGAGTCATCTATGATGTCCACCATATAGTCCCTGCTGTATGTGGACACACTAAGCTTGTATGAGCTATGAGAACAGAAATTTTTTAAACAGGGCTTGGACGAGGAGAAATGGGCTCATGCATGCTCTTGCACATTAATTTTCTTTTAAGTGGAGAGGGCAGGTCTTTTAAAAAATCCTCCACAATACCTTTAAGGCCTGCAGTGTGAGCGTAGCCAAGCACTAAAAAACAAGCCCAACTCTATCATCTATAATTTAAGGTGCTGATGGCAACAGCCCAGTTTTATTATTATTTTTTTTAGGATGGTGTCACAGCTAAAGAGAATGCAGAATTGTAGAATAGAAGAAGAAAGTAGTAGAGTGATGAAAAATGTCCCTTATGTCTTCCAACAGCCTAAGCCAATAGCAGCATTACCATAGAGATAGTTTAGGATAAACTGAGCCACTCAGGTGGGCTGTGCTATTCTTGAGAGGTTGAATTCAAATTGCTAACAGTGTAAAGAGAAAGGTTTATGTTGCGGATATAAACTCCTTTGTTGTGTTTGTTTGAATATTTATCGCCAGAGAGTCAAACCAAAAAAGCTTATCTTTTCACCATTACTGAATGAGAAACCAGTATAAAACCCATCGGATTAGCTGTAGTATCATTATAAGTTTCTTCTTACATAATTTGTTACCAAAGAGAACAACAAGTTCAGTCAAGCCTAAGTTAAATGTGCTCCATTTTATTTCAAAATATTCCGTATTATGTTTACGAGTTTTCGCATTAGTTTCATAAACGCATTACTTTCCATGCTCTTGAAAATTCTAAGTCATCTAGGGAAAGAAATAAACACACAAAAAAACAACAACAACAAAACAGAAGAGCAAAAATACAGTTGCTTTTGATTTAAGCCCGTTTTTAAAGTCATTCACTTGTTTGGTCCTATTTGTTTGCAGAGATGGCAAAAGTACTCACTTTCCGTACTTGAGTAAAAGTACAGATACTTGTGTTAAAAAATACTCCGGTAAAAGTGGAAGTACTGATTAAATTTATTTACTCAAGTAAAAGTAACAAAGTACAGGCTTGTAAATTTACTTAAAGTATAAAAGTATAAGTAGAAACCACTTTTTTCATGCCGTTGCCTACATTTTAAATGGATGTCTGCCAATAGGACTAGATCTCCGTTGTGTTCATTTTCAATCATCTCGTCGTCCATACTACTATGCTAACGCCACCGCCACCAAGCTGCAATGATTTGCCGCGAATGAATACCGCAGAATCTGTCGATTCATCTTGTAGTGGTGCGTCAAATGCAACGTAGATTCCCATCCAATTAGATTGAATTTGGCATTGATGACGTGAAAAATAATAACGGTAACTCCATTGAAATGATTCAAAACTAAAGTAACGAGCCAATTTTTTAAAATGTAAGGAGTAGAAAGTACAGATATTTGTGTAAAAATGTAAGGAGTAGAAGTAAAAAGTTGCCATAAAAATAAGTAGTAAAGTAAAGTAAAAATATCAGAAAAATCTACTTGAGTACAGTAACGAAGTATTTGTACTTCGTTACTTCCCATCTCTGTTTGTTTGTGATGATCCTCTGCGTTTTTTATGAAGGTGCTGTTCAGGATATGGACCAAATATGATCTGTTTGTTTTTCTCATTTATAAAATATTTATTTCTTAACCAATAACCCTTTCTTTCACTGATTTTTGCAGCCAATCAGCATGAGGCTGCTCTGACCCAAAGTTTATAGCTCCAGAGACACTTTAGATTAATGTGGCTGAAAATTATTCTATATGAGTCCCTTTTTTTATATTTTCCTCCTTAGATATTTATGTTTATAGTTTTTTTTTCTCCCAATTTCTTCCAGATTAAATATTCTTTGGATCAATCATCTGAGGTCTGTTAGTGGAACTGGAGTTTTTATTTGTTATGCCTGGAAAAAAACAGGATTCCTATAATCTGCAGATGTTTACAGGCCAGGCTTTTAGGTGCTGAAAGTTTATTTTTCAGTTCCATGTACATAAAAAATTCAAAAGATCATGAGCTGAAAACAGCAGGTTACTTTTTATAGAATTGGTGTCAGAACAGTTGTTTTTGATTTCTTGTCTATGAGGACAGAAACATATTTCTGGTTCTGAACTGAGCGCTATGCAAACTTCTTAGCCATTTTCTCAGTAAAAACTCTACAGCAACAGATAAAAAAACAATAAAAAAAAACAACTTTTATTACACTTTAAAAATAACCATCCTTTGTAAAAGGTAAACAGGTCATATTTCCCTGCCATGTCACTTTATCCATAACATTAACATTAGTGGGCATTTAGCTAAACTCTAACCTGACTGATTTGTTTTGCCCTGACATGTTGGTTTACCCCAGGGGTCTGAAACCTGCGGCTCCGGGGGCATGTGTGGCTCTTTGGACCCCTGCACAGCTCTTAATAGTAGATAAAAATTATATAAAGATCTTACTAATACTATATTAACAAGTATCAGTCTGAGGCACTTCTTTAGATTTTTATAAAGAATATTTGACTTTGAATTCATAACAGAATGACATTAAAAGAACCAGAAATATAACTTTAGAGCTATTTTTTTTTTATTACGGTACCTTGGAAAATTATGTTTTGTTATTATTTTAAAAACTAAAAAAACAAACAGTTGGTTGTTTCAGATGACGACATATTTCCTATGGCAGATATTTACCAAAAATAAAATATTGTGTTGTATTTAAAAGTCATATGCCTGACTCAAAGCAAAATGGCTCTTTGGATGCGTAAGGTTGCAGAGCCATGGTTTAGCGCTAATGCTATAAATAATATAATAGCCTTTATTTTTTATTTAAATTGCCCTGTCATGTTGGATTAACATGAGACCTTAATAGAGGATCTATTTAGCCTTTATAAATGGTTTAGGTTCAGTTTATAAATGATTATCAAATATCAATAAGTGATCTGTTAAATGGTCTCGTTAATTTTTATGAATGATGTTTATGGTGGTTATTGTAAAGTGTTACCAAAACCTTGGGGAGACAGATATTCATTGACCTGTAGACGTTGTTGTATTTAAGGGGTATGGATCACTGCCCAAGGATGCAAATGCACGTGGGAAAGGAAAGTAACTCTAATCAAGTAACTCAAAACAAGTTTTCTGATGCCTACCTGGATGGACATAAAAAGAGAAATGCCATGTATCTACCTGTCAGGAATCCAGTTTTGTGTTGTCTGTTGTTTGTGTTTGTCTCTCTCTCCACCACCAGGTGGGGCTCTGTCCTCGTTGGTCCTCCCTGCACACCTGCATCTCGTTGGATCTTTATCGGGAGGAGTACTTGAGCAGTGGACTGTCACTACCTCGGGGCCAGAGTGTTTGCCAGTTTTGGGTACTCTAGCCAAGCTGAGTTTTGCTGAGTCTAACTGAGTCTTTGTTTTCACTGAGCTTAACCTTGTTTTTGTCTTTGCCTTTCAGCAGGAAGCCTTCCTGCAAGCTGGATGTTTGGCCTTCCCCCCCTGGAAGGATTTTTTGAGTCTCACACTGAGCAGAGGATTAATCTCCACAAGTTCCGTTACAGTCCTCCTGGTTTTCCGAGTGACAGTCTGCTCTATAGCTCCACCGGGTCCAACAAATGTCTACCTGTCCGCTCGACGAGTGTCTACCTCCGGATCAACCCACACTGACTGGATTCAAAGTGAGAGAGGAACCCCCCCAAACGTGAGTCCCTTACCAGCGTTATCCTTACGGCATCCAAGACGCCCATGGTCCCTGAACTAATCATTGTGATATCCTCTCCAGACTTTCTAGTTCCTGTTCCCCAGTACACTGAGTTTCCTGAATCCAACCACCGTTGATCTTTTTTTAATAAACCTGTTCAAACTTTTTCCCTGGTTCTCTGAGTGGTTTACTGCATGTGGGTCAGATCCTTAAATAAATCAAGACATAACCTGCTCTGTGCTTCTACAAAGCCTAGAAGTGCTCCTGAGTGGCTGTCGCCGATTGTACAACAAAAATGTATTTGACTTATGTAAAAACTAGATCCAAAAAGTGTGGAGGTTAAACACAAGTTAAAGTTATACAGTGTTTTATTTGTTCAGTTTCCTGTTGCTGCATTGTGATTCAATGTAGATCAGGGGTCGGCAACCCAAACTGTTCAAAGAGCCATGTTGGACCAAAAAAACCCCCAAACAAATCTGTCTGGAGCCTCAAAAATGTTAAAGTCTTCTATAGGCCTCATGTGGCAACACAGGCTCTAAGTGTATTAGCCCACTATAAAAAAGGACTACATGGGCTTAAATACATAAAAACCATTCATGATTAAATGTTTATCTGGAGCAAATGTCACATAGTAGCATGAGGTGAGGGAGGAGCAGTGAAAGCTCTCACAGCGTGGAATTTATCGCTAAAGAGCCACATGCGCTCCGGAGCTGCAGATTGTCGACCCCTAATAGAGGTGGTCAGGAAACCTACCTGTCTGTCTGTCTTTCTGTCTATTCAGAAAAAAACGTTTCCACCTGAATAAAGGAAACAGTGGTTTCAGAAAGCAGATTCAACAGGACGAACTGAAGCTTGTTATTTTTTTTTTATTATCCCCATCCATCATCATTATCTGATTAGTAGTATAAATGAAGTATGAATGCATTCATCAAGCCACTTGTTTAACCAGTAACACTGAACATGATCAAAACCTGAAGTGTAATCTTGAGTCTAATCCAGATGCGATGATGGAAATAAAAACAAATCATGTCATGTCCTTGAAAGATTTTTGAGCACAGACTGCAGTTCCCAGGGAAGAGTGGGTGGGGGGAGGACAGTTCTGGGGAACAGGTCTGACTCTCATAGTTTCATGTGGGAGAGTGTGTGATGTTCAACAGGTTGGTGGAGTTTACATCAGATCTGTTAAGCTGGCTGAGAACTGTTATGCTAATATCTGATGTAACATCTAAAAAATGTTGAGATGAGAAAAGTTGACCCAAAACTAAAATAAACTGCAGGAGTGAATTAGCTGCTGATTAGATGCATTGATTAATTGATCATTGTTAGTTTGAGCACCTCTAAAATAGAGTTCAAACAGCTTGAAGCTGTAAAGCTTACAGGTGTTTTAACACGATGTGAATACGGAAAGACAACAGAGAAATAAGTGTTGCTGTTTATCAACCTGAGGAAGGGCATTTGGTCATCTCAAAACTCTAAATCATGTCACAGACTCTGCATCACACTGACAACTCTAAACCAAAACACTGTGGGGTTTTTTTGCATGTTATTTTTCTCCCACACTCTTTACATTTGATCACTGTAACACTTTAAGAAATACACTGGAAAAATGATCTAGAAATAAGCAAAAATTCCTTAAATTAAGTGTATTTACCCTTGATTTGAGTAGGTAAATGAGATAGTTTGCCAGTGGAATGAGTATTTTTACTCTTGAAATAAGATAATTCAATAATATGCACTTCAAATAAGAAAATGCAATTGTGTTTTCTCATTTTAAATCTAAATTGTCTTGTTCCGTTGGCAAAATGTCTCTTTTATCTCCTCAATTTAACATAAAATGCTCTTATTTCAAGAAAAAATTACTTATCTTATTTTCCATTTTTCCCCAGTTTAAAAACCTTATGAAAGCTCTACAAAACGAAATGTTGTTTTGTATACACTGTGTGTATACAAAATGACAATAAAAGTTCAATCTGAAAAACTCATATGGAGAGAAAAGACAATTGGAAGAAATTTATTGATACAATTACTTTGTCTTTGGCGCTCAGACCTCGGCAGGAAACATAGTGCTGAATTTTTATAGATATGCATGAAATAAAGAATAGGGCTGTTTTCCCCCAGGCCTGAAACTGGTGTTGGAGTGGAGATAGATGAAGTTGATCAGTCTGTAGACTGCTGGTTAGCGAGACGGTCTGCTGAGCTTTATGGGGAGATAGAGTGGACATACTAGAGCCTCACTCAGGGACCTGGAAGATGGAAGAACCTGTCCATGATGAGCAAGCTTGAAGCAACAGTGGGGAGGAAAAACTCCCCGTTAGGAAGAAACATCTGGCAGAACCAGGCTCAACATTGCGGTCTTCTGCCGGACCGGTTGAGTTAAGACGGGGAACGCAGTAAGAGTCCGGGAGGAATGACACTCTGATGAAGATTAGCTATGAAGGTGGAGGAGGGGCTGGAGGTGGGTTGAAACTGTGTCATCTGAATGAAATCTCGCAGCGCATCCAATGCCTGCGCTCTGGGTAGCAGACGAGTTGCGGATCTGAGGCCTTTTAAGATGAACTTTGGATGCTGATTGGCTTTCATGGAGGCGTGGTTCAAAGCTGATTGGCTGTGTCATATGGTGAGTAATCAGTTTATTCAGTTGAACTTCTGCCTAGCTCCATTTGTTTAACTCTAAGTCATAGTCTCTGAGCCATCTGCAGTCCATCATTCTGCAGAGAGGAGAACAGTTAAGGCAGTTGCACACTCAGGAGAGAACTTTTCGGCAGACTCAGTCCCAGAGAAATAACCAAAAGCCGGTCATGTCTCCATCACAGACTCTGCAGGACTCAGTTAGCAGTTACAGGTAGAAGGTCATAACTGCTTAAAGGTTTTGTCTAGAAAAAGTTGCAGAGCTTAGGTTAGGAAAACTGCATCTGGATGAAGAACAAGACCTCTGGGACAATGCTCTCTGGACACATGAGACCAAAGCCGAGGTGTTTCACTTTGCTTTTAAACTGAGAAATCTCATCCAGATTTATCGTAATCTTAAACAAAATATGCAGGTTTATCAGAAACTCAGGTTCTTAAAATAAAAAAAGTAGTCATGGCTCTTCTATAAATTAGACGCACTGGTTTAACAGCTAAACAGTTCTTTAAAAACACTTCAGGGATTTAATACATCAAAATACAGAAAAATGCATCACTAATTTGTTTGTAGTAGCAAGTAATGTCAAGCTGTAATGTAGGAAGGTCATAACACATCAGCAGAGTCCTATCAGACAAGCTGATAGGCACGGCAGTGGAGGGCTGAGGATAAGGGCTTGCTGTGCAGAAGCAGATTTATGAAATTTTGATCTCAGTAAAAACACATTTGTTGCTGAGATCGAACCTCAGCCACAAAGATGAGGAGTAAACCCTCTCTGGTCGACCATTAGTGGCAGCGCACTCTGTAACAGCGGCTCAGGCTAACCCTTCATCGGATCTATGAAGTGTCCTTGTATGTACTGTACCCTGTATGTATAATGACAAATAAAACAATAATAAAACTGCAGGGTTCTTCCCTTGGATTTACAAATTTCACTTTGTGAAAAAACATTTATTGTACTTCTCAACAATTAGAGGTTGATAAATAGTCTGTGCTCTAACCATTTATTAACCGTGTCCTTCTGAGACACTCCAATTACAAAACCCCAAAATTTGCCTAAATGCAGAAAAAGTTTGATGGTTTTCATTTTTCTCTTTAAAATAGTGAAACTATAAGCTTTAATGTTTTAATTTAACATTAGCAATTATGGCAACTTAGGCTACATTAACACAGCAGCATGAAGTGACCCAAATCTGATATTTTTGCCCATATACAACCTGTATCTGATCTTTTCAGGGTATTCTGAACAACAGAGATCAGATAATTTTTCCCAATGCGACCCAGGCCACTTGGCAATGTGGTCCCGAATCTTTTCAAATGCTCTGTTCTTAAATCCTGTTCATGCATAATTCAGCGCTATGTTTCCTGCCGAGGTCTGAGCGCCAAAGACCAAGTAACTGTATCAATACATTTCTTCTAATTGTTTTTTCTCTCCATGTGAGTTTTTCCGATTGAACTCAAGGTCATTTCTTCTCAGTCAGAGAATTAAGTTCACATCTGCTCTGAAGTGATCCTTCAATTTTTTTCATTTATATTCTAGTTGTCTTGAGAAATATGGCTGACTGACAAATTAAATATCACCCTTTAATAAAAAAAGGGGGGTTATTTAAAGTCCATTGAAAAACTTCATTTAGTTTTTTTAATATTTTATTTTAGGTAAAGTCCATGAGTCGATTTAACTGTTGGAGTTTTAGTTTGCGGGCTTGTGAATGTGAGGGGGGTGGGGTGAGTGTGGGGGTGCTCGTGTTTAAATGGGGCACTAGGAGGTTTCACACGTGTCCTCAATTTTTCTGCACACAACAAATTAACTTTTATGATCATTCAAGTAGTTTCTTAAACTTTTCATTTCCGCTCTGTTTCTCTGTGAGGCTCATAAACACAACATTTTTCCATAAAAGTTGCAGAGGAGAAACCCCAGATTGTTGACATTTTTCCCCCTTACTCGCAGCTGCTTTGTCTAAACATGTAGCGTACAACTTATTGCTGGTCTGACATCATCTGCTTGGATTATTGAACCTAATTTGAACCACATTCCATAACAAAGGCAACTGGAAGCAATGTATTTATGTTTTTACTTGAAACCTTTGGCTTAATAACATGTTAAGTAAATAACATGAGTAAAGCAACCTGAAGTAGAGAAATTAAAACTCAAAGAATTCATATTTATTAGTAAAAAAGGTCAACCACTCTACATAGCACTACATCTGATTGGAGGATTTATTTCTTCTGATTCAAAGAGGAATATTACTCACATAAGAGAAGCCGTTTTCTAAATCCACATTCAAATTCCATCCACCCATTTTTTTTATACCCGTTTGTCCTTCAGTATTGAACAGAGGTATCATTGTTATTAGGAATGACAACTGTTGCTTCACAGCAACAATCCAGGACATTCTTGCTGTGAAGCAACAGTTCTCATTCCTAATACTAATGATGTTGACATTTATGATACAAATTACAATATGATAAAATAGACAAAGTTTTAGAAAGAAAATTGGAAGCAGACAAAACTTAAAATTAATGAGCAGGAAGCTGCTTTATTTTGATATTTCCAGTAGAAAGAGTCTTATGTGACCTTCAATGTTTTAAAAACTCAATGAAGATAAGACGGAGGTAATGATCTTTGGAAGATCCACTGCTGATTCTGTGACTAGTCTTGGCTCCTTGGCTCAGTACGTTAAGCCGGTTATTACTAATTTAGGGATTAAGATGGATGCTGGTCTTAAAATGGAAGCGCACATCAGAGCCGTTATAAAGTCCAGCTTTTTCCACTTAAAGCTACAGTGTGTAATTTTCAGCGACATCTAACGTCCAGACTGCAGACCGCAGCAACATGAACATCTCCCCCCCACCGCTTCTCCCCCCCAGCAGTACGGTGACAAAATGTCTTCCACGACGTCCGCATCACCTACCTTCTCAAGTGATGAGGTTTGTTTACATAGATAATTTTACAGATAGTATTTCATTAGTCTGTGTGTTCAGTACCGTCTCAGTTCATCTCTCTCAACTTGCCGTAGTTACTTTCAAGTGTAATGGGCGATCTCGCAATCGCTAGTTTGTTGGCTCTGCGCTGCTGTAGCGCAAAGATGTCTGCCTCCATGGCTGCGAGACCCGATCCTATGTAATTATAAACAGTGTTGGGCACGTTACTTTGAAAAAGTAATTAGTTATAGTTACTAGTTACTTCTCCGAAAAAGTAACTGAGTTACTAATTGAGTTACTCCACAATAAAAGTAACTAGTTACTAGTAAAAGTAACTATTGCGTTACTTTTGCGTTTCTCGCCCCCGTAACCCTCATCACCCAGCCCCCACCTTCTTGCCGTGTGTTTCCAAAGCCAGCTGAATAGTGCGGACGACAAAGACAAGAACCTGCAGAGAGTTTTGCATTTATTGCAACTCAACGTAAATGACATCAGGGGGGAACGCAATGTGAAGTTTTTTAACAGGACATTCAGATCTGGTGAGTTTATGAAATTAATAACTGGGGATGTCTAATTCTGAAATCCTGTGTGTTTGGGTTGTTATAGATACTGCAACATCTATCTATCCATCTATCTATCTAGATGTATACTCTGTGTGTGACATAAAATATGGATCTCCATCCCTGCCACAAAGGCCATCGAATAATGTTTAAAATAAAAAATACAGTAGGTTGAAAAGTCAGAGCATCCATCCATCCATCCATCCATCCATCCAGATTTCTCCCTTTCTCCATGTAGGCTTTCATTTGATCGTTCACGCTCTCCATAGTTCTCCTGTGGCGCGAGCACAGGGCAACTGTTGCGCGCCTTTTGCGAGCATGCGCGTTTCCTGTCGCTTGTGCGGTGACTCTTGCCGCCTGCGCTGTGCGGAGATGCAGAGGAAACCGTATCTGATGGGGAAACGCAGCTCGAGGTAACACCGGTATTTCCATGTGGAAAACGCTGTTTTGCTGCTGGATCCTCCTCACTCTCCATCTCTCTTTGTGTGCTGTACCTTAACACCCGCCAGCGGAAACACCCACCTACCCAACTGACAGACGGAATCTCACTATACATCAGCCATTCTCATCCTCCCCTCTCTCATGACAAGGCGCGCACCTCTGGATGACCTAAAAAATAATCTTTAATATCTCTTAAACAAAAGTAGCACAAACAATATTTTTTTCTGCACAAATCTGCACTAACGTTGCACTAACCATTCAGTCTATTTGCAGTTTTTTGACGTGGGTGGGGTGTCAGCTTCACGCAGCTGCGCACGAGTCCTATCATGAAAAAAGGTTAATTGTGCGACCTGAGTAACGCGCAGTAACGGGGTGTCTGCAATGGTAACTGCGTTATAGTTACAGTCAAAGTAATTAGTTAGATTACTCGTTACTAAAACAAGGTAACGCCGTTACTTTCAACGCCGTTAGTCCCATCACTGATTATTAATAACGAATTCTAAGGCAACGCAGATATTAAGGTTAAGAGGCTGAGCTCATAGATGATGATAAATAACATAGTTATGTATAATATATTACATTTCTGACTGTATATCCCTGTAATTATTACACACTGTAGCTTTAAGGCAGCTAGCCAAAGTAAAACCCATTCTATCAAAACAACATTTTGAAACAGTGATCCATGCATTTGTGACCACACGGCTGGATTACTGTAACTCACTTTATACAGGGGTCAGTGACTTGTATATTTCCCAACTTCAGAGGGTTAAAATGCTGCTGCACGTCTTTCAACAGGTACACGAAAATTTGACCACATTTCTCCTGTTTTAGCTTCCTTACACTGGCTGCCAGTACATTTTAGGATTAATTTTAAAATTCTTTTATTTGTTTTTAAAACTCTTAATGGCCTTGCTCCTTCTTATCTGTCTGAGCTGTTGCATTCTTGTACACCCTCCCGTTCCCTCAGGTCAGCTGATCAGTTGCTTCTGAGGGTCCCAAAGATGCAAGCTCAGAGGAGACCGTGCTTTTTCTGTGGCAGCTCCTAAGCTGTAGAATGATCTGCCCCTGAGCATAAGACTCTTGCTGTTTTTAAGTTCCTTCTTAAGACTCATCTTTTTTCCTTGGCTTTTGGCACAATTTGAGAGGTTTTACTTTGTTTTATTCTCTTTGTATACTAATTTGTATTTTACACTCGTTTTTTTTCTATTTTATAATTTTATTGTATTTTATGATTGTGTACAGCACTTTGGTCCTGTCCGGTGCATAAAGTGCTTCATAAATAAAGTTGGTATGGTATGGTATGGTTGCAGTTTGTTGAGCCGCCAGAGAATGTTTGTTTAATGATCCACCTCTGCTCAATACTAGCCTGGTCAGAAAGACAAAGATGTGTATTCTATACCAATCAGAGCATGGGAGGCGGGAGTTTGTGAGGCATCACTCTTGGCGGAAAAATAATATATAACAGCATGTAATAATAACATAATGTAGCAGCAATATTCATGGCATATTTTCCCTTGTGTAAAACCTCAGCGTCTGGCTGCTGTAAGAGCATTCATCAAGCTTCATCAAGTCAATGACTTTGCAGGATTCACTTCTTCTGGATGGCCGTGCAGCGGTAGACATTTGTTTTCCTGTCTTTTGAGCAATCCCTCAAAAAAAGCATGCAAGCTGTGACAGTGGAGAGAAAAAACTCCTTTTTTACCAGAAGAACCAGGCTTAGAGTGAACGCCCTTCTATGGGGTAGCTTTGTCTAGGAAAGAAAAAACACGGTTTAATGCAGAATTTAGTTTGCATTAGAAAATAAGCTTAAATTCATGTTTAGGAGAAAAACTAGACACTGAGAAAAAAGAGGTCCAATGCTATTGTCTATAAAGGAAGATGTTGACTTCAATTACAGGTGATATAATGGAAGATCGAACTGCCCAGCTAATTCCGGCTCTAAGGATGGTGTCACAGCTAAACAGAGTGCCAGGCCAGATGAAGTTACCATGAGGAGAAAAGCAGAAAGAACATAAAGATAGGGTTGAACTAATAAATACTGCAAAAATGGAGAATAGAGGAAGAATGTAGTTGAGGAAAAGTGGTTCCTATGTCTTCCAACAGCCTAACCCTATACCATAATAACTACAGAGACAGTTTAGGATAATCTGTATAAATCTATAATCTTTGTCAAAAGTAAAGTTTTAAGCCAAGCCTTAAAAGTAGACAGTGTCTCACCATCTAAAATTGTTTGTTGGTTCCTTATTAGAGGAGCTTGATAATAAAAAGATCTGCATTCCATTCTGCTTTTAGAAATTCTAGAAATAACCTACAGATTGAGAGCAAAGTGGTCCGTTAGGATCATAAGAAGCAATCAGATCTCTGATATACAATGAAGCTCATCACTGAGTATTTAGGATTTGTATGTGAGAAGGAGGATTTCAAATAATAAAAGCTTATTTTCACTGTAACATAAAGAGAAGAGCTGGTACTAAGATTTAAGCCCATGAATCCAACTCAGTCTTATTTTTGGGACGTGAGGAAGGTGCAAATAGAAGTTGCTCGATCTGTGTTGTCATCTCTGGATTGTCGAACTTTCTCCTTCTAGGAGCAGAAGTCATAATGATAGCAGATGGCCCAAGCACTGTAATGATACTTCTCCACCTGATGCAAAGGGAAAGACAGGGCACAATGTTGTCTTACAGTCTTGATTATCATGAGGATTATATTTTTTTGTGTCAATTTGAGATTGACTTTTATGTTCTTTTGGGATTTGCTATGGTTCTGTTTTTGGATCTTTCTCATTAAGGCCATCCTCTCTGTCTTTCTTAATGTTATTCTTATTGTTGAACCATGACCTATGACCTTAAATGAGGCACTGAGGCCTGCAGATCTATAGATGTTCTCTGTCCTGGATTTTGCTGGGATCTTTAGTTATCAGGGATCTCTTGGAATAGTTTTCGTTCTCAGATGAGCAATATTGGCTTTATCATCCTTTCCTATCTGGTAGATGTTACCACTTTGTGCTTTTTTTTAAAGAATATTTTACGATCTGGGCTTGATGTGTTGTTTGTTGTGATCTTTAAGCCTACTTCATGTTGTCTTATAGGTTCTGTCTTGATTCTATAGTTCTGACAGGCCTGGTTAGGTGGTGTAAAACAAACCAGAAATCAGGTTGATCACAGTTAATTAATGATTTAAAAAGGAGGAGCTACTATATTTTCACACAGTCAGGAGAGCCTCTTTCATCTGATAAATGAACTCATCACCTGAAGGCATGTTGAAAGTGGAATTGCCCCCTAGCTGTAGCGATCTGCTGTGAAAATGAATGGAGAGAAGGATTTTCATAACAAGCCCATGAAAGAAATTACAACATCCTAGTAAGAGGTTCTGCAGAAGGAGAAGAACAGTTTCCCTAAGTTTCCTTTCTTTGATGTTTTTAGAAATAAACAAATGAACACATTTCTTAAGAAGACAAAAGGAATAACATTCTTTTTATATTCTTGGGCCAATTTTAAACTGTAATGAAAGACAAATCAAAGGGTTCCTTTCTTGTGCTAATTACTAAATTTTGTGGCCATTCTCACTCTAGTTGCCAAGCGACCTTCTTCCTCTTTTCCTTCATTCTCTCTTGGTGGCTTTGTGATCTCTACCAGGTCTTCATCAGCTGTCAGAGGATGTGTGTGGGCATCAATCAGGGCATTAATGTCATCAGGAGTCATGACATTTAAAGCCGTCCCTTCCAAGCTGCTAAGCTAGATTCTCAGCTACTGTAAAGTGATGGATCTTGTCAGTGATGGAGCCAGTCAGGTTTTGCAATGCCTTTTGCCTCATTTTTTCCTGCAAGTATTCAAAGTTTCAAATTTCAACTCCTGAGTAGCCCCCTGAATTACTGAGAAATCCTCATCCGAGTCCATAGCCTCAACAAGATGTTGCAGGGTTTTGCACATGTATAGACCTTTTTAAAGCACGGATAATGCCTTGGTCCAAGTGCTGAATCATGGATGTAGGGTTTTCCTGTAGATATTATATCTTTCCACCATCAAAAGATAAATTATTAGTGTGACCTTCAATGTTGTCAAGCACTTTAAAGTCCTCTTATTGTTGGCCTAGGTCAGCCAGGCCACCTATAATAAGCTAATGTATTAAACTTAACTCAGACAGAGAGGAAATCTAGCAACTTATAACAGCTGATCTGCTCCTCAACTTACAAAAAATGATGTAATTTCAGCCAATGTTGCTGGATCTGCAAGAAAAGGGAAAGTTGCATTGAAACAGCACAGTGAAACATTGACAAATGTTCAGAGAAACTGAGAATCATCCCCAGCAAAGAGAGGGAGCATGAACTCATCATGGCATCTGACTTATTTAGGTCTCGCGATACTGAATGTGTAAACTGTTCAAAATGCATGTGAAGATTAGTTTATTTATGTGTATTAAATACACTTTCTCATGTGAGTATTTGTGACCTTTTGACAGCATTCTGATTCCATAATCATAGGCCTCATTGACTTGATGATTGTTGGCTTTCTGTTTCCTAAGATTCACCAATTTGGTCTAAGATGCTTTGTCTTTTTTATTTTTAATGATTTAAAATCAAACTCATATTAAAAAAAAGCAATAAAAACACAATCTTTCCTGTTGTCTCCTGGTTGGTTTCTCATTGAACCAGTTACTTGGTTACAGAGGTTTTCAGGTGTGCACTTTGTTCCCTCCTGTAGAACATGGCAAAGGGAGCTGTTTTGAAACAGAGCAGCAGGATGTTGGCCATAAACTGATGATGATGTCGGGATGTTTACGTGTCAGCTCTCTACATGTTCTCAATTCCTTCACTGTTTATCTCACTTCATCTCGCTGACAAAGTAATTACACTCCCTGAGCCGCCCCAGAGTTCGAATAAGTGACCTCTGACCTGACATCCTGTTGTGTGAAACAGCGTCGAGCATGTTGAGGTGAAGGGAGGAGAATTTTTGGATTCTCTTTAAAAATGAACCATCTGGAATGTTGAACATG
Organism: Cyprinodon diabolis; assembly: GCA_030533445.1. Lineage (NCBI taxonomy): Eukaryota > Metazoa > Chordata > Actinopteri > Cyprinodontiformes > Cyprinodontidae > Cyprinodon > Cyprinodon diabolis. The sequence goes on from CM060079.1 coordinate 40,444,847, forward strand.
GAAAGTTGGACCGACAAAGCCAAAAATAGACTAAGTCAGACTGAAACACCATTCCTACTCTGACACTTTTTGTTGAGTTTATTTTATAAAGCCAAGTCATCTAAGACATTGATATCTGTTAACCCAAGGACTCCAACAAACAGCAGTCTGCAGGCTATCTGAGGGTTATTTTAAAGAAGATTTTCATCTTAAGTTTAAGTTTGGAACAGAAGAAATGTGAATCTGAACAACTTTCTTGTCTTCTACTTGCAGCTATTTACAGAGAAGCAGAAAGTATTCACATTGTTAAATTATTGCACACTTTGGACCTAATCTTCAAAAATACCAAATACGGGCCCCTAAATATTAGGGTTATTTTTGCCTGTGCAATGATTCGGTGTATCATGGTTGATCAAATATTGCTCCACAAATGTTAAGAAATGCAAACAGGTTAGAATCCAACCCATTACAATTAGCTGATTGCATTCTCAGGCAGCCTAAGGAAAAAAAGGTTCTAATTTAGATAATATTGACAATAACTGTTTAAATATTAATATTGATAATACTAAATATAACTTATAATGCACTTCACATAGGAAGTCTATCACAAGGAGTTGAACAAGCATGATTAAAATGGAAAAAATAAAATTAAAGTTAAATATAAAAAGTATTTGAAACATTACTAAGTTGTCTTTGTCTGCCCAATCCCCCCCCCCCCCCCACAGTGTCATAGTCTAATTTACAGCAGATTAGCCTCTAAACTGCTGGATTTATCTTCACCTGTTCTTCTTAGCAGCAACTTGAGCTGAAATACTGCAAAACAAGGAAGGGCCAGAATATTTAGATAAAACAGAACCCTGCCTCATGCTGAGTAACAGATGTGCATTTTTACGCTCTGTATCTTTACAGGCTCTGAGAGAGGTTTTAATATCCTTTTCCTTTACAAACATGTTGCAATATGTCAGTTTAGTCATTTTTTTGTTTGCTTTAATTGCAATAAGGTTGTATGTCGTCCTGCTGCAATAATTTGTGCATATATATTTTTTGAGTAATTTGATTAAATCGGTAAAAGTGTGGTTATGTATTCAGCTCTGTGTGATCTGATACCACTAAATTAAATCAGGTTTTTAAAGGTAAGTATCCAGAGTCCACCTGTGTGTAATTTAGTCTGTGTTTACCAGCAGAATTCTTCTATCCGGAATCAGAGGCTCTTTTGAGACCATCAGAGAACAAACAGCATCATAAAGACCAAGGAACCCAGCAGACAGGTCAGGGAGAAGGTATTACAAGGTTTAAAATGGGATTAAGCTCTGAAACAGTCTCCTAAGCTCCAAACTTCTTCTGAACTTTTTGACTGTATGATCTGGTGAACTGTAAAGTGCCTTAAGATGATGTGTGTTGTGAATTGGTGCTATATAAATAAACTGTATTGAACACAGTGAGAGAATGGACTGACAAGATGGAGAAGATTAATCTGCTTCAACAATCAAAGAAGCAGATCAGAGGTGACTGTGGAGGAGCTGCAGCTTAGCTGGGAGGATCTGTTTAGAGGACAACTATAATCTGGAGGCAGGAAATAATAAAAAATCCTGTTGTGTAGGCACGGCAAACATACAGAAGAAGGAGCCCTGATCAGAGGACACAACATCAGCCTTAAGCCAGTGTGCAAAGGCGTGGGGACAAACTAACACTGGATGTCAACCAGAATACACTCTCAGTTAAACATAGTAGTGGCGGCATCCTGCTGTGGGGATGCTTTCCTGCAGCTAGACAGAGATAATGGGAAGATGGATGGAACTAAATAAAAAATGGAAAAGAAAACCTGTTAGAGAACAGAAGAACAGCTGAGACTGGAGGTTCATCTTCTAACAGGAGAACCAACATCCAGTTGGAGATAAGGTTGATTTATACTCAGAAACCAGGTCGTCTGCGTGTGATGCAGTCAATGCAAATATGCCCCCACCCCTTTCTGCAGACACTCTGGTGCACCTCTCCAAAATTGTAGGTTACCGCAGACAGTGTTACAGACAGGAGGCCTCTGACTGGCCAAACCTACATCCGCTCTACACTATGCATATTTACTGTTTGGTTCCTTACCGGCTTGTTTTGTTTGTATGACCACAATTGTGGAAAATGGCTCGTAAAGATGGACCAGCTAAAAGAGCGAGTTACGCGAGAATGCTAGGACCCTTTGTCCACCTGGATCCCTGCTCTTTTTTGCCCTCATGTTCCGCCATTGTCGGACAAACCTGCCCCTTGCATTTTTCCACTTCCTCACCTTCTTGGCCGTATATAGACCCACAGTTAGTTAGCGATTGTCCCTCTTGAATTACCTATACAAAGTGTGGCCCTAAATCCAACTGAGAATCAGTGACATGATGTCAGAAGTGATACTTATCATAAATAAAATAAAAAGATAAATATCTGCAGATTAGTAAATGTTCAAAGCTTTTACAGACCATCATAATAAAACAGAAATAAAAACATCAGTGAAATTGAAAAAACATTTCTATAATTTTCCTATTTATTAAAATGCACCTTTACCATACTACCAAAGTTGTTTTTCTTTTTTTTTTCTTTTCGTATTCTGCCACATTCTGGGGAATTTATTGATGTTGCTCAAAATGGGTAGTATAGAAATATGTTACTTTATAATATCTTTACTTTACCAAGAATAAATAATAATTACTATTTATTAAAAATTGTCCTAAATTATATAGTTTTCAAAAGTTACTAAAGTAACTAGTTACCTCTGGTCAGGAGATGGAGGGACAAACATCATCCTACCTGCTGATTGATTTACCTTCAGATGAAGAAGACACTGCCTGCATTTTACAAAAACAGGTTTAGATTAGAGATTATTTGGTGAAATTCAAAAGATAACATTTTTATTTATTTATTTTTTTACATAGTATTGATTTAATGGCAGGGTTTCAGCTATTTGGAAGTCACCTGGTTGGAGGTTATGGTCCAGATTTTCAAGGGAATAAACAGGAATAAGAAAAGTAGAAATCTGCAGGGTGAGGAGCTCAATCATTAAAATTTCTTTAACTGATATAGCTTTGCAAAATATCTATTTATTCAGACATTAACTTATTTTAGTAATTTTTGCTACAATTTTTTGATTCTTGTAAAGAGGATCTGTTTTTCATCATGCTCATTAGGATCAAACATCTGTCAGACCTCCACTACCAGCATGTCAGCAAACCTGTCTATCTACACAGATGTACTCATGTAGATGGACCTTAAACATATCACTGCAGAGTTCAGACAGAGTTTTATAGCAGAACAGGAGGTGATGAATGGTTTTGGTCATGCTGCTCAGCACAGCAGCTTTCTATGCAGGAAGAGGAAGTTATCAGCATCACCTGTTCCGCCTGTCTGTCAAACCAGCAGACGCTCGTAAAACAACTGTGATACCAGAGCTGCAGCAATAAGACGATGAGTTAATGAGTTAAACTGAACTCAGACAGAGAGGAACTCTAACATCTTACAACAGCTGAGCTGCTCCTCAACTTACAAAAAAAGAGTTAGTTTCACCCAATGCTACAGGATCTGAGAGAAAAAATAAAGTTGCATTGATACAGCTCGGTAAAATAATGAAAAATTATCAGAGATCATAACGGTGAGAAGACTAAACGCAACAGCATCGCCATACCATATGTTGCTGGAGTCTCTGACAAACTCAAGAGGATTTTATCCAAACACAAAATCCCAGTACATTTCAAATCAAACAAGACACTTAAAGTCATAGGAAAGTCATAATTAAATGTCAAATCATCTGGCTTAAACATGTATATAAATGTACTCTTTATCAGACCATATTGTCCCAAAAGTTAGAAAATTTCAATTAAAAAAAAAAAATTCTGTCTTAAATTCAGTGTTTTTTTTGTTTTTGTTTTTTGTTATTCACATTATGTAATATGTCAGCCTGTACGCCTAAATTCGGCCAATCATATATCAACGTTCATCTGTCAATCAAATTTTTTCAGTCATAGCATCCTGATTCATATATTGCAGCTAATATACACAAAGGTTGAAATAAGAATCATTTCCTTTCCCATTGAGTTCCGTCCCAGTGTTCACGGGGATGGACGTCTGTGTCTTCAGCAGGCGTAGAGCTAACAGAACTGGCAGCGTTGCGAGGCAAGGGCTCAAACATGTACTGCTGTGAGCCTTCTACACCAAACCAAGCTTCTGCCGCCCTGGCGTCCTCTTCCACAACATCTTCATCCCCGCTTTCCTCCTCTAAATAAAAAATGTAAGATGGAGGACACCAGTGTGCGAAATACCTGTCAATATTTGGGGGGGTCCCCATCTCCTGATTGTTACGCAATACCTTTCTAAATTTTCTCAATATGCAGTACTGTAGGCCTATAACATTTCAAAGTCAAAGTCAGCTTTAATGTCAATTCTTCCGGAGTGATTTTTTTTTTTGAGGGGGGCTCAGCTTCCTGACAGCTTGGTGGATGAAGTTTTCTGTGAATCTGAGTGGGCAAGAGCCTGAATAGACAGTCAGTCTATGAAAACACACACATGCACAAAGACTGTCTGTGTGTCTGTCTCTCTCTTTCATGCACGCACACGTCCTGCTTTAATTCAGCTTCTAAAGAATGGAAATGGGTTGAATTTGTCCAGAGGAGGTCCGTTGAGGTCCACAAACAGGAGTGAAGACCTGCTGTCTTCATGCAATCTGTTCCGCGTGTTATTAACTGCGGAAAAGCACATGGCTAATTTGCACAAGCGAACAGGATTGGCTGGCTCCACTTCGCAAAAAACAGAGCATATTGGTGAATAAAGGTTTTGAATTTTAATACTGGACATGTTGAGCTTAAAAACATTTTAGTGACCATTAGTGACAAAAAAAATATTTTTTGTCCTGCCCTCATTCTTAGCTTAGCAGGTAGATAACCATAATTTCCAATAACCACACCGTAAGCCTTTTCTTTGGATTTATTGGCTGGTATGGATGGATGAATGAATGGTAAAACTGCAACAAAGAAATAATGTGCATAAGTCTTTGTGTAAACAGGCACAATTCCAAATAAACAGGCACAATTCTCCTAAATAATAAACTCAACATATTCCCTGAATATGTACGGAAACACATAATGACACAAACAACATGTTAACATTATCCGCTAGCTAGCGGCATCGCTAACGGCTAGTTAGCACGTATGCTAGCGTCTTTTCTTCTCGGTGACCTTTCTTGCAATAAACCTCCAAACACAACATGTAACATAGTACTATATGTACATAAACGAAATACACCCTTCACATCAAATTACATGCTGTACTGGCCAAAAACGCAGCACAGAGAGAACAGATGTAGCTATGCAGTGTATACTCGTTAAACAGGAAGACACCAACTGCTCAACTTCCGGTGCTTTCAAAATAAGACTATATCAAATATTATACATAAGAAAGCTTATAGTATATAACTAGAAACAATACGCAAATATGAGCAAGGGCTCCCTAAGGAGCCAGAACATTTTTTTTTTTTTGACACAATTTAAGACCCCCCTTAAACTTTGGTTTTGAGGCTTTCAGGGGGTCTCATGGGTTAATCGGGGGGGTCGAGCCCCCCCGCCCCCCCCCCCCGTAATTTCGCACTCTGGAGGACACTCATCCACGACCTCCGACACAAAACTCTCCTCCTCTTGCATGTTTCCGCTGTCCGTAGCGTTTCTTGACAGTGTCGTTGTTGAGTGCTACTTGGGCCCAATGTAATTTGCCATTGGGAACCTACTAGCAGTAAGTTGCTAACTGGTTAGAAAGATGCTTCCAAAAAACCAGCCACAACCAAACTTGCTTGTGAACCTTCTGCCACAACAATCCTGCTCCCTTGATAAATGACCCATCGCGTTCACTTTATTCACTCGTGTAAAGTTGTGCACAGCTTGGGAGAATTCGGAACTGCAACGACTCGAACAGCCGCTTCCCTAAGACTTTAAACAGAAGCTAGTGCATCCTAGAGATAAAACCCCAGACCGAATATGAGTGGAGTCCAGTATGCAGTTCAGTGCAATGAGTAATCCTCTGATCTTTATATTGGAGAAACCAAACAACCTCTCCACAGACGCATGGCCCAACACAGATTATCACACAGGGACAAGACTCTGCGGTACATCTACACCTTATGGATAAAGGACATTCTTTTGAGGACCAGAATGTTCAAATTTTGGAAAAAGAAAATAGGTGGATTGAGAGGTGTGTGAAGGAAGCCATCTATATTAAGAGAGAGAAACCAACCTTAAACAGAGGGGATGGACTCAGATTGCAGGTTTCAAAAACCTACAATTCAGCAATTGAGTTGATTCCTTCCCGCTATCGTCAAAGCCCCCAGCCCCTTACAGGGGAACGGAGGACCTTGCCTCTTTAGCCAGGTGAACAATCACCCCTTTCAGAGACATAGACAGGTTTTGGGTATTACAGGCTACCAAAGAAACCAAACAACCCCCATTCCAAAGGGGCGGACCCCCTCATCAGGTTCAGTTTACATTTATTAAGCCAAAACAACACTAAAAACGCGTAACGTGTAGCTGTTCATTCAAGCTAATGACTGTCACTGTAAACGAGATAAAAGTATTGATTGTTTAACTCACTCTTTTTGGATTTTGAGACATCAAGCTTGATATAAACCGGAACAAAACATATACAAAGGACCTAAAACAAAGTTTTTCATTTCTCTCAATATGTATATATTTATTCATGACCTGCAAATAATTCACATGTGAATTGTGCTTTGCACGCAGTCAGAGCACATGATCAAGTCCCAGACCGTAGGAGAGCGCCATTTTCGTAGTCTCTACATTCTGTGTGGATTATGACAATAAATCACTAACGTTAGCTAGCCAAAAGCCCTCACTTGTTCAACCGGGCTACATCCAAAGCTAAACAAACATCGCTTGAAGGTACAATGTGGAGTTTTTTTCGAGTTAAAAGCTGGATACCCGGCCGTCACCGGCAGCTGGAGCCTCCAGTGTTATGTTATAAAGAGCAGGAGGGCTGTTATGGTAAGCATGTTAGCGACGGATGCTAACTGCTACCACATGCCGAGGTTAGTAGGGTTAGTACTACCTGGATTTACACCATTTAAGGCTATATTGACACTTAATAAATACATTTAAAGTAATCTGTTGGCCAGATGTTTTTTTATAGAATTTGTAAGATGGGAAACGGAAATTACTTTTGAAGTAAAGTAAAAGAAAATGTGAAAATTATAATTTTGTTATATTTGAATTATTAAACTGGTGTCAATACAAACATTAATTAATGTTAATTTAGGTAAAAGTAAGTAAATTAGGTTGGTTCAATTTCAATATATGAGTTTGGTTCATCAACTGAAATGTTCAGAAAATAATTTGGAGCAGGGCAAAGATGTGTCAAGTGCAGTATTATTGTTCAGACCAACATAAAATAATCAGGTCATAACAAGTGATTAAATTCAGATCCTGTGAAGGCAAATATTTTAGATGTTATATATGGACATCATTTTTTTTATTTTATTTGATAAAGGTTATACTTTTTCCAGTGAAGGCTTTGTTTTGGTCCACTCTATAAAGCCTCGAACTCAATGCAGATTCATACATTTTAAATTGAAAAAGCTTCCTGGATGGGAAGCGAAACATTCTTCAAACTTGGAAACAAAGTCCAGTGGATTGTTTTTTAACCTTTTTTTGGAATGACTATGACCTGGATGACTGAGAATCATCACCAGCAGATCAGAGAAACTCCAGCATCAGATATTTACTGCAGAAATCTTAGGGAAGATGTTTGGTCTACAATGTGGCACCAGCTTAGCTGATAAAATGGAGCTGAGAAGCGGTCTTAAGAAGGGAAGAGGCTATAAATACAGGAATACGGAGGAAGGCTGCTGACTTATTTCCTTCATTAAGGGTAAATAAAGGCTGGAGGAAACACAGAAACGTTAAGAGCTTTTAAATCTGGAAAGTCCATAATCCAATCCGTCTGCTTTCCTGCCTAACTCAAATAAGCAGGTTAATTAGAAAATACAAAAAAAAGAAGAACTCTGTGGTTCTGTGTGCTAACCCCCAACTGTGCAAAGGTTACGTCCTGCTGGCTTAGTGGTCGGCCCACCTGAGGGTAAATTTGAGTCTGAAGCTCTGCAGAGCTCGGAGCTAAAAACACTGCTTGTCTTCAGAAAACAAATGCAAATATGAGACAATTATTAATCATGGTCATTAACTTCTGCAGGACTGTTGAAAAGATTTACTCACAACATGGGTCTTTTAGGGGAAATAAAAACTTTTGTCTTTTCTCTAAAACACAGCACACACTCAGATAAAACAGTGCCCTCTCTGGTATCATGCAATATTACAATCGTTTCATTGTCTCTTGTCAAAAAACACAGATCCTTATAAACTAAAAGTTAAAGTAAGGTGTTTTAAAACATAACTGTACATGTATATAAAATCTATTTCCAAAAAAAATCACAAAATGATTCATAAAAACAGGACTATTTTTGGTTTCTGTTAAGAGATCCAAGTATGAAAATCCCCATGATCATGACGCCAGAGGAAACACTAATAAAATCCCTGTAGTTTCCGTAGTACCATCTATTTTTTTGAAAGTCCATAAAAACACTTGCTTAAAATGTTCCCATCTGACATAAAGGAGCTATAAGGAATCCCACAATCCTAATAAGAATACATTACTTTTCCATTTGTAGCATACTTTTTCTAACACATACTGATATAAATACCTTCATATATTCTGATTTTTATTACAAAGTTTTGATTTCTGCTAACTTTCTTTCCATTGCTTAATGATGTCCAAAAGGCTGAAGGCTTTCTAAATAAAATACAGCCATCTGGAGTCACTTTCCTACTCAGGATAGTGTTCTTACTGTTTACTCCATGAAAGGAACAGGAGCTAGGAACTTTGATTTGGGATTGGGCCATTTTGTATGTGCCAGGGAGACCAGCATGTTGCACAGTTTTCTGAGAAATCTTTTACCATTTTTGTGTAGATAAACTTTAGAAATAAAACAACAATTTTACATTTTCACAAAGAACATAGTTCTGTGCACTTAGTACTAAACAAGGTTAAAGTGATTAAATGTACAAGGTAGAAAATGTGTGAGGGACTGTGAAGATGAACTAATAGAATTGGACTTAAAATGGCCTCTTAGGCTCATGATGATCCAGACGTTGAGGAGTACCTGATAATAATCAAGTAGTAGGAGAATAAAACTTTAACAGAAAACAGGTGGAGGTGAACTGATGTTTGTAAGAGATGCTACCAGCTGGGAGAGAAATAGGAAAAAAATCTGGTTCCATTTAAATACAGGAGAGTATTGGACTGGGTGTAGATCTGGGATCGGTATTAAAAAGCTGTGCGCATAAGTTAGCCATGTGACTTTCCCCATGTGGGCTGCTTTAAAGCAGAGACCTCCTTGTCCTTCCATTTTCCATCCATTTTCTTCTGCTTTATCCGGGGCCGGGTCGCAGAGGCAGCAGTCTAAGCAGAGATGCCCGCACTTTCAGATCCAAACATACCTCGTCCAGCTGCTCTGGGGGGACCCCGAAGCGACACCAGGCCAGCTCAGAGACATTGTCCCTCCAGCGTGTCCCGGGCCTTCCGCGAGGCCTCCTCCTAATAGGACAAGCCTGGAACACCTCCCGAGGGAGACGACCAGGAGGCATCAGGAACAGATGCCTGTGCCACCCCAACTGGCTCCTATGGACGTGGAGGAGCAACGACTTCCTTGTCCTAAACGATCAAATCCAGATAACTACCACATCATTTACCTAGCGAGGCCGGTAATCCAACACAGTTACAATGGTTCAAGGAAGACATCGACTCATTGCATTCCATAATCTATAGATATACCTGAAGCAGAAAAACACCTCTTGCTGTTTCTTAGCTTCTGTATAACCGTTGATACAACTCTAATCCAAGTTACACAAGGACCAAACGTTACATCATAAACTGGATTTTAGCCTTCCTTCCAAACCAATTATTGCATCTGAGATGTCAGAGATACAACATCAACTTAGGAGTTCCTCAGGGATGTGTACTGAGTTTATGACTGTTGTGACTCCATTGTCGCTATTTTCCCAGGGCCTTTTAAAAAAAGGGCAAGTTTAGACCTCAGGAAGGCTTTATCTGGATAAATAAAGGTTTTGTTATAATTATAAATAGCTAATATCATTATTAAGAGCAACATCTGACATTAAAGTGTAAAAACCAAAACTTTATCCTCAACATAAAGAGACTAAGAAGATTTATTACTATTTTATCTAAGCACTTAAAAAGCAACCACAGCTGACCAAAGTGCTGTACAGAAAATTAATAACACCTAACAGATAAAATGTGAAACTGCTCAAACATGGCTAAAAGTAAAATTCAATTCAGTTTATTATATATCATCAATTCACAACACATGCCATCTCAAGGCACTTTACAGTTCACCAGATCATCCAGTCAAATTGATTCAAAGTTTTTCTATCTAAGGAAAACCAGTTGATTGCATCGACTGATTAACTCGAAGGCAATCCCTCACACTAAGCATGCTTGTAGCGACAGTGGAGAGGAAAAACTCCCTTTCAACAGGAAGAAACCTCCAGCAGAACCAGGCTCAGATTGAACAGCCATCTAATGAGGCTGACTGGGTTTCAAACATTTCACTCAATCAAACATTCAAACAATTAAAGCAATAAAATGGGATAAAAGAAAAAAGACCTAAAAGGAGAGAATAAATCCTACTCTATTTCTAGGTTTCAAAAGTCGAAGCGACAAGGTGGATTTTGACAAGAGATTTAAAAGCAGTCATAGAAGAGGCCTTTCAGATGTGTTTAGGCAGGTCGTTCCAGAGCTTTGGAGTTGCAACAGCTAAAGCGTGGTCCTCTCTGAGCCTCAGCTTAGTTTTAGGCTCTCTCAGCAGCAGCTGACCTGCTGATCTGGCTTCTATGTAGATGCTCAGAGAGGTACGGTGGGGAAAGGCCATTCAGAGATTTAAAGGTAAATAAAATAATTTTCAAATGAATAATGTATGGACAACCTGCGTAATGAGGCTGAAATGGGAAAGATGTGCTCTTAACTAAAGTTAACATGCGTGCTGTAGTATTTTCAACCAGCTTGAGAGGAGATGGAGGAGGCACTAACCCCCACATAGAGGGCATTGAAATAATCCAGCTGAGTGGTAACAAAGGCGTGGATTACCATTTCAAACCGCTGCCTTGAAAGAGTTGGCTTTATTTTGGCAAGCTGTCTGAAATCATAAAAACTTGATTGATAAACTTTCCTGATCTGGCTGTCAAACTTCAGATCTGCATCCACTTTTGCCCCCAGGGTTAGTGATTATTGGTCTGATATGCTGGGCTGAAAAGCCCAGATCTGTTCCAATGATGCCACCAAAAACCATCATCTTGTCTTTTTTTCATTAAAATGTAAGAGTTCAGAGACATCCAGGCCTTTATGTCATCAGGACACGTGATTAGGGCGGGGATACAGTGGGCATCTATCTTTTTAAGAGGGTCATAAATTTGACTTTCATCTGCATAGCAATGGTAAAAAGTCATGATGCCATGATGTTTCTCCTCTGGAAGTAAAAGGGTAGAGCTATGTGTAATGTAGGTGATCTTTTGGAAAGTGCTACAGGCCAAGCTGAGGGTCATGACCTTCAGATGCCATGAACAAACAGGGGCAGTTCTGACAGATTCCAATCCTTGATGGCAATAAACTTGACTTTCTGTTGCAGACACAGCTCTAGTCCTGTCATTCAGAGCTTCTCTATGACCCCAATGACCTACTCAGTGGTTCTGTTTTGGTAAAGATCCAGTCCAACGTTTTAATGCTAAGATAAAAATCTGTCTGTTCCTCCTGAATCTGAGGTCCAACAAAATCTGTAAAAACTTAGTCTCAAACACATTAGAGTAAACTCTCCCAGTAGGCTAAAGGCCTGGTTATCCTTCCGGAGCAGTGTGTCGCAGTGAGCTTGTCAAAGTTATTTTTGACCTATGCCCAATTTTGAAACGTTTTCTGCACCATTTTATTCCACGCCACAACGCAAGAGGGACAATTAGCAACCAGCTGTGGGTCTAGATACAGCCAAGGCAGTGAGGAAGTGGGGGCAAGTTTGTGACAACTGAGGGAAATGAGGGCAAAGAAGAGCGTTGATACAGGTGGAAAAAGGGTCCCAGCGTTCTCGCACACCTCGCTCTTCTAGCTGGTCCATCTTCACAAATTGTTTTCCACAATGGCGGTCATACAAACAAAACGAGCCGGTAAGGTACCAAACAGGAAATACACATAGTGAAGAGCAGATGTAGATTTGACCAATCAGAGGCCTCCTGTCTGTGGTCACCTACAGTTTTGAAGAGGTGCACTAGAGTGTCTGCGGAAGGTGCAGGGGCACATTTGCGTTCACTGCGACACACGTAGACGACCTGATTTCTGAGTATAAAGCAACCTTAAGGGGTGTGATCCCTTTCTGGTTGGAAAAAAATTCTCTGGTCCAGGTTCTGTAAAACTGGGACCACCAGCTCACTCTGCCTCTACACTGGTATTGTCCCAGTCCTCTATATGAAATGAGGAGGACTGTTTACGAGGAGTGTCTGCTGTAAAATTGATGATGTTGCTTCTTAGAAACAACCTCTTCATTATCTGCCATATTCTCGGTTACAATGGAAGATGAGGACCTTTCAAAGCTCACTTTCTAACATTTTATGAACGCACTCACTTTAAAATTTAAATATTCTTTATTCTTTCACAAATATTTCCCTATACTTACCTGATGTGTAAAATTAGTTTTGCTCTCTGTACTGTCTGGTCGGTCTGTGATCAGTGATCCAATAAGACACGCTTAAATATTCGAGCAGCGTTAAATAAATGGAGGGAAAGAAAATGGACCCACAGTTGCAAAAGATTAACTAAAAACATAACATGCTGTGCAAAATCTTAATATTTATGAGTATAATGATGAGAAGTGATACACTCAAATTCAAAATGATTTGCTCAACAATCCAAATGATCAGAATTAGGTGTTTCAATCACTTTCATGGCCACATAGAATCAATCACCATCAGCAAACATTTGGTAAAGAATGGGTGGTTCTTGGGAGATGAGTGAATTCCACCTCAGAAACTGTAATAGGAATACACTTGTGAGACAAATCCAGCTTTGAAATTTCCTCGCTTTAAAATATTTCACAGTCAACTTTCAGCTGTATTTTAGAGAAAATGGTGTTTGGGAACAACAGCAACTCAGCCACATAAATCTGACGGAGTGGGGTCAGTGGGTGCCAGAGCGCATAGTGCAAATAGGTCACCAATTTTCTGCTGAGTCTAAAGGCAACATGAAGTGGCTCAGATTAGCTCAAGAACAGAGAGCATCATGGAATGAGTTTCCATGGTCAAGCAGTTGCATCCAAGCAATACTTCTGCAAGTGGAACGCAAAGCGTGAGATGCAGTGGTGAGAGGCACGCCACTAATTGACTCCAAAGCAGTGGAGACACATTCTCTGGAGTGACGCATTGCGCTTTTCAATCTGGAAATCTGATGGATGAGTCTGGGTTTAGCGCTTGCCAGGAGAATTGTAAGGTTCTTCTCTGACTGCATTGTGCCTAGTGTAAAGTTTGGTGGAGGGAGAATTATGGTGTGTGGTTGTTTATCCGGAGCTCTGCTTGGCCCCTTAGTTCCAGTGAAAGGAACACTGATTGCTTCAGCGGAGCAACACTTTTTGGTCTTTTTCATGCTCCCAACATGACCATGGACCAGAGCACAAAGCAAGGTCCATAAGACCAGACATGGATGGCAGAATCTGGTGTGGATATACTCAACTGGCCTAAGCAGAGTCCTGCACTTTTGGGTGAATTATAGACAGACGGCCAAGCTTTCTCTCTGCACTGAAAGAATGGTCAAAATTCCCCTAAACCTTATGGAGAGCCTTCCCAGAAGAGTTCAAGCTGCTATAGCTGCAGAGCGTACCCAATGCTACGTTGAAACCCTATGGATTAGTAACGAGATGTTATTTAAGCTCATTTGTGAGTCAAGAGAGTTGAGCGAATACTTCTGTCGGTGTACAGTAGTAAACAGTCTATGAAGCACAGTCAAACACAATACAAATACACATTGTGAATTAACCAATATATCTTCAAGCATCAGACGACAACCATCACCAAGACTTCTATGGCCATCCTAAACTGCCAGATTGGGAAACATCCCAACCTGGCAACAATGCACGCAAGATGAGAAACGTTAGCCTTTAGATGCAAAACCCCATCATGCACTGCAAAATATTCAAACTAATTCGCCAAATATAAGAGGAACATCATAGTTTGGTTTAAAGAAAGGATTTCATTTCAATTATAATTTATTTGCAAGGATTTTACAGTTTGAAGAAATAGAAAATTACACCATATGCAAACCGTCACAAGGATGTGCATGACAAAGAAGGGCTATATATACTGCATGCATCATTTGATAGTTTAGTATCATAGTACTTTTCGAGCTTCTTCAGTTATGTATTGTTTAAGGTAGGTCTTCAGCAGAAGAGTAAGTGTTGAGGCCGGTATGATTTAAGAAGGGCCGGCCCTCGCACGTTGAAATTAAGACCGGCCCACCACATATTACCAGTCCGATGCCTGGCTCTGGGCATTTGATTTAATGATGTGACCGATATATGTGTATTCTCTTAACTAACTGGCTGTTAAATTATATCACTGATTCCCAGCTGTGAACGTAACACCTCGCTCAATTCATGTTACCCCGTGTTTCCAATTTAATTATCAATATATTTTACTAGACTACATTAAAAAAGGTCACTTCGCATCCCATTGCAAATGAGATAATATCATATGATGCATGTATGCGATCCATTTTCAAAAACAGGCTCTTACCACAGCGATCACTTTATGTAAACCCACTCAGCATTTTTAGGTATAATTAGTGTATGTTTTTATTATACACTATATTGCCAAAAGTATTTGCTCACCCATCCAAATTATTGGAATCAGGTGTTCCAATCACTTCCATGGCCACAGGTGTATAAATTCAAGCACCTAGGCATGCAGACTGTTTTTACAAACATTTGTGAAAGAATGGGTCGCTCTCAGGAGCTCAGTGAATTCCAGCGTGGAACTGTGATAGGATGCCACCTGTGCAACAAATCCAGTCGTGAAATTTCCTCGCTCCTAAATATTCCACAGTCAACTGTCAGCTGTATTATAAGAAAATGGAAGTGTTTGGGAACGACAGCAACTCAGCCACGAAGTGGTAGGCCACGTAAACTGACGGAGCGGGGTCAGCGGATGCTGAAGCGCATAGTGCGAAGAGGTCGCCAACTTTCTGCAGAGTCAATCACTACAGACCTCCAAACTTCATGTGGCCTTCAGATTAGCTCAAGAACAGTGCGCAGAGAGCTTCATGGAATGGGTTTCCATGGTCGAGCAGCTGCATCCAAGCCATACATAACCAAGTGCAATGCAAAGCGTCGGATGCGGTGGTGTAAAGCACGCCGCCACTGGACTCTAGAGCAGTGGAGACGCGTTCTCTGGAGTGACGAATCGCGCTTCTCCATCTGGCAATCTGATGGACGGGTCTGGGTTTGGCGGTTGCCAGGAGAACGGTACTTGTCTGACTGCATTGTGCCAAGTGTAAAGTTTGGTGGAGGGGGGATTATGGTGTGGGGTTGTTTTTCAGGAGCTGGGCTTGGCCCCTTAGTTCCAGTGAAAGGAACTCTGAATGCTTCAGCATACCAAGACATTTTGGACAATTCCATGCTCCCAACTTTGTGGGAACAGTTTGGAGCTGGCCCCTTCCTCTTCCAACATGACTGTGCACCAGTGCACAAAGCAAGGTCCATAAAGACATGGATGACAGAGTCTGGTGTGGATGAACTTGACTGGCCTGCACAGAGTGCTGACCTCAACCCGATAGAACACCTTTGGGATGAATTAGAGCGGAGACTGAGAGCCAGGCCTTCTCGTCCAACATCAGTGTGCGACCTCACAAATGCGCTTCTGGAAGAATGGTCAAAAATTCCCATAAACACACTCCTAAACCTTGTGGACAGCCTTCCCAGAAGAGTTGAAGCTGTTCTAGCTGCAAAGGGTGGACCGACGTCATATTGAACCCTATGGATTAGGAACGGGATGTCACTTAAGCTCATATGTGAGTCAAGGCAGGTGAGCAAATACTTTTGGCAATATAGTGTATTTTATCCAGGGGTTGACGTTAAGGATTTTTACCACTTGCCCAAAGGGCAAGTGACTTTCACATTTCATTTGCCCAGAAACAATTTGTACTTGCCCAGTATAATGTTTGATAAATATAGTTCCTTATTCATTATTGTATATATATCAATGAAACATGTTTGTTTTTTAAATGTTTTTTTGTAATTCAGTAAGTTTCCAGGTTCCTGGTGTGTATCTGCATGCGTCAGATAATGAACTCAAGCCTACATTACCGTGTTAACAAGTTTTTCAATCCTTCCTGCACATTCTTTTCAAACTAAACTTTGCTTTAAACTGTTGTGTGCTTGGAAAAATATAAATTGTAATGTTAAAAATCCAAAAAAAACTTCACAGGTTAAAAACTTATACTACTACTACTCACCAATTTAACATGTTTAGCTCTATAACATTTAAATGCACCGCTCCAATGTCTAAGAGAAAAAAAATTTCATGAACATTTTTTAATTTATGACCACTGTACAGAAGACTGCCATATGATAGAAATATTTACACTGTGCGCATACAATTATTATTATTATTTTCCTAATCCCTGACTGATCATTTTTAATCCAGCGTGTATTATAGTATAGATTAAATTCATCATCCAGTTGCTGCTCTGCAGAATTCTCTCTCCAAGAGCTGAATCACGCCATCTAGCGGAAAATCCCGCAGCGGTAATCACGCGAGAATGTGTACAAAAAACAACAAAATTGGCGCCGGCAACGCTTGTGGGTCGTTTTCAGCGAATGTCGGTGATTTTAAAGTAATTTTGAATGATAAATAATTTTTTTTGTGATCATTGCAATTCAATGAAATTTGTACTCTCCCAACAATAAAAACTACTTGCCCAAGGCGATGGGGCAATGGTTAACATCGAGCCCTGTTATTCCACTTTTTATCACACAATATGCAATCCTCCTCTCAGTGATTCCATCGTAAAGTTGAACCTAGGGGTGTAATTCACACCCATCAGGGCGATTCGATTCAGTATCAATGTCCTGACCCAACTGTCATGATGGGTTTTAAGGATCTGACCCACATGCAGAGACACACTCAGAAGCCAAGGGTAAAAGTTAACAGGTTTATTGTGGATTGCAAAAACACAGACTGAGAGATATACAGCTGGATGACACTGTTGGACCTCAGCGGACTGGTGAACGGAATCTGGAATCTCTGAAGGGGAGATCACAATGATCAGTTCAGGTAACGTAGGAAAAAAGACTGAGGCTTGTAATTTGCAGGACAGGCACTCACGTTTAGGTGGCTCTTGGTTATTCTTTGGATCCAGTTTGTGGGCTTTTATCCAGAGATGAAAGAACTCGTTGGAGGGCGGACAGGAAGACTAACATTGGATCCAGAGGAGTATTGGAGCGGACTGTCACCGGGTTTTCCTGAAGAGGACTTGAACGGATCGTGTGGAAGATTTCCCCTTTTTCAGTGTGACTTAGTTTATCCTTCCAGGGGAGTAGAAGGTCCAGGCTTATCCAGTGAATCAGGAAGGCTTCCTGCCGGAGAACAAAAGTCAAATGCTAGCTCATAGAGACAAGGCTAAGGTTAGACTCTGCTAATCTCAGTTAGGCTAGAGTACCCAATACTGGCAAACACTCTGTCATACAGTAGAGGTGGTGACAGCCCGCCGTTCAAGTACTCCTCTGGTAATGACCCAACGAGCCGCAGGTGTGCAGGGAGGCCCAACAATGACAGGGCACCGCCTGGTGGTGGAGAGAGGAAAACACAAATAACAACCCACACGAACTGGAATCCTACCACCAACGATTTGATTATTTGCGATACTCAAGAATAAACCGCGATACGATTCAATTCAATTAATTCTTAATTTTTTTTTTACCTTACAGGATAGACAATTTTATTGATTTATTTCAAATTTGAAATAAATCTATGAAAGCTGTAATATTGTTATGCATTTTATTTGAGAACAGAGGTGGTAAAGTTGTACTCCACCTAGACCTATGAAAACCTCATTCACTGAAAAATAATAATGCTTCTGTGTTTATGTGAGTGTGTGTGTGAAAGCGGAAAGAGGGTAGAGGCTTAAGGAAGTGAGGTAGAAGGGAAAAAAAGGTTTAGCGGCACCGCAGCACGGGAGTCAGACTTACGTCCAGGAGCAAATGATAAAAATAGACCGGAGGAAAAAGAAAAACATGAATCAATAGTCATGTGGACGTGTCAATGCATCGTCGGCTGTTGGACGGATGCATTGATACAAAACAATTATTATTTACACCCCTAGTTGAAACATAGACTATAACAGATTATAGAGACTACATTAAAAAGGTTTTAAGTCAAACATGAATTTAAAGCTACAGTGTGTAACTTTTAGCGACATCTAGCGGTCAGACTGCAAACTGCAGCAACATGAACATGAACGGCGAGCGTTACGGGACAAAATGTCTTCCACGACGTCCGCATCACCTACCTTCTCAAGTGATGAGGTTTGTTTACATAGATAATTTTACAGATAGTATTTCATTAGTCTGTGTAGGGTATAGATTTCATGTAGACTTAAGATAATAAATATACCAGTTATTTTTTCTACATCGTTGTGACGTTTTGGCGATCTCGCAATCACTAGTTTGTTGGCTCTGCGCTGCCGTAGCGCAAAGATGTCTGCCTCCATGGCTGCGAGACCCGCTCCTATGTAATTATAAATAACGAATTCTAAGGCAACGCAAATATTAAGGTTAAGAGGCTGAGCTCGTAGATGATGATAAATAACATAGTTATGTATAATATATTACATTTCTGACTGTATATCCCTGTAATTATTACACACTGTAGCTTTAAATAAAGTCTATTCCATTGATTATGATTGATTGTTGGAGCGAACTGGAGCGGAGCAAAAGTTTCGCCCTTGATACCATTATATGCTACCTCCACCGTCCGCTCCGCTTACATGCTCTGATCATCACCGGTTGAATGTGGACATGCAGAGAGGTATATGGGTTAAAGCCTTAGATGTAAACATCTCCTCACAGGTGTGATTAATCACAGATGCATGTTTCTGCCATCTTTGTGTTTTGGTTGCTTTGACACCATTATTATAATACCCATGAGGATCTGATTTAATCCTACAACATAAACTTTCAGCCTGCAGGTGAACTGCTTCAGATGAAGTCTCTGTTTTTTTCTCTGAGCCTGGATCTGACCCAAATGAAGCCTGGAGAGGCCTCAGGTGGCTGCATGTCCCATCATGCCTGAGCTCCTCTCAGCTATGCAGCGCTGCCAGTCTGATCCTGAGTCCTGCTGCAGTGACAGCAGACTTAAGAAGGGGGTTGTAGAAGTTGAGTCCACTGGCTGGGACAGCCTAAGATGTTTAAATTGAGTTAGGTGGCGCTCTGAACATAAACAGAGAACACATAAACACCACCCACCCCCTTGTGAGACACATCATATATGTAAAGAAAATAAAGACCCAGTCCTTGATTTGAATCAGTTTCTACACCAGAACTTGTGTCTGTTTTAACTATATTTTCTCTAAATAAAAGTTTTACACATAGGCTATCCAAAGAGGGTGTCTGAAGTTAACTGCAGCAGGACAATGGAGATGTTTCAGAGTCACCAGAGCCTAGAATAGCTGCAGAAATGATCAGAATAGAGAGTGTTTATCATAATTCTTAAAAAAGTATGTCCACCTCTAACCCAGATGGAGACAAAGGAAAACAATGGGGAGTCATTTTCCCTTCCCTTAAAGAAAGTGACTGTAGTTTGGTCTCATTGCTGCTTAGTGTCAACTAAGAATGAAAGGAGTCGATCATTGATGGACAGTAAATAAGGAGGACACGGGAGTCTGGCTGCTGCTCACTTCAAAAGGACATTTTGCTTCAATAATCACTCTTTTTTTGGAAACATCTAATGTCAGATTACTTCTATAAGCTGTATTATAAAAAAACTGCAAAAAAACAGGAATGTTTACCTAATCTAAGGAAAAAGCAAGGAAAAATCATAACATTGACTGTGGTTTTCGAGTCATTTCGTCTGATTTGGTAATAGTTGTTTATTATACAGGAAGTCATGCGGTACATCGTCACAAAGAATAAACTTCCTGAAGTTATTTATAATTTCTCACAGAATAAGACTGTAGAGCTGGTTCTTTTTTTTTTTTTCTTCAAAAAACTGATCTCTCAGTTCTGTAAAACCAAAGCAACAGTTTTTGGTTTGTTTTGTTCCACAGTCCATGTTTAAAAGCTGCTTTGGCCAGGATTTATGAACACCTGCCAAGGAAGCGGTTCTTGGAGTAAACCCAAGTGCAGGCAGAGGTATTGTGGGGATTTAAGACCTTTTAGTAAATTAAATCAAAAGCTTACTTGCAAACAATGGGTTGTAGAAAGGCAATGCAAACGTGAGAGGCATGTAACAGACATGTAGTACCATGGCAAACTGACCGTTAAATGAATGCTGCAGGTGAAAAAGTGATTAACAAGAGCAGGTGGAATAAACGAGGTTGGCAGCAGCAAAAACACAACTTTAAACTCAACAGAGCTACAGCAACATAATCTATCAAAGAAAACTAACATAACTGCAGGTAAAGAGATCACATGAATAACTAGAAAGGCTTAGGTTTAGAAATTCTCATACTTATAATCTAACAAATAGGATCAATGATAGGAGAAACTTTAATGCAATACCTGTGGAGTGATTTGTGTGCCATTACTGTTGCAGGCAAAGAGCACATTTTGTTCATGGAAATAAGAAAAAAAAAAAAACTTTTTCGGGGAATATTAGCTTTTTCTTTGATTCATTATTTAGAATTTATTTATTTGTTGGAAATTGGAAGTTTTGCTTTACTCCTTGTTTTTATAGTCTCAGTGGTTTAATTCTTGTTTTTGTTGTGTTTTCTGGTTATTTTCAGTTTTCTAGGTTTTTATTTGTTGCCCTCTGCTGCCCTCTTGTGTTCTCCTTTTTCCCTAGCTCCTTTTTCTGTTTTGCTCTATGCAAACCTGTTCCCAATCTGCTCGTTAGTTCTCTCTTTGTCTCAGTCTCCCTTAAATACCCTCTCTGTTCAGTTCTTCTTTGCTGGGTCCTCATCAAACATGCTCCAACTCCTTGGCTCTGAGCCTTCCTCCTTTTGATAGTGATTCCCCTGATGTCTCCTTTTTTTCTGGTATGTTTTGACTAGTTTTCATGTTTTGATTTTTGGACTCCTGGTTTAATGTTAGTTTGGACTTTGTTTTCTTTTTGGAATTTTGGATTCCTGGTTTCCTGTTTATTTGAACTCTGTTTTCGTATTTGGATTTTGAATTACCTGCCTCTGTTTTCAGTCACTCATTATAAAATCCACAAGAAATTCACCTCTGCCTCCCTGCCTCTGCTTTTGGGTCAACTAACCATAACCAAATCGTGACAGAATTGTATTGTATTCTTTTAACATTCTCTTCTTTCGGGGCTGGGCTTTCTCAGCCCCGAAATCTGACTGTTTACCATGTCTGACTGTTTACCATGTCATACTGATCCAATATAGAGATGCTCAAACTACGCAGGGTGAGAAGATCTGTGCAGATTGTCTCTAAGACAAATTCAAACAGTTTCCCACATTTGACTGGGATATTTGAAAGGTTATTAAACATAAATAAAAAGAAAAAAGAAAACAACCTGTGCTGCTATAAACCAAAAGCCCCACTTGCCAATGCTGCTTCTCTTAAACCAGAAGAGATAGAGAATTTTTATACGCTATTTTAAAAATTGGTAGTACATTTAATTCAATTCAGTTTATTTATATAGTACTCATTCTCAACACGTCATCTCAAGACACTTTACAGAGACAATTCAACCAGATCATACAGTCAGATTGATTCAGTTTTCTATCTAAAGAAAACCTGTTGATTGCATCGACTCATTGGCTCGACAACATTCCCTCATGCATGTAGTGACAGTAGAGAGGAAAACTCCCTTTTAACAGGAAGAAACCTCCAGCTGAACCAGGCTCAGTGTGAGCGGCCATCTGCCGAGACCGACTGGGGTTCAAGGAGACAGAAGCAGACAGGAAGGAAGGAAAATGCAGCAATAAAGGCTGTTGGAAGCATTATATGCTTTATGAGGAAGTGAGAGGTGATTTTCAGAGAGATCTGTGAAGTTTGTTGAAAGTTTAGTTTTTCTTTTTTCATAAAAACGGGAGAGTGATAAGCTGTGCTTTTTATTGCCCCGCCTCCCTGCTTATCCGTTTTATGTCCCCCGAACTCTCATCTTTGGTAAGTCTGTTTTTTTTTTAAATTTACAGATTATTTATGTCCAACCTGCTATACGTGATGTGTGACTCAAAACCTGACTGGTTTCTCTTGTGATTGGCAGGTTTTATTTTATATTTCCCCCCAAAGCAGATGTGTTTTATTCAATAACTGACTCTCTCCTCCTGTCAAAACTATGAAATTGCTGCTGAATTGCTGCTTAGACCGACTAAAATAGACCTTGTGTCTATTTCAACCAGAGCTAGGGAACCCCCCAGCAGAAAATTGTGTTGGATGTGGTCATCCCCATTGACTCTCAATGAGCGTTAAAGGCCATGACCTCATCTGCCATGAGGTTAGGATGCAAAATCAACAATGTGATCTGGGTAATGCAATTTCAAAGGAATGCTATTCCTATTCCAATGTCTAAAAAATAAATTTTGAAAATATAAAACCTGTGAAAGAATTTGAAAAAAAAAATTGAAAATATATATCTTCCTCCATTAGTCCAAGAACATGACTGTTAGGTCAACCGGCATCTCTAAATTGTCCTTGTGTGTGAACTTGGTTGTGTCTCTCTGTGTTGCCCTGCGATGGACTGGAGTCCTGTCCTGGGTGTACCCTGCATTTAGCCCATAGACCGCTGCAGATAGACACAGCAACCCTGACAGATTAGGCCAGAGAAGATGGATGGTTTCATTACTGATTTGAATATTTTAAGATTTCAGTTTACCTCATCTTTGCCTTTACACTTTGCTTGCAACAGTAATAGGTCTTTGGCAAAGGCCATCTTTGCTGCATGTCACTAGTACCAAAAATAATCTCTAACAAACATCACAATACAGCAAAACCTAAACAATTAAAAACCATTAAGTTTTTTCCCGTTGAAAACCAAACACTTAAAGATCATGACACCAACTGGTGACATACTTGATGAACAACTTCTATTCATCCTGGACCTCTTTTTCTTTATTGTTTTTCTCCTAAACTGTGCAGATTTAAGAGAAAGTAATTCAGGAGTTATAAGCCCTCTGCTCAAAGCATTTTGATTGGTCGTTGGTTTCCGTAGAGCTCCTGGTAACAGTAGAACTCTCTTATGGTTCATTACGATGGACAGTAAAAAAAAAGAAAAAAATCAATTCAATTCAGTTCAGTTTATTTCTATAGCACCAATTCACAACACATGTCATCTCAAGGCACTTTACAGTTCACCAGATCATACAGTCAAATTGATTCAAATTTTTCTACAAAACCAGCAAAACCAGTTGATTGCATCGACTCATTGACTCCAAGGCAATTCCTCAAACTAATCATGCTTGTAGCGACAGTGGAGAGGAAAAACTCCCTTTTAACAGGAAGAAACCTCCAGCAGAACTAGGCTCAGTGTGAGCGGCCATCTGCCGAGGCAGACTGGGGTTCAAGGAGACAGAAGCAGAGATAAAAAATTTTAAAAAAGCAACTGGATTAAGGCTCTGGTTAAGTACTGAAACCAGTACAATGAGAAAAGAAATAGAAGCAGTTTCATAATGACTCTGTTTGGGTTACAAGGATTTTAGTTCTGCATGTCCAGCTCTTTCTTCAATCCTTCTTTTGGTCTCATGTGAGTCCTTCTGGCCCACATCTGCTTGAGTTTTCTGTTTTTTGTTTTGTCATTCCTAAGTAGACTTTTGATCAAACATGTCCGCTGCATTTTGTTCCAACATCACCACTGCTACACATAGCATCTGATATTTTATCAGAACAGAATTTCATAATGCAAATAAATGGCATCCAGAAATGTTACCAACATCTCACTGACATTTAAAGACAAAAGAAGAATGAAACACTAAATAGGAGGCGTTTAAGGGTTGAAATTCGTAAAAAAAAAAACAGAAAAGAAAAGGTCTAAATACAACAAGTCTAAGTTTTGCAGAAAATCGCTGCACGTTTTCAAATAAATTCACCTGGTATATCTGCAGTCAGTCTGCATGTAGGGTAGATTTGCTGCCTATTTGCAGCGCTGATGTTCTTCAGACGGTGCCGTTTGGGGAGTTGTTTTTGCAGCAGCTCAGAAAGTAAGTTCATGAACCTTGACCCGTGTTTGACGTGTGTCCGTTCGTCTCCTGCCGCTCCGACATTCCTTCTTGTCTTCATTGTCACTCAGTGATGGAAAGCGACATCTCCATCACCCTCAATGATTTTTACCTTAAACCTCAGTCCTTCAGACAGTTTCCACGAATTTAACAAGAGGAACAGCGGGGAGAGGAATTCTGCTGTCTGTTCAAATTTCCCTGTCTGGTCGGAGGCTTTCCCCAACAGAGATACTCCAAAGTTTGGTTCCATCTGAAAGCAGTCTCTGGCTGCTCTTCTCTACACCTACTATGCTCCAGACCTCCTACGCACTGTTTAATCTAATTCATTTTTTTAAAGATTGTTCAAAACGAAAGTGATATTATTTAGTTAATCCAGTTGGAGATGTTTAAACCCCTGATTAAAGGAAACCTCAAACAGCTAAAAAAAAAAAAATAATCAAAATTTTAGAGAGCTCTATTTTTTTCACCAAATCAATCGTCAGACATATATTGGCATATACATATATTAAATTTTCTGCTCTAAGGTTGTGATGATCTCTGCACACCTTTCCTAAGGGAACGACGCTCTCTCTAGCAGAGACATGTATTCCTATTTATGTTTTCGCTTCTCTCACATCTTCATGTTTAGCTCCAGGTCTGGGGTTTAGAACAGCATACGAGGAGGTGGTTCTGATTCTGTAGAACCAGTTGGATTTGGTCTTATCTGCATTTTACTGAAGTGAAAGAATCAACAGAACCTGGAACTGATTCCTGTATTTCCCCTCTGAACCTCTTCGGACCTCTGATCTTCTGGCTTTGACTCCTTTGCACGTCCTTCACATCGGCTTTGGCGTCGCCCTCTGGATTATCCTGCATACCTTCATCTGCTCTTCTCTGATCTCCTGCCTGTCCGATACATCAACGTCTGTGTCGCGTTTACAGCCAACCAACTGGAACCATCCTGATCCTCTGGGCGTGGACTCAACTATAGGACCAGGTTAGTGACTCAAGTCAAGTGAGATGGATCCTAATGCAGCAGCGACTTGTGAGAAGCAGCACATTTGACTTAATTGCAGTGATGTCCAGACTGCACAGATTTCCAGCAGGTTATTTTTCTAAGATATCTATGACTTAATTTGTGTTATTACACAATTACAGTACATTTCCTGCTTTTAGAGTGGTCTCCAGTCCGCATTCACATCTCTGTTCACAGTACACCATAGTGCGTTTATACCGAGCCAAGATCTAAATTTGATTTGATTAGATTTTTTTTGGTCCACATCAGCGTTCGATTGTGTATCCTTACCTTCCTAAACAAACCAGACTTTCTGGTCGTATGAACTACGGTCCAATTAAATAGGTTTAACCCGAACTGATGTGAATAATCCTCGTTTCACTATAGGGCCTTACAGGAATAATAGCTAACGAGAATAAACACAGTTAAATTCCTCCCCTTGAACCTGGGTTAGTGGTTCGGTTAAAGTAACTTTAGAAATTATTGAACTCTAAACGTGCGTCAAACAGAAGTGGAAGTTGATATTTTTTTAAATAAAAGATTTTCCTAAATAAAATGCTGCACTAACTGGATTTAGAATGAGAACCTCAGCAGACAGTCAAAGTCACTCTGAGTGCCGACAGTGCTGCTTCTAACGCTGGAAGGGATGTCAGCTGACTGTAGGTAACCAAATATGGTCGCACTCAGATGACCATTTAATGCTCTATTAAATAACTGATCAAAAACAAATGAGCTGAAGGCCTCAAATCTAAGCAAACATGCAGCAAAGATGGATCGAAACAAGGAGCCTGTGAGTCAGTCTGACTGATTTTTAATGTCCAACCTGTTAATGTGTCTTTATTGTCTGAGGCATGCTTCAGTTGGAAAACATTAAACACAGCGTTAATATTTAACACGACTCCAATCTCTGCAGCAGCCAAGGTTCCCAGTGATTCATGGAATCAGACTTTTAATTTTACTGCACAGGTGAGCTCACAGCCTGCAGGTCAGATTCACAGCTGATAGGAAGAGAGCTTCACTGGGGGCTAGTGAAAGTGAGGCAGTTGTTGACTCAGGTGCATCTGGCATCGGCTTTACAAACCACAAATCACCTGTAAGCAGGTGGCAAAAAGGTGGCAGAAAGTCAGCAGGTATGGCTCCAGGGCCTGGGCTGAAACTATGACTAATAAGACACACTTACTCCCCCACACTGAAGCTGCAGCCTCTGTTCCTGTCTAATCAGTTAAATCTGAGCATTTTTCTGGAAGTGGGAAAAAAATTCTATTTTTCTACATTTATAACTTAAGAAATACTAATATTGTTATTTCTTTACTTACAGACTTCTCAGCAATAAAAACTGGCTGACTTAAAGAAACAAGAATCCTGTCCAACTTTCAAAAATCAAAGCAAAAATAATCCCTTAGTCATCAAAGATCATATAAAAAGAAGAATCATTTTCTGTGTTTACATTTTAAAGACAGTTCTGTATAAAAGGCTAATTTTGGAGAGGTTTGGTTTCACATAAAAAAAGAAAAACAAGTTAACCAACGGTTCAACATCTGAGGGATTTAATTTGGACATCAGCTGATCCTCTGTCTTACAGTTCAGTCCCTCTAAAACATACGTCACCTTGTCGTTTACAGCCTCTCAGCATAAAACATTTAAGCAATGAACTGATAAACGAAGTGCAGCTGGACGTGACACAGCAGATTTAAACCAACAAGGTGATTTCTAAACTCTGGGACGGTTAAACCGAACTGGCAACCGTATCTGAAAGTTGGATCTTCAAGAAATGGGGGAAAACTCCCAGATAGTGTTACCTGACAAAATGACAGGTGACACATTTCGGATCGACAGAGCTGCCTGTAAATCAAGCTGATGGGTAGTGCTGGAATTACCCCGACCTCTTCAGAAAGTCATCCAGGAAACATCAAGCAGCTATGAGGCTGACAGTAAACTCTTCATGTTTGTTTATCCATTATCCTGAAAACAGAACGCTGGAAATAGACCAACGTTCGCTGAAAATTCAGGAAACAACATTTGCATCATGAGGCTGCTCAGGCAATAAAAATGTTAATATGCCTCTTATTGGCTGAATGGCCCGTAAAGATTGACTACAACACCTGCACACAGATAAAGGCATAAGAAATAAAAATAACATAAATGTAAATGTTTTATGTGGCCATTATCTAACTTTTAGCTGAAATTAAGAGGATAAAAAATCAGCTTAAAGGTTATTTAACTCATTGGAAGGTTCATATTTTCTGCTACACAACATGTTTGGGTGAAAGGCTTTGCTACATTTCTATTGTTTTTCTATACCAAAATGATGCCTTTTTTCTTTATTTCTAAACAATTTAACTCTAGGCTCAAGAGTGGAACATTTTGCAAACATCTCTTTACAAATTTAACTGAACCTGCCGTACAGTGGGGAGAAAAAACATTGATTTAGGAACTGATTGTGCTCGTTCTCCTTCTTAGAAAGATGAGATAAGTCTGTATTTATCATCATAAACTTCAACTATGAGAGTCAATTAAGAGAAAGATACATTTCAGAATTTTGTTTCATTACTGTAGTAGGCAAAGAACATGTTTTGTAAATGGAAATGCATCCACGAAATTAAACCTTGAAGCTTTAATCAAAACAATATTTTTTGAGTAACTTTGTTGTTTTCTCTGATTTTTCTTTTTTTTTAATCTTTTTATTTCTACATTTAATTCTGAAAGTACATTTGTTTTATTTAATGTATTTTTAATCGATTTTAAGTTTATATTGTGTTTTTTTCATTTCTGTTTTTCCAGATCCAGTTTTATTAATTGCTTTTTTTTTTAGTAAACACGTTTTTTATTACAGAATGATATATTGGTCAATGTGGGCTTATCTTGCAAGCAAGATGAATTGTTGCGAGATTTGTAAGTTCAATCTGAAAAACTCACACGAAGAAAAAAGAAAATTAGAAGAAATTTATTGACACAATTACTCTTTGGCGCTCTGACCTCGGCAGGAAACATAGAGCTTAATTTTTATCGATATGGATGAATAGGAGTAAAGAACAGGGCTGTTTCCCAGGCCTGAAACTGGTGGTGGAGTGGAGATAGATGAAACTGGTCAGTCTGTAGACTGCTGAATAGCGAGACGGTATGCTGAGCTTTATGGGGAGATCCAGTGGATTTCGTGGGTTGATACTAGAGCTTCACTCAGGGACCTGGAAGATGGAAGTCCAGCTTGAATAACACAGGTTCAGAGAACCTGTCCATGATGAGCAAGCATGAAGCGACAGTGGAGAGGAAAAGCTCCCCGTTAGAAAGAAACCTCTGGCAGAACCAGGCTCAACATGGCGTTCTTCTGCGGGACTGGTTAAGATGAGACGTGGAACGCAGTAAGAGTCCGGGAATGATGAAACCCGATGAAGCTTTAGTCGCAATGGTGGAGGAGGGGCTGGAGGCGGGTAGAAACGGGACATCTGAATGAAGTCAGACAGTGCATCTGCCACCTGCGCACTTAGAAGCAGACCAGCAGATCGGAGATCTTTAAAGATGAACTTGGATGCTGATTGGCTTTGGTAGAGGTGTGGTTCAAAGCTGATTGATTGAGTCGCAGGTGATATAGAAGAGCAATTAGTTTCTTCAGTTGAACTTCCACCTAGGCTCCATTTTACAAACAAGATAATGCCAAAAGGCAATGCGAGCATTAGCCTCAAAACAGAAATGTTTCAGAAATCTCTGACGTCACCGAATCAACCGGAGTCAGAAAGCTAAAGCAAAACAAACATGGCTTTGCTAGTTTTAGCAGGATTAGCAGTGATTTGTGCCTTTGTGGATGTGAAAGATGTTAGCGCTTCCTCCCTGACCAGATTGATTTACTCCAACAGTTGTAAATTACAGACACAGTTGCTACTGATGGTGTGACTGGCTAAAAGTTTGCCATGTCAACACGATTTACCCAATTGGCTCGAAGATTGTATTGAATCCCCCACCTTTTCAGGAACATTTTCACAAGAGCGGCACGTAGATGCAAAAAATCTCCTAGATCGTTAACCAGCTATAATTCGTGTTCTTCATGATATAGCTGGAAAATATGGGAGAAAAATCAGATGATGCCAGAAGAACCGTATCAGTTAGGCTTAAACTTTTTTTAGTCTTATCGTAACTTTCCGAAGACTCATTGGGGATGCAAAGCCGCTTTAAGACACCATCCAGTGTTCTTCACTTGGCCCTGGTATGGCAGTGGACTTAATGCACTCAAAGACTTCATGCAGGAGTGCAGAAGTGAATCCTTTGCTGATGGTCTGTGACGTCTGCGACACAGAGTAAAATAGCCACAGCAAATGCTGAAAAATGTTGAGTCAAAGAAATACCTTCAAGACTTAATGTGTCTGTCATTGTATCTACCCTTGGTCAGCACACATGCATTACAGGGGAGCATGGTTACATTTAGGATCATAATCTTCTGCCCCACTATGGATACAATAATTGGAGAGTGGATAGATGTTTCTCCAATAAAAGCTGTGTTATTATGAGAGAAGTGCAAGTCCTGCATTCAAAAAGCTTGACTTTTTTGCAAGAGGAACGAGTCTATCGTTTAGCAGAATTTCATGAGAGTGAGCTTGAAGATCCCAGTCATTAAATCCATTAGACAAGGAGGCTTTTAGAAAGAAAGAAACAAGCAGGAATTAAGTCCCTGTCAAGTATTGTTAAGTTTGCACTGTCTCACAAAGAATTATTAGAAATTATAGTCAGGTAGCTGCGCCCCTACATGCTCTCACATCATCCAAGCTCAAATTCTGTTAAAAGAATGGGCTCATCGAGCTTTTTGAAAACTAAAAGACTTGTTCCTCTCAGCACCTGTTCTGGATTCACCTGATCCAGATAGACAGTTCATAGTGGAGGTGGATGCCTCCAGTACTGGAGTCGGGGCTGTCCTTAGTCAGATGGCCAAGTATGGCAAAATTCACCCGTGTGTTCTTCTCCAGGGGTCTTACAGCACAAAGAGGAACTATGATGTGGGGGATCGGGAACTGCTAGCAGTTAAGCTATCCCTGGAAGAATGGGGATATTGGTTGGAGGTGTCCAAGGTTTCTTGGTTTGGACTGATCAGAAGAACTTGGAAAACCTAAAGTCCACTAAGAGACTTAACTCCAAACAGGCGAGACGGGCATTTCTCTTTGGATGCTAACATTTTCCTCTGTCTTATACTGTAGGCCCGGGACTAAGATTGCAAAACCGTATGTGTTCCCTGAATCTGTCAGGATTTCGGCGCTGATGTCTGGTCTGATTTCTCATTTCACTCATCCACTTATCTCCACCCAATTCTCATTACCACTCATCGGATCCACCTGCTTCTGCCTCTATTTAACCAGCCTTCGGACCAGTCATCAGTTCCTGATAATTCCGAGCCCGTGGTGAGAAGTTCTCTAGCATTCCTGTATTTCTGATTGCCTGATCCTCACCAATTCTGCCTCTCGACCTCTGAGCCTGCCTGCTCCCATTCCGATCTGTTTGCCTGACCTGTCTTTAGACTCCTGCCTGATATCTGCCTGTCTGTGTACCAAACCTGGAAGTGTTGCCCAACTCCGTTCTGGATTGTCCCTCAGCACATTCAATTTAATTCAGTTTATTTATATAGCGCCAAATTCACAACACATGTCATCTCAAGGCACTTTACAGTTCAACCAGATCATACAGTTAAATTGATACAAAGTTTTCTATCTAAGGAAAACCAGTTGATTGCATCGACTCATTGACTCAAATACAATCCCTCACACTAAGCATGCTTGTAGCGACAGTGGAGAGGAAAAACTCCCTTTGAAAAGGAAGAAACCTCCAGCAGAACCAGGCTCAGTGTGAGCGGCCATCTGGGGTTCAAGGAGACAGAAGCAGAGATACAAAAAGCAGCTGTAAAAGGCGGCCCCGTCCAGGAAACACACAGCCAGGCAGACGAGCTCCAAGGCAGCTCCCATGCCAGAGGACGAAGAGAGCACATCCACTCAGTCACGGTCAGAGAAACAGGACCACACTGGAAAACAGGCCGATCTCCAACATCTATAAACAAGGGTGTTGATGGAAGCAGCACAGCTGATCTTTCTTTCCAGGATGACGTCACAGCCAAACAGGAACAGACGAGGCAAAGCTACTCTGAGGAAAAGCAGAGAGAGCAGAAGGTTAGAGATTGAACTAACAGATTCTGCAGAATAGGAGAACAGAGAGAGAATGAAGCAGAATGATGAAATGGGGGTCCCTATGTCCTCCAGAAGTCTAAGCCTATAGCAGCATAACTATAGAGATAGCTCAGGATAACCTGAGCCACCCTAACTATAAGCTTTATCAAAAAGGAAAGTTTTAAGCCTAGCCTTAAAAGTAGACAGGGTGTCTGCCTCATGGACTAAAACTGGTAGTTGGTTCCACAGGAGAGGAGCCTGATAACTAAAAGATCTGCCTCCCATTCTACTTTTAGAAATTCTAGGAACCACTAGTAAACCTGCAGATTGAGAGCGAAGTGCTCTGTTAGGAACATAAGGAACAATCAGATCTCTGATATAAGATGGAGCTTGGCCATTTAAGGCTTTATATGTGAGAAGGAGGATTTTAATTCTATTCTGGATTTAACAGGAAGCCAATGAAGAGAAGCCAGGATAGGAGAGATATGATCTCTCTTTTTCATTTTCATCAGAACTCTGGCTGCAGCATTTTGGATCAACTGAAGGCTTTTAACTACAGTTTGTGGACTTCCTGATAGTAAAGAATTACAATAGTCCAGCCTTGAAGTAACAAATGCATGGACTAGTTTCTCAGCATCACCCCTGGACAGGAGATTTCTAATTTTTGCAATATTCCTCAGATGAAAGAAGGAAATTCTAGAAACCTCTTTGATATGGGATTTAAATGACAGGTCCTGATCAAAAATAACACCAAGATTTTTTACTTTATTATCTGAAATCAGTTTAATCCCATCCAAATGAAGTGACTGGCTAATCAGCTTCTTTTTCAGAGACTCTGGTCCAAAGACTATAACTTCTGTTTTGTCTGCATTCAGAAGCAGAAAGTTAAGAGTCATCCAGGTTTTTATGTCTTCAAGACATGCCTGTAATCTATGTAATGGGTTAGCTTCATCTGGATTTATAGACAGATATAGCTGGGTATCATCAGCATAACAGTGAAAATTAATCCCATGCTGTCTAATAATTCTACCGATTGGTAGCATGTATAAAGTAAAGAGAATTGGTCCTAGCACTGATCCCTGTGGTACTCCACAGGTAACCTTTGAGGGTGTTGAATATCTATCATTAACATGAACAAACTGAATTCGATCAAATAGATAAGATTTAAACCAGTCTAGTGCTGTTCCGTTAATTCCAACAAAATATTCAAGTCTTTCTAAAAGAATATTATGGTCAACTGTATCAAATGCAGCACTGAGATCCAACAGGACGAGCACAGATACAAGTCCATTATCTGAGGCCATGAGAATATCATTAATGACTTTCACCAGAGCTGTTTCAGTGCTATGATGAGCTCTAAAGCCAGACTGAAACTCTTCAAAAAGTTCATTATGGTGTAAGTGATCGCAAACTTGTTTGGCAACTACTTTCTCAAGAATTTTGGATAAGAAAGGAAGATTGGATATAGGTCCATAATTGACCAAGTCATATGAGTCAAGAGACGGTTTCTTAAGCAGAGGTTAATTACAGCAACCTTAAAAGCTTTAGGTACATATCCCTGTAACAGAGATAGATTAATCACATCTAAAATGGAGGAGGAGATCAAAGGGAATACCTCCTTAAATAACCTGGTTGGAACTGGATCTAACATACAAGTTGAAGGCTTAGATGAAGACCATAATGATCTTTGGATCACTGATCTCCTGGCTCTGACTATTGAGCACGTCACTGACATCGGCTTTAGCTTCACCCCCTGGATTATTCTGCCTACCATCATCTACTCGATTCTGATCTCCTGCAAGTCCTCCAACCACAAACATCAGAGTATGGGACTCTCTGGGCGGCGCCCACTGGGTTGTGTTGGTAGCCGACCGGCTGGAGCCAACCTCACCCTCTGGGCTTGACTGCTCCATTTAAACTGTTAACGGACACATCGTTAGATTAAGTACATTGTCCATCTTCTTTTTACCTTCCTTTATTCTGCTACACCAACATACCTTTGGGTTTTTTCTTATGTTCTGTTCATCTACAGGATTTTAAATTGTCCTTCCCCTCAGTTTTATATAATCAAACTTACTTTGCCTAAATTAAATGTTATACCCCCCTTACATTTGCATGGAAGTACAGATTGATCCCTTATTACATTGGGATATTAAAGGCAGCAGCAATAAATATTGTTTTGATTAAAAAAGTTAGATAGAAACTAAAAGACTGAATTAAACTTGCCAAATATATGACAATAATACAAAACGCGCAGCGGGACCTTTTGCTGCGCCTATACGCGGATCAACGATTGACTTTGCATGTAAACTCGCTGCTTCTGCTGCGCCTGCTGCGTCCGTTTCATACCGATGTCAAGCGGTTGAATAACAGCAAGCACAGTGTTCATTTGTTTCACCATTTTTTTCACATCAGCTGTGAGATGGGCATGCATGGAGTCACAGATTAACAGCGATGGTGATGAGTGGAAAAACAATCACCTGGTCTCCTTACATTCACCTCCCTCAGCCACTCTTTCATCATCTCCTCAATGAGGTGGTCTCAAAAGTCCGCAGTAACAACACACATAGGGCGCACCGCACCAAAGGGCACGCCGCACATTTTGAGGGGAAAAAAAGACGTTTATATGCGCCTTATAGTAATGAAAATACGGTAATAATAGGCCATGGATTGAACCTTTGGGAACTCCAAAAGTTATGAAAGTCTACGAAAACAAAAATGTATTTGCTAGTTTAGCTGGGGAGGAATTAAAATAAAAGTCCTCGCAAATTATCCAACTATAAAATGTAATTTATCAAAAGCAGTTTGAGTATTTTTGGTTATATGAAATCATCTGCCTTTAAGTTTTCTATGATTTAGTTTTAGTTTTTGTGTCAGAGTTTCTGCTCCGATGAATCAGCAGCACAATGACTGAATAACTGACTTTTTAAAAAACACCTTTTGTCCTGTGGCTTATCAAAGGCTCTCACTTTGTCTATCTTGGCTGATTTCTTGGCTGATGAAGCTCAGATACCAGCGACATTATGTTGGTATTTGGGGTTTCCCAACCTTGTCACTGAGTACATTTGAGAGGAATTCATACAAAAAGTGACATGTTTGTCACTCGGAAGAGCTTTCAGTCCTGCAGTTTCAACCTCACAGTTTTGCAGCCTTGACGTCTAGCAACGCTACAGTCTCTGAGGCTTTTGTTGGATATTGTCTGGTTTGTTTTAAAGCATTTAGATTGGTTAAAAGCTGCTCATCTGAAAACCACAACAGCTATTTTCAAAGAGCTTTGACTGAAACTCAGATCTTTGTTCACCTAAAGGCTGTTATCAAATTCCCATTAAGTTGTCAAATTATTTAATAATGAATTAAGATCCTATTTAAAATAAAAGTAATAACATGTGCCCTAAGAATAGTAGTTTCTATTCTTTTAAGTTTGATAGAAGACATGCTTTAATGATATGTTTTTGATATTGACAGTAGAAACAAATAAACAACTAAAAATATGTTAATTTCTGAATGAAATTGTCTAGAAGCACCAGTTGTAGTAACGTTTAATTATGATGTCCCTCTGAAAATAAAAACAAAGTAACAAAGTGTGTCAAAAGTACAATTACTGTACTTTGTACACAAATATATGTGTGTACAAAGTACAGTATATGGATCCAGTAAATATGTTAAATATTCAATAATGTGCTTAGAATTATAAACAATAAAGAAGGAAAATTGGATTACTCCAAATTGACTTTTTTTGCAGGTAAACTGAAGAGGTCCTAACAGTGCTATCTTTATGTCACTGAACTATTGGGGACATTTTTGCGTAAACTTTGGCCTAAAAAAGCCTCAGTGCTGCCCTCTATGGATTCAGATTGACTACTACAGTTGAATTTTTATTATTCATTTAATTTATTAATTTAACTCAAAGTTTGAAATTAAGAAGTCAGACAGCCGTTATCTCTAAGTTGATAGCATACAGGTTTCCTGCTTGTAGGAGCTTCATTTTCCTCTTTGGTCATGTGTTAGAACAATGACAAAAACACTTTTCTAAGCTGTTCTACACCAAAAACACGCATTTATTCCAAAATTTGATGTTGTCCCTTGGCTTGAACCTCACCACCCCAAAACAAGAAAAAAATGATAGTCATAAACTAACAAAAAGCCCACCATTTACTTTATTCTTTTTTTTTCTTTTAGCATTTAATGTATGTCAAATTTTTTTTTTTTTATAATGTAGGGCAGGGGTAACCAATAAAAAATCAGCGGGGTCCAAATAAAGAAAATCAACCAGTAAAGGTATGGAGACATTTTGAATTATAATCCAATACTTTAAACAGAATTTGACACTGAAATAAAATGATTGAATCCATGTTATACATTTAATTTTTAAATTAAAATTTTTTTTTTTCCATTTTAAAATCTAAAGTGTTTTTTTTTTTTGAAGTAGAGAACAACAAACATTCAGTTTGGTATATAGACAGTTTCCTGATTCACATGTTTTATAGAACATCTGAACTGTTTGTTTGTTTCTTTCTTTCTTTCTTATGGTTTAATGTTCGCAGTGGGCTTTATGCTGCCCTGCAAGGCTTTAAACCTGGGTTTGTATGGAGACTGACTCCTGAGCTATCTCTATAGTTATGCTGCTATAGGCTTAGACTGCTGGAGGACATAGGGACCCCTTTTTCATCATTCTGCTTCATTCTATCTCTGTTCTCCTATTCTGCAGAATCTGTTAGTTCAATCTCTAACCTTCTGCTCTCTCTGCTTTTCCTCAGAGTAGCTTTGCCTCGTCTGTTCCTGTTTGGCTGTGACGTCATCCAGGAAAGAAACATCAGCTGTGCTGCTTCCATCAACACCCTTGTTTGTAGATGTTGGAGATCGGCCTGTCTTCCAGTGTGGTCCTGTTTCTCTGGCCGTGGCTGGGTGAATGTGCTCTCTTCATCCTCTGGCATGGGAGCTGCCTTGGAGCTCGTCTGCCTGGCTGTGTGTTTCCTGGACGGGGCCGCCTTTTACAGCTGCTTTTTGTATCTCTGCTTCTGTCTCCTTGAACCCCAGTCGGCCTCGGCAGATGGCCGCTCGCACTGAGCCTGGTTCTGCTGGAGGTTTCTTCCTGTTAAAAGGGAGTTTTTCCTCTCCACTGTCGCTACAAGCATGCTTAGTGTGAGGGATTGTATTTGAGTCAATGAGTCAATGCAATCAACTGGTTTTCCTTAGATATAAAACTTTGTATCAATTTGACTGGATGATCTGGTTGAACTGTAAAGTGCCTTGAGATGACATGTGTTGTGAATTTGGCGCTATATAAATAAACTAAATTGAATTGAATTGAATTGAACTAAGGCATTCTAAAGCACATATCCAGGTGCTCATTTTGAGCCTGGATCCATATTTATTTTCGATTTTGTTCATGGTGGAGAATCCTGCTTCACAGCAAACATACTCTAAATGTGCAGGGTCATCTTTGAGCACCATTTCACTTTTCTTTCACCAATTCACAGCAGTTCTTCCAGCAGTCCACACTTTCTCTGCTCTCTTTTTCTCATCTTCTTCTCCTTCTTTCCCATCGCCCGGCTTACCACAGGTTTGCCTGCTGTGTCTAAAAGTAGCAGCAGCAGCAACCCAGACTGACACAGCAAATTTAGACAATGTAGTTGGACAACATGTAGCAATTTTTGTAATGTTTTAAATCAGGTTGGGTCCGGATTAGTCAGCAGGTGGGTCCGGTAATCCGTGACCTCTGTAATCAACCTGCTCTTTCCAAAACTAGAATGAGGGGTAGGTCGCTCATCTCGAGTGGAACCAACTACCAGTTTTAGTCCATGAGGCAGACACCCTGTCTACTTTTAAGACTAGGTTTAAAACATTCCTTTTCAAAGGAGCTTATAGTTAGAGTGGCTTAGCTTATCCTGAGCTATCTCTACCGTTATGCTGCTATAGGCTTAAACTGCTGGAGAACAAATAGACTACTTTTCATCATTCTGCTTCATTCTATCTCTATTCTCCCCCTCTGCAGTATTTTTTAGTTCAACTCTTAACTGTATGCTCTCCCTGCCTTTTCTCCTCATGGTTGCCTCATGTGGCCTAGTCATGTTTGAATGTAACGTCACTTGAGAGAGAAATATCAGCTGGGCTGTTTCTTTCCCAATCAGACCCCTTTTGTGGAGCTAGTTTACTATTAACTTTTCTAACATAGAAAGTATTTCTACAACAGTTCTTCTGTATTTGTTTTGTACAGTATGTCTATTTCTGTCTCCTTGAACCCCAGTCGACCTCGGTAGATAGCTGCTAACGCTGAGCCTGGTTCTGCTGGAGGTTCCTTCCTGTTCAAAGTTTAACTCTCCAATCTCGCTACATTCATGCTCGGTGTGAAGGATTGTTGTCGAATCAAGTCAATGAAATTAGCTGGTTTTCCTTGAATACAAAACTGAACCCATCTGACTGTATAATATGACTGCATTGCCTTGTGATGACGTGTTTTGAGTTAGCGCTATATACGTAAATAAAGTGAATAGAATTTTTTTTTTCTTTCTTTTTTTTCTTTTCTTTTTTTTACAGTGTCCTGTCTGGCAAGGTGGCAATAAGAATAATTGTCTTGATGCCAAAAGGAGCCCAACAGATTTTACTTTCACAAGTGTAGCGGTATGGCAATTGCCATACTGCTCCACTTGTTTCATGCATATAAATTGCTTTATTATAATTATGCAGGGAGTTTTACAGTTTATATGGATACTGCAATGTAAATAGAGCAGAAAAACAGAAGAAGAAAAAGGAAAAAGAAAAAAAAAGGACAAAAGATGAAAGAAAGAGGAGATAGGAAGGAGACAATGACAAAACATTTTCAGTCTGCTTCATCACCTGTAACGAGATGAAAAAAGAACAGCACAACCAAAAGACATGGTACGAGATATACAATAAAGCAACACCTTGAAACTATCGCTAAAGTAATATTATTAAGTCTGACATGTACTCTGTGTTACCTGAAGATATGAATGTGGGGTTTCTGTTTGGAAGTGAATCTCTAAGTACCTGAAGCCTAGCACCTGTAGTTGTTTGTGAGGGTGAACTTGTGCATGTAAAGTTTTAACCATAGAAAAAATGCTCAATAGTGGTTGTGGAGAGCCGGAGAGGCACACCCCCCAGAGCACTGAGTCCAGCGCCGGGAGACCCAAAGCCCCAGTCGCCCAAAGGGACCCCAGAAGGGAAGGCACCAAGGAAATCAGACCCCCACCAAGGGAGGAGGAGAGACAGCCACGAAGAAGCCCCCCAGCCACCGCCATGCCGGCGCCCCGGGGAGCCGCGGGGACGAGTCCGCGGGCCCCGCCGGCAGCCGGCCACCCTGAAGTAAGGCCGGGCACCGAACACCAGCCCCCCCACGGCACCGACTGAAACGCCCCGGCGACCGGCCGCAACACCCACCGCGACCGCACCACCCAGGAAAAACACACAGGCGGCCCCGCCTGCGGCCGGGGCCCACGCGCATCCGCCACGAACTGGCCGCGAGCGCCGCGGGACCCCCCCAAAACGCCCCCCCGGCCAAAAGCGCAGCCCCACCCCACCAAGACCGACGCCAACAGCGCGCAACGCAACACACCGCACACAGAATCAACCCAAGAGCAGAAAAGCCGCCCGGCGCAAACCCGCAAGAAGAGCAGACCGCAGCCGGCGCAACCACCCCCCCCCCCAGCAGCCCGAGGGGCAGCACAAAGCCAGAGCGGAGCGAACCACGCCGCTCCCCCACCGGATGAAGCCAAAGCAGCACAGCCACGTCCGCTGCCCCCCTCCTGCCGCCAGCACCAGGCCCTGACACGCGGCCAGAGCAGCTCCGCCGCCCCAGACCCCCAACGCGCGCCAGACACCGACCCGCCCGCAACCGCTCCCCCCACCGAGGAAGAAAAAGAAAAGAAAGAAAAAAATAAATAAATAAAAAATAAATAAATATGTAAATAAATTAATTAATTAATAAATTAATAATTACAATTAAAATAAATATGCAAGAGGAGAAGCGCGAGCGGAAAAACCGTAGCCCAAAACAGGACCCAAGACCCGCACCCCACCATGCCGTGCAGCTCCCCCCCCCCCCCCGAACCGATACCACAGAACCGGCATAGGAAAAAAAACACCGCCCAGGAACCGGCATCGTAGCGAAGCCACCGGCACCAACACCGAAAATCCCCGAACAACAGCCAGCCCCACCCCGAAGTGGATCCAGTCCCGGGCCCCAGGGATCCGAGGCCCCAAGGGCACCCGACCCCCAGACAGGAGCCCCAGCAAAGCTCCGGCCGGCCGGGGCCAGCGGAGAGGCCGCCAGGAATGAGCCAGCAGCCCCCCGGGTATCCACCCCCAGACCCCGAGCTCCACCAGTGCACCGGTGAGCCCCGACGCCAGCCAGCGGAGGGAGAGCAGTACGGGGGGAATGGGCTCCGCACTTAGCGGAGACTTGAGATGTATTTGGGAGAGGGTGCGGTTGAGACCCCAACCTGGGAGAAAAAAACAAATAAAAACAACAACACACCATCTCAATCATACCTTCCCTCCCTAGTGTCCCCACTCATACCACAGAGAAAAAATAAAATAAAATAAAATTGAATAAAATAATAATAATAAATAAAGAAAATAACAACGCGGACACACATTCACACATAACACTCACATCCAATAATACCAGGACCAAAAACCCGGTGACACCGGTGGTTGGTCCCGGGACTATCGGATGACCCCACCCCATAAGTGAACCTAAAATCCGGATGTGGGGGGAGTGGAGCGGCGACACCGCCACACCAACCCATCTCATTCCTGCTTCAAGCCCGGCCCCCCACCCCGCACACGGACCTGACCACTCCCAGCAAGAGCCCCCCCCGGGACCGGGGCCCCCCCATCCCGCGCCGGCCACCCAACTAGAACCCCCCCCCCCGGGAAAAAAAAAAACCCAGCTTCAACCAGGCACTTCATGCCCCTCCATCCAACCTTCTTTGGGGAGAGCAGAGGTGACAGCCCCGCCACCGGCAGGCCACCTAGGCCCCGCAGCTGGCCCCAGCCAAAACCACGGACCAGGTGGCTTGCTCTTCCTCCAGGCCCCAGACTCCGGGCGGCAGCCGGAGAACAGGGGTGTGAGAAGACCCCGATCCTCACTGCGCCCGCTCGAATGTGGTGTTGTTGCGTATTGCTCTCAGATGCAATTAAAACTGGGAGTACCAAGAGGGGGTGTCCGGCACAGTCCACCCCCCCTCCAGGAGATGGACGGTGCCAGCACACCCCCCCTTCGACAACCCTGAACCCTCAATGTCTAGATGCGAGAGGGGATGGAGGAGGCCGACCGTGGTGAGGCCCATAAAATAAGCCCCTCCCGGTGGCCCTGACCCCCACCCCCCGAAAATGCCCTACATAGATGCGTGTTGTGAAAATGATGTAGATGGAAGTGTCTAAAATGCAAAATAAAATTGGGGTGGGGGACGTCATCAGAAGGTGTGGCCCTCCAGTAACGACCCCCTCCCCAAAAACCTACATGTGTGGCAGAGTGTTGGAGCAGGCAGAGGGAGGATTTCGGGGATGGGGAGCAAAGGACTGGGGTGCTTGCTGCACTCCCAGGGAGCCAGCTCCCCCGCTGACTCCAATAGGCACCCCAGTTCCCCGAGAGCCCCTCCAGAGAGGGGGGCCCCACCAGTTTCACCACCGTAGCCGGGGGGCATGGGACCGGCAGCAGGACCCACCAGCCAGCCGGGCACGGAGCCGAAACCACCACCCTCCCCCCGTCCTGTCCATCCAAAAAAATAAATAAATAAATAACAAAAATAAATAAATAAATAAAAAATAAATAAAAAAAATAAAAAAATATAATAATAATAATAATAATAATTAAAAGCAAAAAAAAAGAGAGAAAAAAAAAAAAAAAAAAAAAATAATAATAAATAAATAAGGGGGGGGCATCCCCAGCCGGCCAGCCCACGCGCAACACGCAGAGCCCCCACCCCGGACGAAGCCCCACCAGGGGGCAGCACGAACCAGGACCAAGACAGGGAGCCAGACCCGAAGCCCTTCCAAGATCTTCTTCCCTCTATCACCACCCCCCACCCCCCCTCCGGAGATCTAATCCCTCCCCTACAATAACAATCAAGCTACTCACCACACAAGCGACAGAAGACATCCAGGCCGAGATCATACCTACAACCCCCTCCCTCCCCTTCCCCCACTTACAGAGTGCAAACCCGTGAGGGGGTAAGCATTTGCCATAGGTGTTAATGTCCATGCCCCCCCCAGCCCAGCAGGCCCCGAGGCACCCCGGCACACCAGAGGCCGTGGCAGCAGGGGCGGACAGCTGGGCGTACACCGGCCCAGACCCCAAGCAGCACTCCCCACAGAACCCGAACCCCCGAAACCCCCCTGCCCAAGGGCAACGCGCCCCAGGGATCCCAGACCCCAGGACCCACCCCAGACCCACCCCGCAGTAGGGCCGGGCAATGCCCAAAAAACCCCCAGCGCTGGCGCCAGCGCCCCTACCCCGACCCCTGAACGACTCCCCCCCAACACCGGTCCCACAACACCAATCCGAAGAAGAAGAAAGCCACACAACACAGCAAAGCGCAAATCCCGAGCCCCACTCCAAGCCCCGACTTCCCCGCCCACACCCCCCCTCCCACACATAAATAAAAAAAAATATATATATATAATAATCTCCCCCTCACTGAAGAAGAACGGGCGCAAACAAGCCAGTGCCCAACACCCACCGCCACACCGTGAGGACCCCTCCACCCAGATGCTCCTCCCCAGAAAAGTCAACATGCTTGCCCTCCCAGGAGACAAGCAAGCCCGCCGAACAGGAACCCCTCCGGCAGCGCACCGCCGGCATGCGGGGGCCCGAGCGGCCCCAACAGAAACAACACCGGAAGGCTGATATCGACGAACCGACGGCACCAACCAAGCCCCCAGGCGGATTCCCCCACCCAAAAACACAACGAACCACTCCGCCCCCACCGACCACAGCAAACACAGCCGCAAGGCAAAGCAAAGGACAGAGCAGCCCCACCCGGCGCACGCCAGAGAGCGAGAGCAGCAAGGCCGCCCCAGCCGCCAGAAGCCGGCACAAGCAGCAAAAAGAAAGCAGCAGACGCGACCCCACCGCTCCCGCCGCACCTGGCGCGAAAGCAGCATGACCCACCCCGCTCCGGCCCCACACCGCCCACGGGCCGCCGAGTGGAGGACGGCCACGCCGGCCACGGCCCGCCCCCCCCCCGCCGCCAAACACCGAGCAACCCTCCACTCCAAAACCGCGCACGATGCACCGCACCACGCGCCACCAGCACCCGTCCCAACAGAGCGAAGCCACACCCCCGACCCGGGGGTACTCCAAAGGGACCCCCCGACACCCGCAACCAGCCCACAACAGACACACATGAAACCCGGCCACAGGCGCGACCACCCACGCACCCCCCCGGACGACACAACCACGGCAAGCGCCACGGCCAACCACCGAAACCCGGCACCAAAAGACGAGGCACGCCCCGACGCCCCGCAGAGCAGAAGCACCCCGGCCAGCACCACAAAAGAACCGATGCTCGGCGCCCAGCCCCACCCAGCAGCAGCACAGCTACCAGGCCAGTAGCCCACGTCCGCCACCACGGAACCCCCCAAGAGCACCGCACGCGGCTGCCGCAGGCCCCCCCTTTCTTTTTTCTAAAAAAAAAGGGTCAACAAACATTACTGTTGCATCTGCCTTGCCTGCTGTGCCTGTTTACTTTGAACTCATGTTTGAGAGTTTTGGAGAGATTGGCTGTGTGCGGAGCTTGTCCTATAACTAGAGACAACAGTTGGTATGTCAAAAACAGTTTTTCCCAATTTTTTTTATCATCTTGCCATGTGACCCAGACTTGACGATCACTGTTA
Organism: Cyprinodon diabolis; assembly: GCA_030533445.1. Classification (NCBI taxonomy): domain Eukaryota; kingdom Metazoa; phylum Chordata; class Actinopteri; order Cyprinodontiformes; family Cyprinodontidae; genus Cyprinodon; species Cyprinodon diabolis. Next base: position 40,488,269 of record CM060079.1, read on the forward strand.
AAAGTAATATTCAAACTCGTTTTCTCAGCTTAAAACTTGTATTTGAGTAGCAAAGAAATACCTCTGCCCGTGGAACATTTGACCTCCTGTTCTGTTTATTTTAAAAAGAAACTAGTTATAATTGCAAATTACTTCTTCCAAACAGTATTTGAGTTAGTAATTTAGTAACTACCCAGTTACTTTTAATAAAATGAGGATAAATTTGGATGATTTTGCTTTTATATATATAAAACTTAAACAGACAAGTTTGAAGTTTTAGTACTGTACCCTAACAGGCTGCAGCTGACTGCGAAATAGATATAATAATGAAAAAAAGTAGTTTTCAGGTAACATCAAATAGGGCTTCACCATTTCATAGCTGAAATGATAAACTAAGGATTAAAACACATTCATTAAAACCTCGGTCCATCACCGATCTGTGGTCCATGCTAAGCAGCTAACCCTACTTCCTGTTTCCTACAGCCAATCATAACATCAACGTATGACGACATTACGGTTTGCATGGCCTTGTTAATTAGCTCATGGCTAGTAACAATAGGTCATGGAAACAGGGAAAGTTAAGGTAAATGTGATAGAAAACTAAGGCAGTCAGCTGTAAGTCAGTGTTTTTGTGGGGAGCTTCCTTATGCAGCGCATTATGAGCTTCTGGGCATCTGACCCGAGCGATGCGCTTCAGAAGCAGCAGCTGCTGGAGTTGGAAAAACTGAACTTTTGCTGCTCGATGCGTCACATCTACAAATCAAAGAAGCTGAACTGGGAGCTGGCAGGGAGACAGATACAGCACTGCTGATGCAGACCGTCATGATCACTCCACTGAAATGGTTACTTAATGCCTAAATTAACCAAAAATGCAGAAACCTGCCAGTAAAATATGTTCGATTTTATTATTCTGGTGCCTGCAGCTTAGATTACGTATGTGAAACATGCCCACAGGCCGCCGTGAACAGTAGTGAAAAACCACGAAGAGGCGACTGGGCCAGAGGCTGCCATTGAACGGGATTCCTAGTGACAGAGCTCCGCCGTACAACTGTTCAGACCACCGGTGTACAGGGGTCTGAGCGGCTCCGACTGCGAAATAATATTTGACTATCTCACTTAAAAACATATTAAAACAATGTTTTACCCACTTATAACAGCAAATATAGCTGCCATTGTTACAGGCAAAGAACAGATAGTTTAGCTCCGCCCAACACGCATCAGATTCGCTTTTCAACCATGCAGCTAGAGCAGCAGGGATGCTTCAGCCGCACATCAGAGCTAAACTTGTACAAGCATCAAAAATGAAGCATCACACACCTTTTTGCTGCTCCTACTGCTTGCGGTCTGAACGTAGCATTAATGGTTTTAAATAAAAATATTCAGCTGTTGTGTCATTTGAATCAAAGCTTCTTGCAAGGAATTTGCTGTTTGTGTTGAAATTCAGTCATATCTGCAAGATCTGATGTCTGAAGTTCACGTTTCAGTGATATCAGATTTGATCAAAACAAACAGTTTCTTTCGGTTTGACGCCCAGTTGATATGTACTATTGTTATCCTCATAACCATCAGTCAAATATTTCAGTTTGCAGAAGGCCTAGAATGTGAACAAAAACAGGAAAACTAGGAGTGTCAAACTTCAGTCTTTTTGAATTGCCACCCTGTAATGTTTAGAAGAATCCCTTCTGCATTAAAAGGTGGAATCAGGTTCTGCAAAGTCCTCCTAATTGTTTAATTATGTAATTCAAGTGTATTGAAAGAAAGACATCTGATATTTGAGGAAACAGATTCATGGACCACAAACACGTCAATGCATGGACTTCACCTGAACATCAGGAAGCTGAACTTTGACTTGGACCCTTTCCAAAAGGGAAAGATTTCTGTTTTGGTCCTTTTGTTTCAGACTTCAGTCAATACAGGATGTGTTTGATTCGACAGTGAGTCACCATCCTCCTATTCCAAAGGAACTGTAAATCTAAACAGCAGGGCAAATACTCAGAGGGTTCTTTGAGTGTTTAACTACGTATGCATTTATGGTGAAACAGGTCTAAGTGCTCAGAAGCATGAAAGTAAATATTACAGTGACCAAGAACATGGAAACTCCCAGAAAGGAGGAGGAGATGGAGTCATCGGATTTTTCAGTAGGGCGATAAGAGGTGTAATTTTAACTTAGAATTGATGTTTATCTGCTTGAGTCACAAAATGTTTGCTTTAAGTTTGTTTAGACTTTGCTTTTAGTTTGTTTGTAGTTTAGAGTTATGTGGAGGAGAGGTGACTACATTCAGGAAATACTTCTCGATCTGTATCTTGATCAGTGAAAAAGCAAATTTTCCTGGTAGTGACAAACCGAAAGACAAAAATCTTTCTCTTTAAGCAATGAAGTTCAATTTTTAAAACCATTCTAAGGATGTAAGGGACACAGTGCTGAGTTCTTGGGTTCATTCTATTCCAAAAAAAAACTGTAGAATTTGATATATATTTTTACTACTTGGCTAATGTCGTAGGGAAACTGCCGTTCCAACCATTTCCGAAATTCTCCCGAGTGGTGCCCGACTTTACACTAGTGGATAAAGTGAATGTGATTGGTCGTTTATCAAGAGGGCGGGGTTGTTGTGGCGGAAAGGTTTAATAGCACGTTTGATTGTGGCTGGTGTCTCTGAAGCATCTTGCTAACCAGTTAATAACTTAATGCTAGTAGGTTCCCAATGGGAAATTCCATTGGGACCAAGTAGCACTAAATTGGTGACTTAGAAACGACACTGTCAAGGAACGCTATGGACAGTGGAAACATGCAAGAGGAGGAGAGTTTTGTGTCGGAGGTCGTGGATGAGTCTCCTCCGTCATACATTTTTTATTTAGAGGAGGAAAGCGGGGACGAAGATGTTGTGGAAGAGGACGCCAGGGCGGCAGAAGCTTGGTTTGGTGTAGAAGGCTTACAGCCGTACATGTTTGAGCCCTTGCCTCGCTACGCTGCCAGTTCTGTTAGCTCTACGCCTGCTGAAGACACAGACGTCCATCCCCGTGAACACTGGGACGGAACTCAATGGGAAAGTAAATGGTTCTTATTTCAACTGTTGCGTATATTAGCTGCGACATATGAATAAAGATGCTATGACCAAAACAATTTGATTGACAGGAGACAGTTGATATATGATTGGCCGAATTTAGGTAACGTATAACTAACTGGCCTGCATAAGATAACAAGAAAAAAAATTGATTTTAAGACAGGATTTTTTTTTTTTAAAGAGACATTTTCTAAATTTTGTGACAATATAGTTTGATAAAGAGTACATTTATATAAAAGTTTAAGCCACAATGATTTGACATTTAAATATGATTTCCCTATGATTTTAAGTGCTGTTACGCTACAATGTAGCATCCTTTCAGTAATTGTCCTTGTCGAAGTTCCTTTATAAAAATATCTATCAGGAACATGAAAATGTAAGAACACAACAAAAATCTGGAGTGGGATTTACCAGAGGTTTGGTGCATTGTCTGTTTTTTGTTTTGTTTTTTGTTCTTTTGTGTACCTGCATGCTTTCTTTATTATTGTATTTTTTAAGCTGACTTGCTTTGCCACCAGCATATCTGAATGTTTGAAAATGTAGGCTATTGTAGGATATATCGTATCGTATTCCTTTCTAATACAATTTATTTTAAGAACGTAAAGTATATTTAAACAATGTGTTCTATGGATTCCCGGGTCCTTCAGCAAAAAAACAAACACTTTTATCAAAACTATTAAACAGTATCAAACAAAAATAATAATCTTGCTGTTTCTAAAGTATGAAAATGGATACTGAAACTGAAGCTACATTTGTAAACCTGAAACTAAACAACTTCCTTGATACGTTCAGTAATGGGAATTCTTTGGCTGAACATGTGAAGCTGTAAAATAAACTGAGGTATTATCTTAAAACTTGATGTCATTGTTGGCTTGTGTACAGTTGCCGTGGAAATAACCGCCCCTCTGATGGGCAGGAGGCAGCGACGCAGAGCTGCCAGAATTCATTGTTGTGTTTTATTAAAAGATCAGCATGAAAACTGCCTCAGCTTCCTATGAAAGTACAGCAGTCGAAACACAAACCTCTTCTCCAGCATTATTGCTCAGACTGCCATAAGCGCTGGGAGCTGATCTTTAGTACTACTACAGTATTACTCTAGAGTTCCTGTAAAGTAAGAATGCTTTGGTTGGATTTTCCATCAGTACGAGTATTTCATGTAAAGCAGCACCGACAGTTTCACTTTTTACTGAGGACTGACCGACAACACAGTTGAACTTTCAGAGAAATATTGTCTTCATCTAAGCCTTCAACTGGTATGTTAGATCCAGTTCCAACCAGGTTATTTAATGATTATTCTCTCTTATATCCTCCTCTGTTTTAGATGTGATTAATCTATCCCAGTTACAGGGATACAGTATGTACCAAAGGCTTTTAAGGTAGCTGAAACTAAACCTGGTGACCTGGTCAATTATAGACCTATATATAATTTTCCTTTCTTAACTAAAATTATTGAAAATATAGTTGCCAAACAAGTGGATGACCACTTACACCATAATTTATTTTTCAAAGAGTTTCAATCTGGCGTTAGAGCTCCTCATAGCACAGAAACAGTTCTGGTGAAAGTCATTAAAAATATTCTCATGGCTTCAGCTAATGGACTTGAATCTGTACCAATACAGTTGATCATAATATTCTTTTGGAAAGACTTGAATATTATGTAGAAAGTAAGGGAACAGCACTAGGTTGATTTAAATCATATACATCTGAATTTCTAAATGTAGAATGGGAGGCAGATCTTTTAGTTATCAGGCTCCTCTCCCTTGGAACCAACTACCAGTTTTAGTCCGTGAGGCAGACACCCTGTCTACTTTTAAGGCTAGACTTAAAACTTTCCTTTTTGATAAAGCTTATAGTTAGAGGGACTCAGGTTATCCTGAGCTGTCTTTAAAGTTATGCTGCTATAGGCTTAGACTGCTGGAGGACATAGGGACCCCCATTTCATCATTCTGCTTCATTCTATCTTTATTCTCCCAATCTGCAGAATCTGTTAGTTCAGTCTCTAACGCTATGCTTTCTCTGCTTTTTCTCATAGTAGCTTTGCCTCCTCTGTTCCTGTTTGGCTGTGACTCCATCCTGGAGAGAAATATCAGCTGTGCTGCTGCCATCAACATCTTTGTTTATAAATGTAAAAGATCAGCCTGTTTTTCCGTGTAGTCCTATTTCTCTGACTGTGACTAAGGGGATGTGCTCTCTTCATCCTCTGACATGGGAGCTTACTTGGAGCTTGTCTGCCTGGCTGTGGGTTTCCTGGACGGGGCCGCCTGTGAAGCTGATTGACAGTTGCCTTTTGTATCTCTGCTTCTTTTTCTATGTCTTCTTCTGTCTCCTTGAACACCAGTCGGCCTCGGCAGACGGCCGCTGACACTGAATCTGGTTCTGCTGGAGGTTTCTTCATGTTAAAAGGGAGTTTTTTCCTTTCCACTGTCGCTACAAGAATGCACAAGAATTTACCCAGATGACGATTTTTCACAAGATCCATTTTAGCCTGCGGAAATAAAATTAATTACCGGGTTTATTGACACATTCATGCGAGTCCAATTAAGTCATTCGGGTTGCAATAACTTCAGATTTATTTGTTTAATTGTAATTTATCGGATAATGCTGGAAAAGTGATTAATCAGTGTTTGCTTGATTGACTGGGCGAGGAAAGTTTTCATGCGGTTAGACCAAAGAATTATTTTTTTATTATATTTGAAATGTGAGGTTCAAATGATTTAATTAAAGTCAGTGACAATAGCAAACAAGTTGTTTTGCTTCATAAGTAGAAAAACTTCAGTTTCTAAATTTCAGACTTGCCTTAAAATTGGCTGAGACAAGCATGAATTGTAATTGAAATAAAAACGGACTGAAAGAAACTTAGGAACAACACGAAAACGACGTTGATTCATCCATCAAAAGCAGCAAACAAACTGCTGATTAAACTGCCATGACACAGCTTCATCAATGGAAAGGTATATAAACACCTGCTGGGGACCTTCAAAAGCAAAGTTTAGAGAAGCTGTGGGCTGGAGATGCACGTGCGAGATATTTTTGCTGTTCTTAAAAGAGAGGAGAGAGGTGTCTCAGAGGATGAATCTGCCCTGTGGCCGGTGCAGGAGGGTCCGAAAGCTCACTGTTGAAATTAATCCGGGTCATCAGAATCATCAACATTATCTGAATGCCTGCACTTTGGCTGGGTAGCAGACTGAATGTGGATGTGGATTGGAGACCTTTTAAGATGAACTCTGGATGCTGATTGTGTGGGTCAAAGTTGATTGCTTTCTGTCGGAGGCGGATGAGGGTAAGTAATTCAGTTTCTTTAGTGAAACCTCCGCCTAGGTTCCATTTTAAAAAATGTCAATCTTTAGATTTTTCTGCTAGTTGTGAAACTTTGTAGTTGCGAAGACTATTCATTCATGAAAAGGGCATACATATTTTTTAAAAGGCAGTAAATTGGCCTTACTCTTTTATTTAGTGGTCCCTATGTCCTCCAGCAGTCTAAGGCTATAGCAGCAAGATGTGATGCCTGATTTTTTAAATCTTGTTCTAATGTTTTATGGAGTGAATCCTGCTCCTACATGTTGCAAGCAAAGAACACATTTTGTAAATGGAAATTTGAAAACAACAATTTTTAACTTTCATATTTAAAAAAAGAAAATGCAGTCCATCAACTAAACTTTGAAAAACCATTTAACAAAAAATGATTTGAGAGTCTGTTTTTTGAGAATTTGTTTTGTTCTTTTTTTTTCAACTTACATTTTTAAATTTTTTTCTGTCTTTGAAATTTCTTTTTTAAATAATTTCTGTAAAAAAAAATGTATTTCATAAAAAAATATTTTTTACAAATTTCATTTGTTTTAATATTTTAATTTCTCTTTTTTAGACTGGGTTTTAACAGACCACATTCTCTTCACCTTAATCTAAAACAAACGCTCACTCTAGCATGCAGAAGCTTAAGGTTGCTTATAATGACTCATTGAGGATTCTTAAAAAACCCAGGCTCAGCAGTGTAAGTGAGATGTTTTGTAACGTACATGTCGGAACATTCTAGGCATTTATGAGAAATCTAATACACCAGTTTATGTGTCGTCTAAGCAGCTCATTGAACAGTCTTATTGTAATGTTTTCACATCCCTCTCAGTGCACTAAGAAACACTGGTATGTACGGTAAGTCTCTTAGAAGATTTATGTTATTTTATTTTTTTGTGTCATGTTGTTGTGTATTAACTCTTTGTGTTGTGTCTCATCTCTTTATGGACCATGAGTCTATTGAATAAAGCAATCATATTGTGCACATTGACCAATACAATGTTGTTGCTAACTAAAATGCAGGGGTCCATTTCACAAAGCAGGTTTAAAAAACCCAAACCTAAATCTTCAACTCTGAATTGATCAATTTAATTCAGTCATATCAACACATGTCATATCGAGGCACTTTACAGATCACCAGATCATACAGTCAAATTTATTCAAAGTTTTCTATCTAAGGAAAACCAGTTGATTGCATCGACTCATTGACTCCAAGGCAATCCCTCATACTAAGCATGCTTGTAGCGACCGTGGAGAGGAAAACTCTCTTTTAACAGGAAGAAACCTCCAGCAGAACCAGGCTCAGTTTGAGCCATCTGCCTTGGCAGAATGCCTTTAGCCACTCTATACACTTTAAAGGAACATATGCTTCTACTTCATAACATCATATGCCTCCTTTGGGTCTTGAAGCCTGGATAAATAGCTGCCAGTTTCAAAATTTGGTCAATGGACCTTAAGTTTGAATCAAATATGTCTTTTTTTTGGATATGGGATGTGAGGAATGTGATTATATAACTCAGCATTGTTTCCAGAGACAAATAGGAGGTGATAGCTGGAAGTCCAGCTGCCACCAGGAGAAGGAATGTGCAACTGAGTCTAGGCTGAAGGGTAATGAGACAAAAGGTGTAGACAGGAAACTCCACATTGGAAAAAGGAGCAAAACTTATTTGGGTTTGTTTCCTTTTCCTGGAATTTATTTTAAAAAAAAGTGTTGTTGATTATTTGGGAGAGCATGAAAAATGTTGCAGGAAACAAACCAGCTGACATAAACATACATTGAATTGAATTAAAGCTAGAAATGTGGTTGAAGATATAATAGCAGAGCAGTGAGCTGGTTTAGCACGTAGACATCCAAAAACCTCTGCTTTTTATACATTTCTAGGAAGTGTTTAAAAGGACTGGTTTGAGGAGGCTCTGCCTTGGGGACAAACATAACAGATATGAACTTTTTTACTCAGTTTGAAAGGTTTCACAGAGGAACATTTAGACAGATGGAGGTTGATGAAGTTCCAGTATCCAGACGATTTTGAGTGATGGCTGGAAGGACATTTCTGGACCAGAGCTTGATCTGCAGGTCTATGTGGGGAAGAAAGAGCCTCTTCTAAAAGGTGAAGGGCTGGATTATTTCTCTGTAGAGCACTTAAATAAAAGAATACACTTTTTTGGAGGTCTTACAGTGGGAGAATAAGCATAGTAACAACAGAATCTATCAGAGAATATTTGGAACAAATAAGGATGCAGGGGTGGAGGAATGACACACAAATCAGAAGACCTGATCAGGTGAAATAGGGTGCAGCTGAAACACACTGAAGGTCGGGCAGCTGAAGGAGGAGGACCAATCAATAAGTCTGTAATGAGCTGGAACACAAAAAGCTATGAGTCTGGGTTAGGAGGGGAAATTAATTTGTTCAAAAATGAAAAAAGGAACCCAGGAGCAATTTAAGGTCAACCTAATGAAGGTAAGACCCAAAGAAATATCTGGGTCATTACACCTTCGCCATGAGGAGACAATTGGTTTTGTGCAAACTTTAGATTTCTGTAAAATATCAATGTAAGCCTGATTTACAGAATAATCCATGTAGACTTCTATTTTTTAAGGAAAAGGCTCTTTTATTATTATTCATCCCTCCGTCCATTCATCCAGTCATCCATCCAATGTTTTAGAAAGGATGCGGTGAGTGAGTGGGTCAGTGTACGAAGGAACAAACACAAATCCCACTTTTTAGATATTTGGTTGTAGAAATTAAATTAAATATGTAAAATACTAGTCCATGTTGGCCTGTTTATGTAAAATAATAATAAAAATACATTGCTGTGGCTTCAGTACGTTTGGTTCAAGCAGGAATCCTGCAAATTGCTGCAGTTCAGGAGGTTCATCTCTTTTATTTGCATTAAAGGGGTCATAGGATGATTCTATAGGGTATTTGGTGCTTGTCTTTAAGGTCTCTGAATAGGGTGTGTAACATTGGTTGGGCTGAAAATGGCATATTCTGTTCTATGTGCCCTTATGCAAGCCTGGTTAAAAGCCCTAGAATGAAACGACAGGTTTTCTTCCTTTTATGGTATGCTCATGAATATTTAGATGAGCTGTGCGCTGATTGGTTGGTTTACAATGAGCGAAGCTGCTGAGCAAAGATGCATCATAGCAACAAGCACTCACTCACTGAAATATCAAATTGTTGATATGGACACATTAAGTGTTGAACCATATTGTCACAGTGGGGGTGGAGATTTGAGAAAACCCAAATGTAGACACAAAGCTGGAGGTGCTTCCTTGAAGGTTTAGTAACAAAAGTTCAATAGAACTAAAAATCCAAAAACATAAATCCACAAAAATCCAAAAATGCTGAAAACCAGGAATACTCACAACAAGAAGGGGGCAAAGTAATGGCAACAAACCAGCAAAAAGGGACTGAGCAGGAGGAGAATAAATGGGAGAGAGAAACAAAGACCAGGCTAATTAGCAGATTGGGAGCAGGTGTGAACAGAGGAGGCAAGAAGGGAGATAGGGAAAAGGAGACTTACAAAAGAGGGCAAACAGGAAATATCTAAGAACTCAAATACATTCAAAAACACATAGAACACAAGAATGAAAAATAAGACCAATGAAAACTCAGAGATAAAACTTGAACAAAACCAAACCATGACACGTATATGTATGAGCCAGAATCAGAGGAAGAATCGGATGTAGTTTACACTATAATTTTAACAATACTCTTTGTTTCTACTTCTAAAAGCGGTAACACGATCAACTTAGATGGGTAACGTTATTCTACTTAATTTAGCCATCTTTTTGGAATAGACTAAAAAACTGACCTGTCGAAGATCTGGACAAACGTGCATCATAAATTTTAGAGTTACATATCAACATGTTATTTATTCAAACGAAATACAGTCAGGGAAATTAAATAACGTTACACCCATTGCTAACAAACTGGATCGTAACACATTCTGCACGCTGCTACATACGATATGCTGGCATTGCTATCAACAGCTTAGCGACAGAATAATACCTTAAGGTTGCGGTTGCGAAGCCCTTGTGGTCAGAACAGCCCCTCGTTTCAATAAAAAAAGCTTAGCAAATCCTGCTTTGAACTGTCCTAGATTTTGAAAGCTGTCTTCAGTAAAATAGAGCAAATGAAGCTGAACATCAAACTTTGCGGGGATCTTCTGATAATAAGGAACATAAAAATAATCCATGCATTTCGAGTCTTCGGATCATTGGGAAGACTATGAAAATGTTCCTCTTTCTTCGTGCAGCCTGGAACTCTGCATTTATGCCAGTGGTTCTGGATCCCAATAGAGAAACTGCCTGCTTTTTAATTCTTGTAGAAACAAAACCAAATGTAGGCTTAACAGCTACACTGGTGTCTTACATCTTGGGCCGTGAACCAGTGGGCTGGTCTGTATGTCAATTTCAGGGCGTGACAAAAGTACAGACCACAACCAAATAAGGCAACATCCCCATATTTACATCAACTCAGGGCTTCGTTTGGATTCACCTGTTTTATGGAGGAAGTTTGGAATTGTGAGATTTGCAGAGAAAGGAGGCGTTGATGGGGGTTGAACTTCTCTGTACGTCCATTTCACCCACTGAACTATCGTTATTCATCTATGACAATGGAAAACGTTTTTTTACATTGGGCCCTTCAGTTTACATTATTACATCATGTTCTACTCACCCATATAGGTTTTGTGTCATTTGGAGCCGTTCTGAAGATATTCCGTTATATCCAAGTAACGTCTTCCTATGGGCAACGACTTGAAGGCAGAAACTAAACTGTTAATAATTAATTATTTTTGGTACACCAGCATTCATAACATGTAGGTGAATCACTGTCCCCCAGACTTCCGCGGTTATATTTTTTATATTTATGTTTTAAAAACAAAGCAGCGCGCGTATGACGTCATCCGTGCATGCGCACTGGAGTCGTAACAGGCAGCCCGGGCCACAGGCGGCTACGCTCTACCCCTACTATTCATTCGCCTAGCTAATCTCAATCGTTCAATTCCATTTTGAGAACGAGATCATCTGTGGTAATAGCACTAGACATCTTCCAGGCATGTGAGTAAAACTAGCAGCAGTTCAGCGGACAGGATGAATGAACGGTAGCCAGCGCGCGCGGATGACGTCATACACACTCCGCTTTGTTTTAAAAACATATAAATATAAAAAATATAACCGCGGATGTCTGGAGGACAGTGATTCGTCTACATGTTATAAATGACACAAAACTTATATGGGTGAGTAGAACATGCTGTAATAACGTAAAATCAACGGCCCATTGTAAAAAAACGAAGTTCCCCTTTAAGACCAGACATCTGATGAAACCAGTGACCAACACCAATATTGTAGTAAAGCTTTTCAGGCCAAATAAACGAAATTTGCGCAGCAGCTCAGATCATTCCAGCAGGTTTCAGGTCCAACACTCTGAGTGTGTTTGGTGAAGAAGCCTCTGCAGGTCTTCATCCAGATATTTGGTCGATTTGACTGGATGTAGACAGCTGGTTTTCCTTAGATAGAAAGGAATCATCTGTCTGCATGATTTGATTAAATTGTCTCAGTAAAAAGACTTTAGATGATGTGTTGTGACTTGATGGCGCCATATAAATAAACTAAACTTAACTCCATGACCGTCGTCCTTTGAAGTGAAACTTATTAAATCTAATTTCTGTAATCAAATGATTGTTTTGTTTTTGTTTTTTGCTTCAGTCTGAATCAAGGCAGGTTGGCACAGTTGAGATCAGGTCACAGTTCATTCAGGCAGTAACACTTTACTTCCTGTTGGAGCTCTGCCAGCACACACACACACATCCTAACATGCTCTCTGTTTATTTGCAGTGACAGAGGCCACAGAGCTGTAACTGTGTCAGGTATAAAGTGGGCGGAGTCTTAGTTAGCATTCCTTCAGCTCTGCAGACTGATTCTTGTTCTTTCTGACCTTTTGAATTGCTGCACAGATTCTTCCTGATGTTTCTGTTCTGCAGCCTCTATATCGGTTTAACATGGATAGCTCCACGGCTTTGCGTGTAGCATGGGTGCTCTGTGGATATTAGATCTCTGCTGCAGAAGGATCCTGAGGCTCACAGACTGTGTGGTGCAACAGTTACAGGAAAAAACAGCCGTGCAGTCGGCATCAATCATCCTCTGACACAACAAAGGAGTAACTGATTTCTTTCTGGATTCACTCCAGCTGCTTTTAGTTCAGCTGAAATGTTATCAAAGCTTCTGCTGATGTTTAAGCTCCCACAGTGGGCCCCCAGACAGAGACCCACAGCAACTACTGATGTTTTTATCAATCCTGATCCATGGAGATTTGATCCCCCTTATTCTCCTATCTTTGGTTTGATATAACTATCCAGGATTTTATCAGATAACTCTGTGTTTGCATATGGAATTAAAATTATTACAACTTATGTTGCATCTGTTTTATTGTATCTTTTGATCAGTTTTGTTTTTTTGTTGTGTTCTTATGTGATTTCCCTTACAAACAGGTTGAGTCTCTGGCTTTATTTGTTTACTTTGTGGCTCTGTGGAATGTCATATTGAAAAAAAAAATCTTGGTATCTGAAGCTTTTTTTTCTATCTGCCGCTGCTACCAGAAAAGACTCGAACACAGACTCTGACACAAACTGTAAGTCCTGCAGTAGGTCAACAAACACTGTAGAGGTTCCCGCTCCTTAGAGCAAACACCTCGCCACGCGTCTCTTACTGTCATCTGTCATCTATGATCACGCCCTCGTGTCACCTGTCACTTCTTCCCACCTCCATATTCCTGGCCTTTCTCTTTAACAGCTGGAAATAACCGCAGCACGCAGACTGAAACTAACAAGGAAAAGCTATTGATTCCAGTAAAAGGAGAAACTTGATCTGTATGATGACTGTTAGAGCAGAAATTAAATTAGGCAATATTTCTTTCTGCTTCATTGAGTTAAGAAAATAGATTTACATTCTTTGGGTCTTTGTTTCAGAATCAAAAGAAATAAAAGAAACTATAAAAAGGTTGATTACAATTCTGATTTAGTCTTGTCTTTATATAAGCTAGGTTTCAAAACTAATACAATAAACTTATTTGCATGGATTTTGAAAATGATTAGGTGATCAGACATAAAAATGGGGCTTTGGTAGCAGTGTTTGCTGGTGGTGGGAGCTCAGTGGGACTGAGTGAGGAGCCTTGAGGAACACCACAACTCAGATAGACTCTTAGAGATGCTGGAATCTCATGTCTAACATCTTTGAAGTCTGAGATCCGATGATTGTGTTACTATTCCAGAATTGATCTACACTGAGGCAGCAGCGTCAGAACAAATGAATTAAAGAAGCCCAACAAGCTATTAAAGATGCCTACTCCATATTAGGAAATCTTCTAAAACCTCTGGAGACGATATTAAAAATATGTTTTCTTCATCAAATAAAAAGCATTACGGAAAATTATGAGCATCCTCATCTTTAGACTGTTAAACAATAGTCTTCAGTCAGAGACTTCTGGAGATGCACTGCAAGACAGACCACTACAGGAGACCCTTTCTGCCTGCAGCTAACAACAGCAACTTTAAAAAAATAATCGGTTAAAACAACATTTTTCAATTGAACTGATGTTAAATCAGCACAGCGTGGTGTTATTTGTGGTCTTAGTTTTCCTCTGCTGCATAGTGTTTTGGATGTTTTTAGACTCATCTGATCAGTGAACCCTTTTGGACATGATCCACTTTAACTGTTTTTTTTGTATTATTATTTTGGGTTGGGGAGTTGGAGGGGTCGTCTGTCAGCAGAAAAGCTGATCATTATGTTTTCTATGCTTTATGTTTATTTCCTGCATTTGTTCCAAACACATTTTGTTCTGAATTTCCCTTGTCTCTCAGAGCCATAATCAGAAAAGTGAAACCAAAGCTGATCTGACTCTAAATGTTTGCAGAGGAATGTGAAAACTTTGACTCCCTGCCAACTGAGCTCCGCTTGCGTTTATCAGTCATAAACTGAGCCAAGTCCAAAGGGAGAAAGCAGATAATTACTGATAAACCATCATAACACTATAACATGCCTTGATCTCTAAATATATATAAACTTTACCCCAACAACGAACCTTCAGCTGAAACCTTTTAAAAACATATTAGGAAGGCTTTTTTATCGTCACATCTGGCATTTAACGCAGTGGACTCTGTAGGGGTCAGGGTTTAACTTATCTCTGATCTTCATTTTTGTCTTTTTTTTCCATTTTGTTTCAGGGTCCACTGGATCTTATTTATAGACAACTCAAAAACTTTGACAGCAGCTCTACTATCCACTTACTGCTGGGACCATTGAGTCTATGGAGACAAATTCATGCATTAAAACAGCATCTAAGAAAACCAAGCTCTGCTTTGAGTATCACACCAGGAGCTCAGTAGATTAATACAGACAAGGTCTAGTTTTAAAATGATTAAAACCATCAATCATTTAATCTTTGGAAATATGTAGTATAGTTGTATAGAACCAGAACAACAAATGCACTTCAAAGTCCAAAGGCTGACAGTGTTTCTGATCCCTGATAGATTGGAGAACAGCACCATCTAGTGTCCACATGCAGAAGCGCAGTCCCAGGTGGCAGTAGTCCAGAATCTTTAAAGGTACTATTGGTACCGGTTGGTCCAGGAACATGTCGGCTGGGAGTTTCTGCCATAAGAGTAGACCCCGCATTGACTGTCGCGGCGCAGGAATTACGGCCGCCATCTTGGGGAGGTTGACCTCCTTCCCTGACCTTCTGGTTTAAGCAGATCAGAAAAAGGATGCCTCAGCACTGCAGCGTATTTCTGTTTAAATCAACAGACTGTTTACACCAGAGCTTCAGGGATAACTTCATAAAGGCATCAGAACTTTGTAAGACATTATTTTAAAAAAAAAACAGCAGATATACACTACATAGAATAGCCCTTAGCAAAAAGTAGTTTAATAAAGTATACTAAAAGTGTACTAATTTCATACTTAAAATCTGGCAGTGCACTTTAAACTCTAAACTATATTTCATATACTTAACAATAGTATAGTCAAGTGTACTTTATTGTTTACTAAAGTATACTTTAAGTATACTTAAGTAAACTTAAAAATGTCCTAATTTAGTTTGAAGAAGTATTACTTAAGTAATACTTTAAGTACACTAAAAGTAAATTGTTCGGTCTACTTTCTAATCTTATACTTTTACTTAAGTATTCTTAATAGAATTTACTTCAAGTATACTACTTTTTTGCTAAGGGAGAAACTGCCTTTGCTGTCCCAAAATGGGTCAATTTTGCTTTTACAGCAGCAAAAGCTTAGAGCAAAAGTTTTCACACAAATGTGGACCTTAAAAAGTGTATAAAATAATAGAATAATTGAAGTGACAGAGGTAAAAAAAAAAAAAGAAAAAAAATCCAATACAATTTTATTTGTTAAGCACTTAAAGACAACCACAGCTGATCAAAGTGCTGTAAAGTAAGAAAATAAATGAATAAAAAAAAACACAAAACAGTATAAATAAAAAAACAAAACAGCCAAAACAATTATAAAAAAACATAAATAAACAAATAAAATACTATTGGGTTTTTACTAAGTACTATGCATTTGAAGAATAGATAATCAACCTACAGATGTTGATATTTTTAATTTTTTTTTTACAATATCTTTATAGTTATACTCGGATACACACACACCCACCCATATATACCGTACAAATGTGAGCAAAAAGATAGCTAACGGGTCGAGCATGTAGGATGGCCTTATGTAAACATATCACCAGAATTATGGACATTTAGGAGAACCACTTATTTAGATGATCCACAAGGAAATAAAAGATCCCCCTCTATACCTTTAATATGTTTAAAACATTGACTCAATTAACTGCATTTTTTTTATACATTAAAGTCCCTAGTTGGAACCTTTGCGTTTGCAAGCAGCATCAGTGTTGGTCCAGAGCAGATATTTATTCTTAAAAACTATCTTAGTGCAGCAGAAGTTACTCTGTGATTTTGTGGCACTGCAGTCCTGTGAATTCCTGGATGACTGCTAGTCACATTGGTCACTCAGAACTTCTCACCAAAGGATCCAGTGAGGTATTACTTATAGACCTAACACTCTCATGGGCTACATCCTGTATGTCACTTGGTTTACATCAGAACCTTGGCCTGTACGGAGCGCAAGAAGTTATATCTACTTTGTTTTCTGCTGCTGGCAATCAGGAAGGATTTAAACAGGACACATGGTGAAGCAAGTATTGAAGTTTGCGATGCTAATGTCAGCGTCCACAGTTGAAATCAGCCCACATGAAACAGGATGACCATAGAAGACAAAATAGGAAGCGTGAAAAAGTAAACAACAACCTTAAAAATTATTTAGTTAGTATCTCGTTTAACCCTTTATAGGGCACTCAGCAAAATACTTAATGCTGATACTGCTACATGTTTTTAGTTAAACCTAAATATAATTGTTAACTTTTCAATGAGCTTTTTACCTTTTCTTTCTTGACTTGTTAAACTTTTTTTCCCAACTTAATTGACAGTAGGTAATATATCATTCAAGGCCTCATCTAATTGGTCAAATCCTAAAATAAGATGTAAAGCCATGTAGCAGTATCTTTGCTGAACGGCTGGATATAGATCTTTTGTTCTAACTTCCCCCTCCTATACACCCTTTCCAGCTCATTTAAGGAAAGCGCAAAAACTTGGGCTGTCCCTGGGCCTCCTCCTGGTGGGAAGTTCTTGGAACACCTCCTGAAGGAGGCTCCCAGGGAGTATTGGAAGCGGACGTCCAAGACGCCTCAGCAGACTCTTCTCAATTGGGAGGAAAGTGGCTCTGCTCTGGGTCCCCTCTTGGTGGCGGAGCTCCTCAGCCTGTCTCTAAGGGAATGCCTGACCACCCTGTGAAGGAAGCTCATTGCAGTCACTTCTATTATAGATATTTGTCTTTCAGTCAAAACCTAAATTTACCACTATAACGGACTCATGATGGAAGCTTTCAGTCTCCTGCTCCATTCGCCCCTCACTCATGAACAGGACCCCAAGATGCTTGAACTCCTCACTTTGAGGCAGGGACTCTCCTCTAACCTGAAGGGGACACACCACCTTTTTTCCTGTCCAGAACCATGGCCTCAGACTTGCAGGAGCTCATTTTAATCCCTGCTGCTACGCACTGGGCTTTGAACACAACGAACCATGTCATCTTCAAAAAGCAGAGACAATATCTGCTGGTTCACAAACTGGACCCAACTGGCCCTTGGCTACGCCTAGAGTTCCTGTCCTTAAAAGGTGTTAAGAAGACCAGTGACAGAGGGAAGCCCTGCCAGAATATAATTTGACCAGTTAGCAACTTAGCGCTAGTAGGTTCCCAATGGGAAATTACATTGGGACCAAGTAGCACTATTTCAGTATTCCTTATTTCAACTATTGCATATATTAGCTGCAACATATTCTAAATTTTGGGAGATTCTAGTCTGATAAAGAGTACATTTATATACATGTTTAAGTCAGAATGATTTGACATTTAAATATAACTTCCCTACGAATTTAAAGGGCACTTGACTGTGAAATTTAAACCACTTGATGATTAAACCTGAACTAGATCAATCAACACTATGCAGAGATTCAGAAAAAAACACAATTTGAATTTAAGGAGATCTTTATAATTGTTCTTTTTGGAAAAAAAATCTGACAACTTTCCTCTAATAATAAATATATCTGTGTTTGAATACCAGGAAAAAAGGGCAACTTCATAAGACACAGCTTATGATCACACAACTAGTATTGATTTTAACCCCTTTTGTCTTTAAAGTGTCAAAAACATTCAACAGGGATTTGTACCATACTAACATGTTAATGTCATATGGATGTTGTTGAAATATGGAGGAGTTTTTTGTTCAATGGTTATTAATGGAGAAGCTGTTATGCTGCCATCTGCTGTGTCTTCTGAGTACTGCAGCTGTATTGTACCATTCTGAAAAACTAAATATAGCACACGCACGTTATGTTAAAACGCCTGTTCTCTTCAGATGTTGTTACAGATTTTTTCAGCAACTGTTTATTCTGTATATTTACTTACTGACCTTTACTGGTTTGTCCATGCAACAGTCCTAGTTTTTGTCAGGAGGATTTTACTTTACTAACACAGCATTTTCACCTGACATTTATAAGCATCATTACATGCCTTTTAAAAAAAGACTGAAGCTGTTTTTTGGCTGTTAGGTTTATTTGTTATGCAGTAGGCTACTTCCATAACTGATCACGAGAAACAGAAGTGTTGGATTGACATGGCAAATTATATAATATATTATAATAACTGAAGAAATGCAATTAACTGTATTTGCGTGAAGACGAAAACATTAATATTCAGAAGAGGTAGGCTGTATTATATTTTTAAAAACATTTTTCATAAATCTGACTTCAAGTCAGACATTTTTTAGTTCAGCATGAATGTCAGAAAGTCAGTCTGTTCTTCACATTCAGAGTTTTCCATACACACCCTTGGTAGGGATAGCCTTTAAAACAGGGGTCTTCAACGTTTTCCAGGCCAAGGACCCCCAAACTGCTGGTGAGATGGAGCAGGGACCCCCTAATTATATATATTGTATGAAATTATGTTCTATCAAACTGGTCCTATAGTCACTCTATTACATATGGAGTCATGTAATGAAAGTAATTTCCCTCTGGGATTATTAAAGTATTTCTGATTCTGATTCCTGGTTGATGGGACAGGTGTTGTGAATGAAACGGTGCCCAGCTTGAAAGAGCTCCTGTGTGTCGCTGAATGTTTGCATTGATGACTGAAAGACATCTTCTGAATCCATTTATCTGTTTACTACAGTCTGTGGAATTCATGTTAATGTGGATTTAAAGACATTTCAATTAGTGAAAAAAATTGCAGGGGGGAATATAAAAAAAAAAAAGTAATCAACCAAAACTTTTGCGCCCCCCCATGCAGTACCTCTGTGGACCCCCTGTTAAAGACCTCCGCTCTAGGCCAGTTCCTCCCCAATGAGGTTACTAACAAATAAACAGCTGATACTGCAACAGTAAACTACTAATTCTGAAAAAAGTCAAATATATAAAAAGTTACTAAATGAAAATAAATCTCTTAATGTCAATTTGACATAGATTTATTTTCCCAAAACTTGCCCCCTAAAAATAAAACATCAGTTAAGGTTAAGGTAGGCCTGAAAATGTTAGAGAAAAGCACCCCCTGGGGGTTATGTCATGTCAATAAATGTAATACTCCCAATTCTATTTTAATCTGAATGTAAAAAGGTTAAAGGTTGTCCTGCATGCTTTAGATGCATCTCTTCTTCAGCACACCTGAATCAACTGATTGCATTTCCTCCTCAGCAACATCCTGAGTGATCAGTAAACTCTGCCTTTCAGGTTTCTCAATTCAATTTAGTTAATTTTTCCAAAGACAACTCAATCAAATCAAATACAGTCAGATTGGTAAAAAGTTTTCTGTCTAATGAGACCCTGCCGATTGCATTCAGTCATTGAATTTGCAGGGTTTGCTCCTCTAGAAACAGTAGACTTTTGCTTGCATTGTGTCGTTGACTCTACAGCAATCCTTCAAACCGAGCATGAATTCAGCGACAACAGAGGATTAAACCTCCAGTAGAACCAGGCTCAGTGTGAGCGGCGGTCTGCCCAGGCTGACTGGGGGTTCAAGGAGAGGAAAGCAGACATAGATAAAGAGCATAGAAGCACTGATTCATGAATACTTTCTATGTTAAAAAAGGTAAAGTCAAACTAGCTCCATTAGTGGCTCTTTCTAGGAAAGCAACAGTCAACCTGATGAGGTCTGACTCAGTTTTAATATCTGAAAGTATGGAAGAGAGCACATAGAGTTAGTTACAGTAAAAGCAGAGCATGGAGCTAAATCCATCTCAGAAACATCCACATGCGTACAACAAGATATGTAATTGTACATCTTAATTTACTAATGTGTATCACACAAAGCTCAAATGTGTACCTTGACATTTACAAATGTGTTCACAGTTTCACAAATTCACACCATTCATAATATACGAGTAATAATACACTGCACATGCATGAATTGTAAATGTCAAGGTAGACGTTTGAGCTTTGTGTGATACACATTAGTAAATTGAGATGCACAATTACATATCTTGTTGTACACATGTGGATCCTTTTGACTGATTTGACTCCATACTTTATCTTTTCTAAAACCAGTTTTAATGTGAGTTTAGGATCATCAATCCATTTAAATCCTTTACCCCCTTTTCCTCTGATAGAATATAGAGTCTGAAACATTAACTATATGGTGTCTGTTAAAAGGAGTGAGCTATGCAACCCTGAGGGACCAAGTTTGTAGTTTAAAGAAGGAAAAATCATCTTTGGACAAAGTTTGGTTTGAATGAAGCAAAACTGTTTGCCTTTGGGTTCATTAAACATTTAGTTCCTACTATCTTCCTTTAGTTTTATTTTAACATTCATCTTTAATTATCCTCCCATTTCTGTTTGTTGTTCTTTGTAAGGCTTAGTGTTGATGTGTCCTGTCTGCTTTGCTGCTTAACTCCCAGATTGTCTATAAGGTCATTAAAATCAGAAGAACTGCAGGAGGAACGTCTCACTGTCCTTTTGTAGAGATAATTAGTTCCGACCCTGCAAGGTGACAAGAACAATTGTTCTGTTAACATGTTGTCAGGTCAGACCCCCCAACAGAGAAACAATAACCACCTATCTGCCAAAGCGCTGTACTATAGTAATATTAAACTCTTGCTCCAGTTGACTTCACTTTTGTTTATTTATAAAGAACCAATTTACAATCACTTATTCCAAGACACTTTACAAATAAAGACAAAAAGATCCTGTTCACATGACTTCAATCAAACCTTTATTATAGTGAGAAATAACATGTGAAGATAGAACGACAAGGAGCATCCTTCAACAGAAACAGACCCAGTAGGGGAATTTATTATAATTCTGCTTGTAAAATAGAAACAAGTCCCAGCAAATGTCATCTGAAGGCAATTTACATGACAACTTTAATACAAAAACATGTAACAGGAAACAACAGAAACACAGAATCAATTTGAAACACAAACATGCAGTCCAGCCCAATCCTATTTACAACATGGTAAAAATAAATTCAGCTTATTATGGCGTTTAGAGAAATGTCTTCAATCCGAGGAAGCTCAGCCAATCACATCCAGTCGTTAATTTCACAGCAGTCCTTCCTCCTGAGCAGTGAAGTGGTGACAGTAGAGAGGAAAAGCAGCTTTAAGCAGGAAGGAACCTCCAGCAGCTCCATGTCAGCGCCCATCTACTGCGGCCGAGCGGGTCTTTAACAGGACAGCAGACGTCCAACAGACACAGAGGCGCCGGTCCAAGGAGCAGATGACCTTATCTGGAAAAGAAGAACAGGAGTTAGTGAACGAACACGCTAGTCTGTGACATTTAAACACATGAACACTGGGAGAGGTGGAACTTTGACCAAGAGAAGAGGGAAACACACAGGGAGAACCTAAAGTTAACAGAAGCAATAACTGTAGAGAATGGATGCTTGGAGAAAATGCCTGAAAATGCTGCAAGTCTTCAGTCGGTCGTTTCTCTGCTTTAAAAAACCCTTCAGAGATCAACCAGGGGGAAATTCTCCCATATTGGATCAGAAGCTGCTTCCTAACTCTTTAGCTGTGGTCTAATGGAAAAGTCAGAACTTCTGGTTCTGGGTTAGGGTTTTGGTTACGGAGATTCAAGCGGAGGTGAACAATTAATGATGGAAAGATAAAGGTTAAAGGTCAGACCACCTTGATGGGATGGTTGTATCTTTTAAATCTGGATCTGTTTTTAATGTCTCCACCAATACTGATGAACATCTGGAAGCAATAAAGGTTCGTTATCTTCTCTTACTGGCTGTAGCAGACTGATGGTTTAGCTGCAGGGTCATCAACGTTTTTCAGTCCAGGACTCCAGCATGTTGGAGAGAAATAGAGGAGCCATGTTTCTCCTCCTTAGCGGTCTCTGTGCTCCGTCCTCTTCTTCAGCTCCTTCATCAATGAAAGCAAAGCGTCCTCAGAGTCTGAAACTGTCTGCATGTGATGCCTCTCTAGTCAGATAACAACCAACATACCTCCAAACACGTGTGGATGGACTCTGTTCCAATGTGATCCGGCTGCTAGAAAACTGCTTCCATGTTCAACCTGCTTTCCCTGCAAAAAGAAGACGAATTAATTTCCTGGAAACCAAGTTTAAATCTGGGCAGGATGTTGTTTTCATCATAATCTTGGTCTTTCTGTGTTTCAGTGACTGTTAGCTTTTAATCAGGCCTGGGAAGCTTGAGTTGTCGGTTTGTGGTGTTAATAAAGTCTTACTCCGTGTGTTTTCTGTTCCAGTCTTTCTCTGTGCCGTCCTCAGGTGGGGACTGGGAAGCTCCTCACGATCCTGGATGTCCCGGTTCCTCACAGAAGTTCTGCTTTTGGACGTCCACAGTGTCTGAACATACATGAAAAACTAAGTAAGGCCACCTGAAATGTTTCTATTTAAAAGATGGATTATTGTTGCTCCTTACTGAACATGCTCTCACTCTTTGTAAAGGTCAGCAGCCCAGACGATCCTCCTCTGGTTTGGTCGCTGCAGATCTCATCAGCATCTTCTGATAGCCCAAAGCTTGGAGAGGCTCGGTCCAACATGGGATTCAAAAAACACAGAAGAGATCCCCTGCGGTCAGAACAGGCCTAGATCACATGGAGAATATTTCTGCAGAGGATTCTTTTCCCTCAAAGTAGGCCTGAAAACTAACTGACCAGAGGAACATCTAGAAGTAGACCAAGTCGCATCTGAAAGCTGTTTCTAACAGTCGGCTCCTCTCACAACCCAAATCCCTACATCAGTCCTGTCCTCTGTCTCAAACTGCTCTGAAATCAGTTTGTCCCTCCAAGCATCGTCTCTTTACCTTCTCAGCAACATCCCTGAGACCAGTTCCACTGATGACCACCACAAGCTGTGCCACTGTTCCATTGTAGATCCAGTTTGTCCCCAGCAGCATCGTCCTACTCTAGATAATCTGTCTCCACTACAGCCTTTGCCCTCTGCCTATAGACTTTAGGTGACCTCAACTCCATTTTTAGACCTTGAAGATTTTAGTTTGACCTCCTGCGTTGTCCTCAGCAGTGATGTCCAGCTGCTTCATGCATTGGTTTGCCTTCTTGTTGTTCATCTGTTTTCAACCAGGATTCATTTTTTGTCTTTTGGTGTTTTTATTTTTTGTTCATTTGCCTCCATGCTGTGTTTCTTCTTTTCAAACATTGTTCTTTTATCAATCATTTGTGTTGCCTTCTGTTAGCTTGCAGACTGTCCAGCTCTGACATAAGATGTAGAGCATGCTAGATTATGTCTGCCTTAATCAGCTCTCATGTTCCACACCTTTTTTTAAATTGTTGTCATGTCCTCAGTGCCTGCTCAGATGTCAGTGCTAAACGAAATTCTTAACATCTAAAACTTAAATCAAAATCTAGCAGCGGGGTAAATAAAAGCCACGGTGCAAGACGCTACCTAAGGAATCCCTAGACCTGCCAGAATTCCTCATCCTAAACGACAAAGCCTCTTCCAGGGAAGCTCCTCTTCATCGTCTTCATCATCTTCCTCTCTTCTCCTCCTCCTGGAGACGCGGTCTTCTTGCCACTCCAGGGACTCTTCTGGCTCTTCGTGGTTCCACGGGAGTCTGAAGTCAGGGGGAATCCTCTGGGTGAACCGAAGATGTGGGGGAAGGTGGTCATCATCTTCATCATCTTCCTCATCTTCCTCTCTTCTCCTCCTCCTGGAGACGCGGTCTTCTTGCCACTCCAGGGACTCTGGCTCTTCGTGGTTCCACGGGAGTCTGAAGTCAGGGGGAATCCTCTGGGTGAACCGAAGATGTGGGGGAAGGTGGTCATCGTCTTCATCATCTTCTTCCTCAGAGCTCGTGGTATCATACCCGTAGGAGACACTAGATACCTCAAGAGACTCACCCGAAAAAGACCTGACATCGTCAAAATCAGCATCTTCCCCCTCAAAAGACCACATCTCCGCCTGCTCATACTCTTCCACCACTAGTCCTTGGACTTCTACCTCCTCATACTCAACCACTACTTCTTCGACTTCTACCTCCTCATACTCAACCACTACTTCTTCGACTTCTACCTCCTCATTGTAAAGGGGGTACGGTTCTGTGATGATAATATAAATAACATTTACATCACCCGGATCCTCTATCAAGAAAACGGGCTCCGGGTCAGGATCAGCTGGAAGCGCGACGTCTGGAACTGTGAGGGAAAAAAGATCATTAGACCAGGAACATTAATTGAGGAAAATTAAAAGAAAAAAAACTAAATGCTTTATTTTAGGTTGCTGGATGTGCCTGTGTGAGTTTTTCAGGTTTAAGTAGATCTAATCAATAAGACATATAAACAATGCTAACGGTTTGGTTAGTGTTAAAATAAAAAATATTAATATATATGTATATATGTGTTTATGATTGTGTTGCCCTGTCTTGGCATCAGCCTGAGGACTGATTGTTGTAAAGGGGGACATTTTGCTGCTCCTCGCCAGCTATCTTGCTGGTGACTAAGTTTATAACAAAAAAACTCCAATATCCTTTAAATCACAAGAGTACGATTAAATTGTAAGTTTATTTTAATGTAAATGTTTATTTCACTAAATCTTTTTTTCAGAAAGTTATCAAAACAAAAAAGATTAGCTCTAAATGGTCCATTTATTTAGTGTATTTCTACCACGTCCCCTGCTATTAAACTGTGCTCCCACTAGGGGGCACACATCCTCCTTTGGGAGCTACAGACATTTAGATTAGTTCAGATTAAAGAACATTTGAAGCTGTCAGTAGAAAACGTTTTTCATTAAACACAGACTACCAAATCAGAAATAGTTTTGAACTATTAAATATATCTCTTTACCAGAAAAAAAGTTTCATTGACTGACTTGATAATATAATCATAAATATTTTAAGTTAATTTACTATAAGCAGAAAATGATCCTTATTAGGAGAAATAAAGGCTTAATAACATCAAGCTTTAAAGTTCAGATCTATAATTTCTCAGAATCAGAACCTCAGCTTATCAGACCTTCCTCAGTGCATCCTAGAGTAGCAATAAAGACCTTAATTAACACACATAGAAAGCTCAGAGCAGAAATGGACATTAGCAAACTTAATGCCAAACTATTTAGAAGATTTTTTTTTTCTAAAAGAAAGGGGATCCTACACAGAACATTTCATGGTTCAGAAGAAACCATCCAGTGTTCAATGTTTAGAAAATGATAGAGTCCTCTATGAACAAACTATTATTACTGATGACAGATGGGATTAAATGATTTACTTTCACCTGAAGATCCAAACAAGGGCTGCAGGAAAACCTTTAAATAATATATTGTTCTAAACTCATGTTTTAATTCTCCCTTCTCACTGTAAAATAAACATCATCCTTCTTTCTGAACTCTTAATTAAACATTTATTCTTTATTTCTTTATCCTTATTATAAACTCAGTCAATTTCGAAACATGTTACAGCCAAATTATGTAAAGGACCAGATTTTTTTTAGGAAACAAAAGCTAAAAACAAACAAATGATAATGTTTAGGGTTTTATTAAAATTAATAGTGTTAGTTAGTTGCTTAGTAGTTACCTTTAAAAACATTATTTTAAAATCACTTTGTTTTCCAAGGATTGGATACCAAACTCGCCAAAAACGATCCTCTGAAACCAGAAACTTTTAAAATCTCTCAAACATTTTTTAACACCTTTGACCTTTCATTAAAGTTAAAAATATACACCACCTGAAAAAGTCCTAAAGTGGTTTAATACATTCAACTAAGGTATCCATGGAAACCAATATGTTTACTACAGCATGTTTTAAAAAAGGCCTTCCTTTTCAAATTCCAATATATTCAATGAATCCATTTTATTCTAAAATAATTTATTTTCTGTGTTTTTCATCCATTTCCACATTAAATTAATCTAGATTATTCTCTCAAACCAAACTTTGTTTCTGTTTTACATCATTGCATCTCTGTTATCATTCCTCCCATTTCCGATCAATAAAAATCAATTTAATACTTAATACCCCTTTAAAAAAATTTTGTATAAAAAACAATGGTTAAAAACGCATCATTTCCTAAACACATTTACTGAACTAAACAACTTGGAAATCTTCATCTCTTCGTTTTTTTTCAGCTAAAATTCAGTCAACTTCCAAAATACTACTTTTTATTAAATAGGAAAATAAACAGTTTGGCTTGATAATATATTATGTTAAATTTCCTTCAAATGTCTCTTTGTTTAGTTTCTTTATTTAATGTATTTTCACCAACATTTCTATATAGAGCTAACATATTTTTAGGGCATTTAAAAAAAAATAACAGACCTAGCATAATCTAGTTTTCAAACATTTCACATAAAATTCAACAAAGGTGTTTCTCTGAAACAAAAATAGTTTTTTTAAATAATTAAATGGCTGTTAACATTCCTGACAAGTTCAATCGACTAAAAACACATTTAATCTCTGAGATGTCAAAGATGCTAGATGCTAAGCTAGCCGTCACAACTTCATGGAAAAACTTCAAAATAATCATTTTTCAAGTAACATTTTTTGAATTAACATAGTAAAATAGTGACATTAACCTTCCAGTCGATCCTGCAACCTGTTCATCATCGGTGTGAAGCACATCTTTGGCAGGTTAGAAAAACCACAGACTGCAACAAGTCAAGCGTCCAGCTCAAGTTTAGAAAGTAACGGTTAAAGATGGCGGCGACGTTCAGAGGCCTCCGTTTCCATGGCAGCGGAAGCGCGTGCATACGCACGCGTGCATGCATGAGAAGAATAAGGACACACTGGTTAATTGCGCCAGCTAATTAGCAAAGCCTGTTTTTCTGCATTATTATAGTTTCATCCTGACCTAAAGGTGAGTTCAGCCAAAGCTGCATTTAATAAGGCAAAGGAGCGAGTTCTAAAGCTCACTGGCCGCTTTCTAAGGTTTTCTACTGAAATAATTGACAATACATCGGAATTTAGAAAGAAATTTCAATCCGAAGGAGAGAGGTGTTTTTTTTTCCAATCCGTTTTGCAGCCATGTACACTGGAAAAAATCTAAATCTACATAAGTCATTTTTTTCTTAAAATATGTGCATTTGTTCTTGATTTGAGGAGGTAAGGGAGATACTTTGCCAACAGTATAAGATAATTTACATATAAAATAATGGAAAAAACTGCATTGTCTTATTTAAAGTGCATATTATTTAATTATCTTATTTTAAGAGTAAAGAAATCTCATTCCATTGGAAAATCCTCTTATTTACCTGCTCAAATGAAGGGTAAATTCACTTTATTTAGGAAATGTTGACTAATTTGTAGATAGTTTTTTCCAGTGTACACACCCATTCAGATCTCTGGAGTAAAATAATCTCCACTGCATATGTCCAGTGGTGGATGAAGTACTCAACAGTGAGTAAAGTATTGATACTCATAGTCTAATCTTATTTAACTACTATTAAATGTTACTCAGTCAAACATCTACTCAAGTATTGAATTTTCTAAATATTCAAGTGAGTATTCAATAAATATTAGTATTCAAGAATACAAACAAAATGTTCTATTATCAGTATTTTTCTGTGTAATTTTTTAGAGTCATTTTAAAGAACCTTATAACTTGCAGAAACCACCTGATGTATTGATGCGTAAACCTCCTGCTACAAATTCTCCACCACTTGTAAAGAACTTCAGCATAAAAATGGCACAAAAAAATAAAGACAGCTATTTTGATTATTATTTATTATTAAAAAAACAAACCAAAAAGCAAACAGGAGAGTCTTAATTCTCAAACTTTCACTATTGAATTGAGGTTTAATGTTGAATCTATGACCACAAAGAAACTACAACACTGATTTGAGAGTTCATCTGAACAACCTGGCCACATGTCAACAACAAACGCTTTAATACAATTAATTAACTATAAATAATATCTGTTTCTCACACAATGGACATTAAGGTAAGATTCTACAAAGTCTGGTCGCTGGGTGCTGAGTTTTTCAAGTGGCTGATGTGACACACTGATGTGTATTCACATTATTATTTGTTTGATTTTAAGAAAAAGACTGATTTTGGGTAATAATTTGTTTGAGTTGTAGTTGCACACACACAGCACAAGGTGGCACATTACTGCATGAGACGCCACAGTGAGGCCATAGGCTCTGCTTGTTTAAAACGGCAGAAGCGAGGCATGGAGAAACTTCACCCGTCGCTTGTCTCTTTTATTCTCCTGTTTTACATGTTAGTAAGAGTATAAATCACATGAAATGGGTCAAAAATTACTTTTGTGAAACACAGCTAAATGTGATTTTATAAATCAGTCGGTAAACACTGCATTTATGCAATTAATTAACTATAAATTATATCTGTTTCTCACATAAGGTAAGATTCTACAAAGTCTGTTCGCTGGGTGCTGAGTTTTTCAAGTGGCTGATGGGAACAGAAGAGACCTGCTGGAGTGAAACCTTTGCTGGTACCGCTGCGTTCAAAGGAACCAGACCACAGTCCATTTTTGCCCATCGTGGGACAGCAGATTTTACTCTTAATGGGTCATTTTGCCTTGTAGGTAAGCCAAAAGATATGAGTAGGTGTTTACTTAGATCTTTTTGATAGTTTTCCACAGGCAGCTGTACCACAGCAGTAGAATAAAACCCTGAAATTACCACCCCAAGAATTTAAGAGGCCCCATCTGGCCACCCCTATGAAACATTTCTAGAGGCGCCCCTGGATCACACCACGTCCACCATGCTGTTGCTGCTAGTTTACCAACAGATGTGACCTCGTTGCTATGTTTCTGATCCAAAAGGTGGATCTTTGTGTTCTTTTGGGTCAGCAGGGGTTCTGGTTTGGAAATTTCCATTCCAACCCAGTCCCTCTAATCTGAACCAGCTATTGTTCTGGGTTCATCTGGGACTTCCTGGATGAGTCGCTGATGATCTCTTAGAGTAATTCTGGTTGGTTGTTCCATGTTTTCTACATGTATGGATCATGATTCTGATGAATGTCAGGAACTTGGTTCCTCAGTCTTGAATTTCTTTAGATCAGGCAGCCATGTGTTGCTTTATGTGATCTTTTGCCTTCTTCATTTTGTCAGAAGGTGTTATTTAACTTTTGGGATTTATTTTGAAGCTCTTTGTGATCTTTATGTTTGGAAAAGCTCTATTTAAATGAAGTTTTAATATAATAATAGTTTTCTCTTTCAGGGGCCAGGCCATGCTGTGATCCATCAAGCTTTTTGATAGATACAAAAACACGATCTTTATTTATTTATGTATTATTTTCTTTACAGTAGGTTTGTCTAATTCATCTTCTCCCACATACTCTACTGGTTTTAGAAGAGTGTTAGGGCGGGTCTGTTTGCAGAGACTGAGGTCTGATTGGCTCAGCAGCATGTCTGTTGTTGGAATATAGAAACCCCTCCCTTCAAACTGAGCAAACAGCTGCAGAAAGCCTTCGAGAAGGAGAACAGCAGGCAGCAAGATGGGCTCCAGCAGCTCCAGCCTGAACAACGTCCCAAACGGCCATGAGCTCCAGCAGCAAACGGGATGTGAGTTTGTTCCTCCTCCATTCTTTTGTTTATTTTAGGGGGTGAAAGACACAAGAAACTATGAGATCAGATCAGTTTCATTCTGGGGTTCAGCTTTCAGATGTCACTTTGACCGTTGTCTGTGACTAGAAACAGCTGCAGAGAAACTTCAGCCTCAAACTGCTTTTGTGAATTTAATATGAGCATAAGGAAAGCAATGCACAGACCTGCAGTGTTGACCAAAAACAGCTTTCTTACTAAAGTTTATTCTCCTTAATTCGGATTGAGCTCTGAAAGAATTCGTCCTACAAGGAAGAACATGTTGGCACAATATCTGCAGCTCAGTGTGTCCAGAGAAATGGTCAGACCTTTATGTGTGATTCAAAGAATCAAAACCCTAAAGCTCTTGATGCTGCCAGGGAGAGAGTGCTCTCTGTGCTGTTTGATATTCTGGTGGTGGTTTGAGTTTCACGCTTCCAATAGAGTCCTTCAGAACTCATCAGGTCGGTTGATCTGTGTCTCCTCCCTCAGCTGTCCTCACTGATAGAGACGCTGACGACATGGTGAAGAAGATAAAACTGTTTTCATGCTTCTGTTTGTCATTGTGCTGCAGAGCTGGACTATTAAACTTGTTCCTTTACAAAACAAGAGGGGTTTAAAACACTTTTGTCTCTGAAGCAACACGTTAGGAAGTTTTAGGATAATAAAGACTCCAGAATATACGATAAATTGTTCTGACACCAACAGAAATACTATCCCAGTTTAGAGTGTAAGTCTCCAGCCCTGGAGAACCACCAACCTGTAAACACCTAAACTAAATGAACGGAGATCTGTGGAGTCAGCTGATGGTGTTTTAGGTTGTAACATAACAATTCTTAAGGAAATAGGAAAAGATTAATGTGCTGAGAAGCTAAAATTTGGTTTTCCACAACGTCGTAAGCCTGAATCATCTAAATCAGGGCTAATCAATTAAAAATCAGCTGGGATCGAATAAAGAAAATCAACAACCAGTAAAGGTCCAGAGACATTGTTAATTATAATCTGTTACATTAAACAGAATTTAGCACTGAAATAAAATGAAGTGTTTATGCATCCATGTTATACTTTGACTTTTAAAATAAAAAAAATACAAAAAATAGAATACTTTTCCATTTTTAAATCTAAAGTGTTTTTTGAAGTAGAGAACAACAATCATTCAATTTGGTATACAGACAATTTCCTGATTCACTGTCAGGTCTAACACCTAAAACACTGTAAAACAAGGAAAGAAAGGCACAGAGTCAGAATTCTTTTTACTCGCGAGGAGAGAAGGAAGAGACCATGCAGGTACATCTTCACCCCACTCTGCCGGTCTTCAGCTTTCTCCTTGCTATTTATTAAAGTTAGAGGGGAGGGTCCCTAAATACACAAGCTGAGGTTGCACTAAAGGAATAGGAAACAAGAAATACAATTCAATTTGCAGCCTCAGTGAACAGGTCAATTTGCATTTAAATCTCTTGCGGTCAAATGGTTAGAGAACCTCCTGGTTTCGTTAAGCTTGAGCAATACTTCCTGACCTATACTGCTTGTGCAACACCTCTCTGGAACAGTAATATGTCACACATTATACATCATAAGAACAAACATTAAGTATCTTATACATAATTATTCCAACATTCAAATATTTTATTAAAACACCTGAACTGTCCATTTGTATTTTTTTCTTTCTTTTTAATGGCGTAATGTTCGTAGTGGGCTTTATGCTGCCCTGCAAGGCTTTAAACCTGGGTTTGAATGGAGACTAAGCCATTCTAAAGCTCATATCAAGGAGCTCATTTTGAGCCTGGATCCATATTTATTTTTGATTCTGTTCATGGTGGAGAATCCTGCTTCACAGCAGCAGGTTGAGCCAAACATCCTCTAAATGTGCAGGGTCATCTTTGAGCACCATTTCACTTTTCTGTCACCATTTCACCACAGTTCTTCCAGCAGTCCACACTTTCTCTGCTCTCTTTTTCTCATCATCTCCTCCTTCTTTCCCATGGCCCGGCTTGCCACAGGTTTGCCTAATGTGTCTTAAAGTAGCAGCAGCAGCAACCCAGACTGACAGCAGCTCATTTACCGTACAAACATGAGAAGAGGCGCTAGTGAAGTCTTATTATAATAAAACATAACTGCATTCATATTGAGACTGTAAGAAGAGGCTCAAGGAGAAATAAATAACAAAAAGTATGTTTTCTAAATAAAAGCGCAAAGATTTAGGGTTCAATTCAGTTCAGTTTACAATTCACAACCAGCGTTACTAACGCCGTTACCTTGTTTTAGTAACGAGTAATCTAACTAATTACTTTGACTGTAACTATAACGCAGTTACCATTGCAGACACCCCGTTACTGCCCGTTACTCAGGTCGCACAATGAACCTTTTTTCATGATAGGACTCGTGCGCGCCTTGTCATGAGAGAGGGGAGGATGAGAATGGCTGATGTATGGTGAGATTCCGTCTGTCAGTTGGGTAGGTGGGTGTTTCCGCTGGCGGGTGTTAACGTACAGCACACACAGAGAGATGGAGAGTGAGGATGATTCCAGCAGCAAACAGCGTTTTCCTGATGGAAATACCGGTGTTACGTCGAGCTGCGTTTCCCCATCAGATACGGTTTCCTCTGCATCTTCGCACAGCGCAGGCGGCACGATTCACCGCGCAAGCCACAGGAAACGCGCATGCTCGCTAAAGGCGCGCAACAGTCGCCCTGTGCTCGCGCCACAGTGGAACTATGGAGAGCGTGAACGATCAAATGAAAGGGAGAAATCTGGATGGATGGATACTGTGCCTTTTCAACCTACTGTATTTTTTATTTTAAACATTATGTGGCAGGGATGGAGATCCATATTTTATGTCACACACAGAGTAAGATAGATAGATGTTGCAGTATCTATAACAACCCAAACACACAGGATTTCAGAATTAGACATCCCCAGTTATTAATTTCATACACTCACTAGATCTGAACGCCCTGTTAAAAAACTTCACATCGCGTTCCCCCCTGATGTCATTTACGTTGAGTTGCAATAAATGCAAAACTCTCTGCAGGTTCTTGTCTTTGCTGATGTTCGGTTTGTTTTATTTAAGCAAAGTATTTCACCAACTACTTCAAATTAACCGAAGGATGGGAGGGTTTCACAAACATCTTAATCAAAACAAGTTACAAATAGCTTCCTCAAAGAGATGTTGAATAATCTTGAACTTCGGTGAGTCTAAGTCCCTTCCAAAACATCTTGCACTGGAGAGCAGCTTTTCAGGCATCAGTAAGATGAGGTTCATGTCCTGCAACCTGAATTGATACTTTTTGTGCAATAAGGGAAATAAAACACGCTCATATTCAGAAATAAATGGAGGAATAGATGAATACATGGGAAAATAACTTCTCCCACATAGAAGTGGAGGACTTTTTTTTAACCCAGAGTAACAGCAGAGGTTGTGGGAGACTTTATGGAGTTTAATGGACCGGTCCCTTATCAGTTCAAGCTGCTTAACTCAAGGTTAAAAGGTGAAGGACGGTGATTTGCATGTTCTAACCCACAAATGTTTTGTAGATTCATCAAGGACAACTTTTAAATTTGATGCACCTACTGTTCTGTTCATTTTAGAGAACCGGACCCTGTGTTCACCTGGCTAGTAGATCAGCTTTGTGCACTCTCACATATTCAGGAGGGTTTAGTTGACAAAGGCTTCTGCATGTTTTTGTTGGAATCACCTTTATTTGGGTTATTTCCAGGTGATCAGTTGGACCCTCTTGGGTTCTGGATTTTTTGTGTAATTCAGACAGATATTTATCGGCAATTTCAGAACCAGTGTGAGCCAAATGGGGCTAATTTATATGGTACTGGCTGTTACACACTCAGAACATCAATCCTAGAGGAACTCAGTGTGACTCTAATTGACTGTTTCTAATTTCAGTCTCTGCTGCACACCTCCTCCGTCTCTACGAGAGGTTTCAGTTTCTGGATAAAGACAACAGAGGACACCTCAGGTTGGTCCAGCTCAGAACATTGTGGCTCTGGTAGCTGCAGCGTAAACCAGGTTTAATCAGAGACAGATGAAGCGTCATGGTTCTGCACCACATTAATCCTAACTGAAGTAAGAATCTTTACCTGCTGGTAGTCTTTGCTGCCATGTAATCTGGTTCAGACTATTGTTGCGCCGATGCCAGTTTTTGGCCCCGATACCTGGCTGTGCAGTATCGGCCGATACCAATACCCTCTGTTTGAAATTGATGTGTGTGTGTATATATATGAAGAACTGCATACTACTTGGATGTAAAATAATTGCCGTCATGGCTTTGTCAAGCTGCTGCCTACCTTTGTGAAGCAGGAAAAAACACTAAAACAAAGTGAATCCAGTAGAACTTTTTATTGCCTACCTGGAATGGGTGACAATAGTTTATTATTATTTGGCTCTCAAAATGGTATCAGTGCCCTATTTGTTGATACTGGTACCACCATTTTAGTGCCCTGCCTGATACTGGTATCGGTGCAACACTAGTTCAGATTATCCCAAATAAATGCAGAACTGGGACATTTGAGGCCGATGTAGGGACCAGATCTGTTCATATCTGCTCTGGTCCTTCTTTTTTCATCTTTTAGACGGGTCCGTTAGCCATATTATGCTACACTACTTTTAGCTTCGTGTTAACAACAACTGTTCATTTTCTACATGTAATATAACTGTTTTCTTCGTCTAAAATCTCTATTAAATTTTTGAGATTTTCCATTTATCCTTCCTGCCCTCAGATCTTGAAATAAAAACAATAAAAATAAGCTTCGACTTGTTTGTTACCTTGGTAAATATTAGAGCTCAGCCTTAGAAGCCAGTACTTTATTTGAAGACCTAGGGTGATTGTTTTCTAATTTCGGTTACTTTAGATCGCCAATGTAAAATAATAGCAAATATAGGTAATAATATGTTTAGACTCCAAAAGAGATTTGATCCTTAAGAAACAGGTGCAATACAGTTTATCCGAGTGGAGTTGCCATATGTTGATGTGAGGGGCCATAAGAAGGCGCAGGGCCCCGAGCAGATCTGGTACCTACACTGGATCTATTAATCTGTTAAGCAGTTTTAAACTAAAGCAAATGAGAAGAGCTTTTATTTAATTGTTAGAGATCTGATATGAACTTTAATCTTTGAGATACTAGAAACAGATGCTCCACTAATGAATTAAATATGGACCCTAAGCTGTTCTCTGCCACACAAAACTAATATCTATAATATATATAAGAAAGTTACGATCTGATCTTAGCACCAAGCAGCACCTGGCAGTCAGAGGGCATCTCTAAGGTTTCATATTTAACAAATATTTAGAGCTGCTTGTTTCAAACCAATAAACATCTGATGTCCAAACAGGAAATGACCGAGACCACAATTCAATTCAGTTTATTTATATATAGGTCCTTCTCAAAATATTAGTATATCGTCATAAAGCTCATTATATTCCATAATGTAATGATAAAACTTGAACATTCCTATATTGTAGATTCATTGCACACTAACTGAAATATTTCAGGTCTTTTATTGTCTTAATACGGATGATTTTGGCATACAGCTCATGAAAACCCCAAATTCCCAAAATTGCCACAAAAAATAGCATATTTAATCCGATCAATAAAAGAAAAGTGTTCTTAATATAAAAAAGTTAACCTTTAAATAATTATGTACAGTTATGCACTCAATACTTGGTTGGGAATCCTTTTGCAGAAATGACTGCTTCAATGCAGCGTGGCATAAAGGCATCAGCCTGTGGCACTGCTCACAATATGCTAATATTTTAAGAAGGACCTGTAGCGCCAATTCACAACACACGTCATCTCAAGGCACTTTACAGTTCACCAGATGAGACAGTCAAACTGATTCAAAGTTTTCATCAACTCATTGACTCAAAAGCAATCCCTCACACTAAGCATGCTTGTAGCGACAGTGGAGAGGAAAAACTCCCTTTTAACAGGAAGAAACCTCCAGCAGAACCAGGCTCAGTGTGAGCGGCCATCTGCCGAGGCCGACTGGGGTTCAAGGAGACAGAAGCAGAGATACAAAAAGCAGCTGTAAAGGCGGCCCCGTCTAGGAAACACACAGCCAGGCAGACGAGCTCCGAGCCAGCTCCCATGTCAGAGGATGAAGAGAGCACATCCACCCAGTCACAGTCAGAGAAACAGGACTACACTGGAAAACAGGCCAATCTCCAGCATCTATAAACAAAGGTGTTGATGGAGGCAGCACAGCTGATATTTCTCTCCAGGATGGAGTCACAGCCAAACAGGAACAGACGAGTCAAAGCTACTCTGAGGAAAAGCAGAGAGAGCAGAACGTTAGAGATTGAACTAACAGATTCTGCAGATTGGGAAAATAGAGATAGAATAAAGCAGAATGATGAAATGGGGGTCGCTATGTCCTCCAGCAGTCTAAGCCTATAGCAGCATAACTATAGAGATAGCTCAGGATAACCTGAGCCACTCTAACTATAAGCTTTATCAAAAAGGAAAGTTTTAAGCCTAGCCTTAAAAGTAGACAGGGTGTCTGATCACGGACTAAAACTGGTAGTTTGGTCTCTCCTAATGCAGCTGTCTGTCTTATCTGAATTTGAAAGCAGAAAACCTAAAGTCATCCAAGTTTTTATGTCTTCAAGACACTAATGTAGCCTCTCTAACAGATTAGATTCATCTGGATTTATGGACAAAAAAGAAATATCTGAGTTTCATCAGCTTAACAGAGGATATTAATCCCATGCTGTCTGATAAAAATCTACCAGTTCCAACAATTCTGCCCAAGGCTGGTCCATCATTATTCCATCCAGATGATGAATCATTTGGTCTGCTCTTGTTTTGCTGTGACGCTATCATATAGAAAAAATATCAGCTGGGCTAATGCGATTAACTTGCGATTGATTTTAGACAGTAGAGACAACCTGTTTATCAGTGTTTAGCCCTGTTTTTCTACTAGACATAGCTCTGGGCTCACCTTTTTCTGTAATCCCTTTGACATGAAAACTGGCTTGGAGCTCTTGTTTAACTAGTTACTGTTACCCTTTCTAACTTAGAAAGTATTTGTAGATCAATGCAAGTACGTTCCTTTTGTATGTTTTCTTTGGTCTCCTTGAACTCCAGCCGGCCTCGGTATGTGACCGCTCACCCTGAGCCTGGTTCTGCTGGAGGTGTTTTCCTGTTCAAAGGGACTTTTTCCTCTCCACTGTCGCTGCATGCATGCTTGTTGTGAGGAATCGCTGTAGAGCCAATAACAAAATGCAAGTGAATCTCTACAGTTCCAACCTGGTCATCCAAAATCCTACAAGGTTATTGATTCAATGCAGAAAGCTGGTTTTCTATCCAACCATCTTGGCCACCAGAGTCAGTGGGTTTGGTTTCCATCTCCATCAGTCTATTGGCAAAAGGTGGGGTACACCCTGGATAGGTTGCCAGTCTAATGCAAGGCAACACAGAAACACAAAATCTTGCATAAACAACTGAGGACAATTCAGAGACGCCATTTAACCTAAGCGTTGTGTTTTGGAGCTGTGGGAGGAAGTAGGAGTACCCAAAGAAATCTGCACCATAAGCAAGGAAATGAACCCAGGACCAACAGCAACAACCTCACTAACTGTGCCACCATGCAGCCCCAGCTTTTATCTATCTGACTATCATCTGATTTGACTGTTTCTGCAAAGTACCTTTAGATACCATGTGTTGTGAATTTGCTCTATGTAAATAAACTTGAGTTGAGTTGACTAAGCAGAGTCCTGGGAAATATTCAAAGCTTGGAGATGGTAACTTGCTTTACTGAACCATTTTTACAAGTATCCGTGAATACGAAGAACTGTGGGTCAACCAGTCCGTCTAGATGGCCCTCAGGTATGACTGTCTGCATGTGGACTCTATGACCTGTCCAGGGAGTCCTTGCAAATGACTGCTGGAGTTCGGAACCAGTACACCCCATCCTGCAGCGGGTTTAGAAGACGGGTAGATGATAGACTTCTGCATAAACTTCAAAACAATCTGTAGACATGAGTTCTGGGGCAGAAATTCCTGCACAAATAACATATACAGTGGGGCAAAAAAGTATTTAGTCAGCCACCAATAGTGCAAGTTCTCCCACTCAAAAAGATGAGAGAGGCCGGTAATTTTCATCATAGATATACCTCAACTATGAGAGACAAAATGAGGAAAAAAAATCCAGAAAATCACATTGTCTGATTTTTAAAGAATTTATTTGCAAAATATGGTGGAAAATAAGTATTTGGTCAATAACAAAAGTTCATCTCAATACTTTGTTATATACCCTTTGTTGGCAATGACAGAGATCAAACGTTTTCTGTAAGTCTTCACAAGGTTTTCACACACTGTTGCGGGTATTTTGGCCCATTCCTCCATGCAGATCTCCTCTAGAGCAGTGATGTTCTGGGGCTGTCGCTGGGCAACACGGACTTTCAACTCCCTCCAAAGATTTTCTATGGGGTTGAGATCTGGAGAATGGCTAGGCCACTCCAGGACCTTGAAATGCTTCTTACGAAGCCACTCCTTCGTTACCCGGGCGGTGTGTTTGGGATCATTGTCATGCTGAAAGACCCAGCCACGTTTCATCTTCAATGCCCTTGCTGATGGAAGGAGGTTTTCACTCAAAATTACACAAATACATGGCCCCATTCATTCTTTCCTTCACACGGATCAGTCGTCCCGGTCCCTTAGCAGAAAAACAGCCCCTAAGCATGATGTTTCCACCCCATGCTTCACTGTAGGTATGGTGTTCTTTGGATGCAACTCAGCATTCTCTCTCCTCCAAACACGACGAGTAGAGTTTTTACCAAAAAGTTCTCTTTTGGTTTCATCTGACCATAAGATATTCTCCCAGTCATCGTCTGGATCATCCAAATGCTCTCTAGCAAACTTGAGACAGGCCTTGACATGTACTGGCTTAAGCAGGGGGACACGTCTGGCACTGCAGGATTTGAGTCCCTGGCGGCGTAGTGTGTTACTGATGGTAGCCTTTGTTACTTTGGTCCCAGCTCTCTGCAGGTCATTCACTAGGTCCCCCCCTGTGGTTCTGGGATTTTTACTCACCGTTCTTGTGATCATTTTGACCCCACGGGGTGAGATCTTGCGTGGAGCCCCAGATCGAGGAAGATTATCAGTGGTCTTGTATGTTTTCCTTTTTCTAATAATTGATCCCACAGTTGATTTCTTCACACCAAGCTGTTTACCTATTGCAGATTCAGACTTCCCAGACTGGTGCAGGTCTATAATTTTGTTTCGGGTGTCCTTTGACAGCTCTCTAGTTTTGGCCATGGTGGAGTTTAGAGTGTGACTGTTTGAGGTTGTGGACAGGTGTCTTTTATACTGATAACGGGTTCAAACAGGTGTCATTAATGAAGGTAACGAGTGGAGGACAGAGGAGCTTCTTACAGAAGAAGTTACAGGTCTGTGAGAGCCAGAAATCTTGCTTGTTTGTAACTGACCAAATACTTATTTTCCACCATATTTTGCAAATAAATTCTTTAAAAATCAGACAATGTGATTTTCTGGATTTTTTCTTCTCATTTTGTCTCTCATAGTTGAAGTATATCTATGATGAAAATTACCGGCCTCTCTCATCTTTTTAAGTGGGAGAACTTGCACTATTGGTGGCTGACTAAATACTTTTTTGCCCCACTGTAAAGATGTTGATGATAATTGCATTTGTTGTATTTTTTTTGGTTTAACTTAACATTTCAGCTTCTTACTTTGATTCTTTTTGTGTCTCAGGCCCGAGGACTTTGAAGCAGTGCTGGAGTTGTCTGAGAACCCCATCGGTGACAGAATAGTTGAAGCCTTTTTCAAGCCAGGGTACACAACTGGATACCTGCTTTTCTCAGTTAATTCTGGATTATAGCCATCATGTTTTTACAGTAGTGGGTCCAGTCTGTCCGTCAGAACAGGAAATCAGTAAACATTCAGACTTCCTTCCTTTCTGCAGCCAGGAAACGGTGGACTTCCCTTCCTTTGTCCGAGTTCTGGCTCACTTTTGTCCAACTGAGAAAAACCGAAATAGAGACAAAGGACAGCCAGATCCGGCCAACAGCCAAACCCGGAAACTTAAATGTCAGTCTATGTTTCAAATTCTCTCTAATTTAACTAGCAAACTTTGAGAAAAAA
Source organism: Cyprinodon diabolis (assembly GCA_030533445.1). NCBI lineage: Eukaryota > Metazoa > Chordata > Actinopteri > Cyprinodontiformes > Cyprinodontidae > Cyprinodon > Cyprinodon diabolis. The sequence continues at coordinate 40,528,295 of CM060079.1, forward strand.
AAAAAAAAAGAACCAATAATTGAGAAAATGCCTGTCTTTAGTTGCCTTCCGGCTGTACGACCGGGACAGAGACGGAAAGATCTCCAGAGCGGAGCTTCTTCAGGTCAGTTTTTAATAACAAAAATTATTTACTTTGCTAGAATCTTGATGAAGCCACAATTAACTGATCCAAATTGATGCAGAACATATCCTTACAATTCTGAATGCGTGTTTAATTCAGTTTACTGATAGAGTGCAAACCAGGGGTATCTCCTGGGTGGCCAAACTCCTCACCCCATCTCTAAGGAAGTGCCCTGCAAAGGAAGATCATTGGTATCTCGGATCTTGTTCTTTCAGTTATGATCCAGGTCGCATGACCAATAGTGAAGGTAGGAATGAAGACAACCAAATCCAGGGCTTCACTTTTTAGCTCAGCGACCTGTTCATCAGCAGAGCAGCTTCCTCATTACAGGACCCAAAGATACTTGAATTCCTCCACTTGAGACAGCAACTCTTCCTCGATCTGAAGGGAGCAAGCCACCTGTTTCTGGTCCAAAATCATGGGTTCAGGCTTTAAGGAGCTGCTTTTCATTCCTGTACTTTGCGTTTAGTGACAAACCACTCCAGTGCAACCTGTAGGTCTTGCAGGAGGAGGCAGCAGAAGCACGTCATCCAATGGGCGTAGGTTTGCATAGGGACCATAGGGACATGTCCCTACCAAAGATTTGGACCGACCTACTTGTCCCTACCAACAGTTATATGTGAATAACGTGTTTATAATTTACAATACAGCTTTGTTGCAGCAGTAGAGGGGATGGAGAATATTGACAGACGAAAAACTTTTTGTTTACATATTCTTTTACAATTTGGTATAATTCCTCCTCTAAGTGGGTCGCTTTGTGACCTAAAGACATGTTTTACAGTCTCTATACTCCAGTTAACGATTAATCGATTCCTACATTTTTTGACATTTCAATAATTGATTATTCCAATGAATTGTTTCAGCCATGGGCGGTTCTAGACAGGGGCCAACAGGGGCCTGTGCCCCGTTAGCTCATGTCTTAGCCCCTGTTATGGCCCCTGTACCGAAGACATAATACTGGATCTGCGCTGGAACAGACAGGGTCCTTTGGATCTATTTCTTTTCTTTTTTCTAGAATTTATTTTTATTTTACAAATTCTGTTTTACTAATTATTTTAAAAACAACAAGGCGATAGCTTCGGTGGCATTAAAATAGAATCCAAGTTTTCATCTGCTAAATAATTTTTTTTCAAAACAATAAAAAAAAACAAAAACTAATTTTTGCAGCTGAATTTATCAGTTTTTCTTGAGTTCTAATTCAGATTTTACAGAAAACGTAATTTTTACTTATATTAAGTCAAAAATATGTAAAATTCCTAAATTATGAATATATATTCACCTAATAAGACATAGAATTTTAATTAAACCTAATTGAATAAAAAAAATGTATCTTCTTGCAGCTCTCTTAATATATTGGAATCCCTGGCCCTGTTTTTTTATTTAATGCTTTTCTGGGCCTCCATGAAAACGATGCTGGCCCCCTCCTGGCCCCCTGGTACATTTGGTCTAGAACCGCCAATGGTTTCAGCTCAAGAGAAAATACATGACATGGGTTAAATAGAGTAACTACAGCCTAAATGATTTGTAGAGTGAAATGAATATTCTAAATGCTCAGGGTCAGTCATTTTTAAAAGAAAAAACAGGATAAATCCACCTATAACAGACATATTTAGACTATATTTTTTAAATAGGCACAGATTTACTTTCTGTCTTAGTCGCTGGTAATTTCAAATGCAAACCTTTTCAGAGTGGAAAAAAGTCATAATTCCTCATTCATCAGAGCCGATGATGCTTCAAACATTGATAAACAGCATCTAGTGTAGAGCATATAACATTTTTTACAAATGTAGCAAGAAATGCTGCTTTTCTCTTAAAAAAAAATACACCCTTATTTTCACTTCAAGCATAAAAAACGAGCATGCATATTTTTGCATGGGACCAATGACATCAGACCAATAGTGTCCCTACTAAAGTTGAAATCAAAGGAGAAAACAGAGCTTTTAGCCTGGTTCTACTGAAAGCTTTTCACTGCATTTTGTGATTTGCGTGATGGGAAAAGTCATAGTTTAGTCCTGAACAAATACATAAACTATATCCTCAGTGTCACCCTTGCACAAGATATTCTGATTTTTGCAATATTCTGGAGATTAAAGAAGGAAATTCATGAACCTGTTTAAAGCAGGATTTTAATGACAAGTCCCGATCAAAAATAACACCAAGTTTTTTTTTTATGTGATTATCTGAGGCCAATTTAATCCGGATGAAACGACTCACTCATCAGCTTCTTTTTAAAGTCTGGTCTAAAACAATAACTGGTCTAAAACAAGTCATCTAGGTCTATGTAATGGGCGACTTTCTTCAACATGTGTGGACCAATATACCTCAGTATTGTCAGCATAACAGTGGAAAACAATCACATGCTGTCTGATAATTCTACCAATTCAAACCATATTTATGACAAAGAAAATTAACCATAGAACCGATTTAAACCCCAACATGAACAGAATCAATAAAGCCAAAGCAGAGAACAGTGAAGGGGTCCAGAGTCTGATCCAGCAGCCTGCAGAACCTTTGTCTCTCCCACGGTTCTGCTCTGTTCCTAGCCCTGACCCCTTTCTGAGTGCAGCATTTGAATTAGGTACAGGTCTAGACTTTGACTAGGCCACTTCTCATTGGATGTGCTGCCGTTGGGCCTCATGCAATAACTGTTGGTACAAACAGATTCCTTCCTTAATCGTCCGTGCGAGTGATTTAGGAGGACTTCACCATTTTTCTCCTGTTTCTAAGCTTCTCTGAGGTACAAACAAATTTCACTAGTGCTCCAGACTTCACGTTGGAGTCTTACACAATCAGTCAGCTGTTACCCAAACCTAGTTTTTCACTAAATGACCACATTTATTGTTACTCTGAAGTAAATATCCATTTTATTATGGTATATCGTTATGTATTAGGCAACTCCAAAATCTATTTAATTAATTTACACTTTTATTCCCTGATGGCCGAGCAATCATTCAATATACTTTTAGCTGGCATGTCAGCATCAAGAGTAATTTGGTTTAATTTATTATCAGTTCATGAAAAGAAAGAACAGTCAGAGATCAAGCTACTATTGAAATAACATCTGGAACAGAAAATGGATAAAGATGGATAAAGATGGATAGAAGTTCAGAAAAACTCCTTTAACGCTCAGGCTTGAATTCAATTTGATTGATTGGGTTTGGGTCTGTCTGAATTTGTCAAATACACACACCTAATTAAAATGTCTGCCTATTCAAAGGAGATTTAGCAAAAAGTTGCCATGTTGGTTTACAGTAAACTGACATTAAGCATTTGCATCACATTTTGCAGCTCATGCTTCCATCAGTAGTTTTCATTGACCGTTTTTCATTGTTAAGGAAAACTCTGTGTTTAAACCTTAAAGGTTTCTTTCCCCGGTTCTGATCACTCGGGACCAGTGTTGTATAAAGTACTGAAATCTCGGAGTCAAGTAAAAGTATAAGTACCTCTCCAAAATATGACTTTGGTAAAGTCCAAGTCACTGACTGAAATGTTACTTGAGTAAAAGTCTTAAAGTATCTGAAATGGCTTCAACTTAAATATAAGAATTACTGTAAAAATAGATGTACTCAAGTAATGTAGGGAAAAGTATAAGTAAAAAGTAAGTGCACTTTGAATGACATTTTTTTTACATTTTGGTAAACTTTGAAGGTTAAATTCACTTAAAATAATATAAACAACCAAGTGTAGGATAAATTTAGACTGGTTTTGCAAAAAAGACGTATCCTATTGGTGTTGATGAAGAGGCCCAGGCAAGACCTGACTTTGTAGTCAGTAGGCGGGGTCAAAACACATCGTTTCTCTGGCTCGTTTTTTTTTTTTTTCTTTACTTAGTAACTAGACCAAACATTGAAAATGTATCGGAGTAAAAGTATGCTATTAAGTTTGTAAATGTAGTGAAGTAAAAGTGAAAGTTCTCGAAAAAATTTATACTCTTGGAAAGTATTAAGTATTCCAAAATATACTTAAGTACATTAGTGAAGTATTTTTACTTCGTTACTATACAACGCTGCTCAGGACATATATATAAATAAAATAATCGTGAGACATGAGAACAGATTTTGACAGAAACTGTAATCTTAATCAGACCAGAAGTTGCTCTGAGTTACAGAAGGCAGCTGCTTACCATCGGAGCTCATTTCTCGTTGAAGTGGCACCGAATCACAGTTACAGAAGCATCTTATACAACTCCAGTCTGCCACATCATTAGATAAAACACATATGTAAATGAGGATATAGGACATAATGACTTTTTATCCTGACAGAGCAAATGTCCTAATAAACGACTTGTCAGCAGAACTTTGATCTGCTTAACATTAAAGTTATTCTTCTTTGTCTTCCTGCCTTTTCTATGAATGAACACAGTCTGACAAGCAGGGGAGGTCGTACCCTTATATGGCACTATCTGGAATAATTATTGAATTATGCAGATTTACATTTTACGGGAACACATGCTTATTTAAGCACCTTTAGACTGTATCAAGTTTATCAGGATCCTTTAGGATCATTAACTGAAGTTAAGAGCAAATGGTAGAAGAAAAAGTGAGAGAAATTTATGTTGTTGCATGAGGCCCATTGTTCCATTGATCACCCAGATTGGAGCAGACGTCAGATGTTGGCTGAAGAAATCACATCTGACTTTAGATTATTCTGGTCTAATGAGGAGATTGGGTTCCATTTGGAGACTTAAGGTGGAAGTTGCACAGCTCCTGAACACGTCCACATCATCAACCCCGATGGTTCAGCCAAACTCAAAGAGACTACCCAGAGCAGAACAACCCTCCACACCATAACTCAGAACCCATGTTGGAGGCGTGTTGTGAACAGTGTCGTGAATCAGATCACTGATGATCAATCGGCAGAGGAACCAGACCAGGCTGGTGGTTTAGATGGTTGGTTCTGCAGATATTTTGACCAACTGGTTCCGGAATTAATAGAGTTTACAGCTCTACAGATCTGACCTGTTGTATTGTGTTCTGATGCATGACAGCCTAAAGTTTAAAGACAAAGACATCCAATTTGACATCCTTCTGCATGTATTGGTTCCACTTCTTCAGCACCAAGTTGGAGGAACTTCATGTTTTAGTGGAATTCAAAATACAACAAAGAATCAGAACCTTGACCCAGAATAAAACCTGATACTTCTGCATAAAAGCCACCATAAGACCCGGTTATTGACCAAATGCTGGTTCTGCTACTGCCAGGTGCTGAGGGAAATGCTGGGTATGCAGGTGACAGAGGAGCTGCTGCAGAGCATCGCAGAGAGGGCCATCCAGGAAGCCGACCTGGACAAGGACGGCGCCATCTCCTTCGATGAGTTCAGGAAGGTGGGTCCACTTGAGCTTGGTTCTGCTTTCATTTTACTGACTGTAAGACATCTTAATGATGAGGTATCATCACTAAGTTACTGGAGGTCAGGTTAACACAACCCAGAGCCAAAGAACCAGAACAGTTTGTTTTTCAGACGATCCGCTCTAAAGAACTAACTTGTATCTTTGCTCAGATTAAAGGTTTAAACACAGGAAGGTGTGATTCTGTGCAATAACATTTGTTCCATTATTTTTGCCAAGAATGTATTAAAAAATTCAATCCAGAAAAATAAATAAATAAATAAAACATTTTAATTACAAAGATTTTGACAGTAACTTCTCTGGTTTTTAAAAAAAAGCAGAGGATGAGTTAATGAGTTAATATTTTTTTTTAAATATTAACATATTTTCAAAATCTTTTTTTCGCTTTTTTTTATTTTAAATTATTTTTAATTGTTTTTTTTATAAATCTTTTTTTTTTATTTGTCCTTTTCAGATTTTTACAAATTGCATATTTTCAAATTTTAACACATCACAGTAATTTCACTCCTGAGGCCTTCCTCTGCAAAGCTGCATTTCTACTGGTCTGCATGGATGTTGGTAACAACGTTTTGATTGGTTAAGAGCGAGAATTTGTATGGGGCTGGAAGTTAAGAGAATGTGTTCTATAAAAGCCACTTCGAAAAAGCATTTTAAAAAACTCAATCTTAAAAAGAGAAACTATAAAAAATAAAGTCTGAAAAAAGAAATGTTAAAAAAAGAATTAGGAAAAGAATTTGGTAAGATTGATGGTAAACTGCCAGGAACATTGATCATGATGAGCAAAGAATCTCCATGAGACTGAAACAGAAATGTTTTATTTAAGTAGAAAATACATTTATCCAGCAATAATAACATACTGGAGCTTTTTTTTATTGGATTTAAGCTCTGATTTCTGTACATTTAGAGCTGCATTTCAGCACTTTCTCCATTTTAAATGTCGAGCAGGTTTTTACCATTTGTCCTGCTGAGTTCTGAAACAGATCAGAAATCAGGATGATTTCACTCAGACTGATCACTTATTGTGATAAAATGACGCTGTTGCGGCATCAGCTTCCAGCTTTATTGAAGTCCAAACGTTAAAAAGTAACCAGATGAAATGAAATTTTGGTTTTATTTTTATCTGCTCCCAACTCCTCTTCACTCCCGAAGGGCACATGATTAATTTGCAGTGCAGGCTGGAATGCAGTCGGTGTTAAATGACACTGATGTGTATGTTGCTCATTTACGCAGTCAGCAGTCCTTTGCTGCAACCATGTTTGACTTTTCATTGAGACTTTTCTTTTATCTTCATATTTCTGTAAGATTAGTTTTTTGCTCCTCAATGGAGAAATATTGCACTCTTCCTTCTGCAGTCATAGTTTGAGCCCAGGTTAGTTAAACCTGGACTGAGTTAGCCAGTTGATAACCAGCTTGGTGGCACCACTGTCATTGTTGTGGATTGGTTAGACTGAAGTAATCCCACTAGGCTGAGTTTAGCTTGTGGTTTAGCTATTTTCAACCCAACAGTCCAAAAATCCTCTACCTCTACCCAAACCTCAGCAGCTACTTAAACCTGCATGTTTGTGACACCATTTCTGATTTTTATCATAGTTATGGGAGCATTTTGAATTCTTTAAGTTGTGAAAATGACTAAGTCAAGATTAGAATAAGTCAAGTCAAAGAGTCAAGTCTAAAATATTAGAATCCGGTAAAACAGAAAGGACCATGAGATCAAAAGTATTGATTTAATCTTCTGATTCAATAGAATACAAGTTTATTAAATGGTAATGATAAATAATAAGCAACTCTAAATGACAGGAAGACACATGTTATCGTTTATTTAAAACAAATAGAAAAAACAAGAATGAACTGATGATTCAGCTTTAGCTCCCGTTCTAAATATGTTTTGTTTTCAGTCGCTGGAGAAAGTGAACATCGACCACAAGATGAGTATTCGCTTCCTGGAATAAAGATGCAGCTTCAACCGAGGATCTGAAGACTCGTCTCTGACTGGTCTCACCTGCTGCTGGATCTGGACAGACACCCGTCCAACATTTACAAGACCTGCTCCACATGCTGGGCTTTAGACAACAGGGGGAGGGGAAGCATACGTTTAGTGGTCATCAGGAAGGTTAAAGTCTAGTGAAAATGCTTCTTTGATGAAGCTAATCAATTATAGATCCATCAAACACAGAGGGAAATTTAATTTTAATCATTCTGATTTCCAGAGATGAAATCCCAACATTTAGCATCTCAGAAAAGGTTGAGGAAAAAGTTGAATATTGAAACCTGATGTCATACCCTAATCAGCTTATTAACACAGGAATGAAAGTCATCAAAAGGTCCAAGCATATTCATAGAGATGTGAGTGAAAGGAAATAGTGGGAAAAGATGTGTCCATAAAAATTAGAGCAAGAAGATTTGGGGGAGCTTAGTAGAGAGGCTGAAGTCAGAACATCGAGGTCCACAGTGCATCCTACACATTGGCTATAAGCGTTGGATGGCCCAAAAGTCATCTTCTCAACTGAAAGGAAAATTGCTTCAGGAGGCTGCTCACACTAAGCCTAAATGTGCCTGTTAAAAGAGAGTTCTTTCTCTCCACTATCCCTGTATACATGCTCAATGCAGGAGAATATCTACCGTCAGAGAGGCTGGTTTCCATTTTTTAGCAGAACTTGGCACTGGCCTACCTGCCAAAGAGTCTTTCCAATGACCATAGTGGTACTGGTTTTGATTGGCCTGCAACTGGGCCTGACCTATAGAAACCCTGTAAACGCTAACCCTAATGACCTTCTGTAAGAACTGCTTTTAAATGTGGAAAAAGGCATCAATAAAACCTTTTGAAGCTCACTGGAGTCACATTTTCTCAAATTAAATGTTCTTGCTTTGTCACAGGTCGATGTTGAGGCCTCTGTATGCACCCTCCAGAAAACGTCTGCGCTTTACAGCTCAATCACTCCAACTATAAATATAGAAATAGTTCTCCTCATGGTTTTACTTTCATTCATAAATAAATCACTGTTTTTAAAAGAAGCCTCATCCAACAGTTTCTACCACCACCGAAGACGTTAAAAGGGTGGTTCGAGGTCACTGAGGGAGGTCCACTACATCCTGGAGATGGTCTGGGCTCAGGCTCTGCAGGGAAACCTACCAGTCTCTCCACACCATGAGGCAGGTCATCAGAGGGTCCTTTCTGTCAGGTCAGCCATGGTTCTACTACAGAACATATAAACTCAAGCACCCTGGCTAAATATAAATAAACAAGTTTAGGTACAAAGAAAAACACAAATGATTATTACAGAACAAATTTCTTTAATTTCAGGTTCTTCAACTTTTATCGGTCTTTCATGTCATACAATATTATAGTTTTCCTCTCGGAAAATTACCTGTACATATTTTGTCCTATATCCCTCTACATTTGTTAAACTAAGGCTTTGGTAAACCCATTCATGCACTAAATATTCATCCACAGGAGTAAAGAGATGTTTTCAGTAGAGATTTAAAAAGATACAAAGACACGCCGTCACATTCATTGTTCTTAGTGTTAAAAATCTCATATCTGCAGAAAAAATTAAAAGGACATCAAATGGCTTCAAAATGCAAAATAAAAAAAATAAATAAAGATATGATGAGATAAGAAGGAAATATATGGAATTAAACCCAACCTAAGAAAACTAGAGATGCTTCATTGTAAACTGGAGCTAGTCAGGGAACTGGTTCCCGCACAAAAATCACTAAGGAAGGAACTGAAATCCTAACAAGCCCTGTGATTCAGTGGGAACCCTAAGGAGGTTCTCACAGCAGACTACAGTAACAGCTATGTCATCATATCAGAATATATGAATACAAATATGATTATGTTAGTAGATAGATGTAACCAATAATATTGGTTTTCTAGGAGATTCTTCACCATACACCAGAACACCAGTTAGAGCAGAGTTAGAGCAATGTCCGGCTGTTATGTTCGCAATATAGAAAAACCTAGCTGCTACGTCCGTGTCTGGACGTAGAGCGATGTTACAGAAACAATGGCTGCTACGTCCGTGTCTGGACGTAGAGCAACGTTACAGAAACGTCGGCTGCTACAATAATGTCTGAACGTAGAGCGACGTTACAGAAACTTCGGCTGCTATATCCGTCTCTGGACGTAGAGTGACGTTAAAGAAACGTTGGCTACTACAACAATATCTGAATATAGAGCGACGGTACAGAAACGTCGGCTGCTATATCCATGTCTGGACATACAGAAACGCTACAGAAACGTTGGCTGCAACGTCCGTGTCTGGACATACAGCGGTGTTAAAGAAATGACGGCTGACACGACCGTGTCTTTACGTAGAGCGACATTACAGAAAGTTCGGCTGCAATGTTCGTGTCTGGACGTAGAGCAGCATTACAGAAACGTCGGCTCCTATGTCTGTGTCTGGACGTAGAGCGACGTTGCAGAAACGTCGGCTGTACGTCACTGTCTGGACGTAGAGCGTCGTTGCAGAAACGTCGGCCACTACGTCCGTGTCTGGACATAGAGCGACATTACAGAACTGCGGCCGCTATGTCCAGGTCTGGACGTAGAGCAACATTATAGAAACATCAGCTGCTACCCTCCACTCCACCACCTCCACCCACCGACTGCACCAGCCAAGAGTCAAGCTCTGCACAATGGGAGATAGGGCCTTCCAGGCAGTTTCTCCACAACTCTGGAATGGCCTCCTGGAGTCCCTTAGGGTCCCACAGAGTGTGGAGGCGTTCAAGAAAGGCCTCAAGACATTTTTATTTAAAATGGCCTTTGAACATTAGTTAGTACTTTATCTTTGTGGTTTTATGGTTATTTTACGGTTTTGTTTTTACTACGTATGTTATTTTATTGTAATGTCTCGTTTTAACTATGTATGCTGTTTTTATTGTAGGGTTTTGTTTTAACTATGAACTTTGTAGCACTTTGAGATTTTGTTGAAATGTAAAGTGCAATACAAATAAAATGTATTATTATTATTATTATTATTACATCCGTATCTGGATGTAGAGCGATGTTAGATTCACAACGGCTGGTACATCACTGTCTGAACGTAGAGTGAAGTTACAGAAACGTCCGGCTTCTGCATCCATGTCAGGACATAGGTTGACGTTATAGAAACTTCTGGCTGTTACGTACGTGTCTGGACATAGAACAATGTTATAGAAACATCTGTCTGCTATATCTGTTTTCTGATATAGAGAAATGTTGCAAAAATATCAAACCGCTAGGTCAGTATCTGGACATAGTGCGTTGTGTAGGAAACATCCACACGTAGCAAAACTTTACAGAATTGTGTCTGCCTTGTCCATGTCCAGATGTACTGCGGCATTCCAGAAACAGTGGTTGCTATTTCACTGCCTGGATCAAATCATTCTAAATCAGTTGGCTCAAAGACAGGAAACTACTTTTGTCTTGTGTGGATTTTCATATGAATATTCAAAGTTGACTTTTGGCGAAACCTTTGACCACAAACATCACAAAAAAATGGTTTCTCTCCCGTGTGGATTCGCAGGTGATCATTCAAACTCGTCTTTAGGCTGAACCTCTGTTCACAAAACTCACAACTGAATGATTTCTCTCCTGTATGGATTCTCATGTGTCTGTTTAAATTGGACTTCCTGCCAAATCTTTGTCCACAGAAACCACAACAATACGGTTTCTGACCTGTGTGGATTCTCAGGTGTATTTTTAAATTGGACTTTCGGTCAAACCTTTGTCCACAGACGTCACAGCAGAACGGCTGCTGACCTGCGTGGACTCGCATATGAATGTTTAGATGTGTCTTTCGCTCAAATTTCTGGTCACAAACTTCACAGGGATAGGTCTCCTGTCCTGTGTGGATTGTCATGTGTCGGTTTAAAGTGGACTTTTGTCTGAACCTTTGTCCACAGAGGTCGCAGCGGAATGCTTTCTGTCCTGTGTGGATCTGGATGTGTCTGTTTAAAGTGGTCTTAAGGCTGAAGGTTTGCCCACAGACGTCACAGCTAAATGGCTTCAATCCCGTGTGGATTCTCAGGTGATCATTTAGGGTCTTTTTCAGACTAAAGCTCTGGCCACAAACGTCACAACCAAAGGGTTTCTCCCCTGTGTGGATTCTCAGATGATCGCTCAAGGTTCTCTTCAGACTGAACCTCTGACCACAAACATCGCAACAAAACGGTTTCTCTCCAGAGTGGTTCCTCACATGGACGTTCCAGCATTTCTTCAGACTAAACCTCTGTCCACAAACATCACAACCGAATGGTCTCTCTCCTGTGTGGCTCCTGATGTGTTCGTTTAGATAATGTTTCTTCTTAAAGGTTTTACCGCAGTCGTCACAGATGAAACACTTTCGGCTGACGGTGCTTCCAGCTGACTCAGGCGTACCGCTCTCCTTCCACTTGGTCCTTATGTCTGCGTTTTCAGGACGGTCTGACACCTTAAAGTCAGGGTTCTTTGCACCATCCTTTTCTTCATCACTCATCTCAGCTTCTGTGGAGTTGAGAACGCGAACCAGAGTGTTTGGGTGCTTGCTGGCTTCACGCTCTTCGTTATCGGTCTCTGGTTTCTTGTGCTCAACTGAGCTGCTGCTTGGGAGATCTCCGTCTTCTTCCTCATCCTCACTTTTTACTATGACTTTAATGACTGGAAAACTGCTGGCATCAGTGTCGTCACTCTCATCAACATGCTCGCCCTCTGGATCGATCCACAGTTCCTCCTGTTCCTCCTTTATGTGGACGGGCTGCGGATCCAGCTGGTCCTCATCAGAACTGCAAGTTTCTGGAGCTTCTTCTTTAACCAGCACCCTTTGCTGAACATCTTCAGGGAACACTGAAACACAAGACAGACACCATGAAAACACCTTCCTGGGTGAGCTACTATAGGTTTCTGAGAAATGCTCTATGGATCCTTTGATATGATCCCTCATCAGTAAATCTAATAAAACACTTCAGCTGCTTTCAGTCCTAAATCTCTTGCTGCAGTCTCTCATCCTGGTCAAACCAGTTCCACTCATGCTGGCTGTTCCTCAGGGTTCTGTCCTGGGGCTATTTTTCTTTATCAAAAAATAACATAAACCAGTAACCAATTCAATCCGAAGTTGAATCCATGATGTTAGCCTGGCTGTAAATGATGGTAACCTTTCAATGTGAAATAATTGTTATGAACCACTGGGCGATCAGGTGATGCTTTGAAAGTATTTAGGGAAATCTATTTAGTTTCATGGCAATGCGATCTAAAGCATGGTGCTCCACCTAGAAACATGGAGGAACCCGTAAGTAAGGAGGCATTGATGTCTCTTTGTGGGAAAGGAAAGGAGGATGCTGAGCTTATTCCTGAACCTACTGAACAATGAGTTTAGTCTCTTGCTCACCACAATCCACTGAAGCTTAACACACTATTGATCACTGCATATTATTAGAGCGCCTGGAAAAGCCTGCTACAGTCTATACACGCTGTGAGATTTCAAAGGGTAAATCTGACTGCTTCCTCTTTCAATTGACAGATTTTATTTGATATTTTCCCCAAAATCGGATATATTTTACAATGCAAGTGTGACTCTCTTCCTGTCCGACCGATGAAATTCCAGCTTAATTTGACTAAACTAGACCTAGGGTCTGTGTCAGTTGGAGCTACGCAAGCCCTATTGCAGAAAATCATGTGTTCATCCCCTTTCGGTGTAAATGAACGCAAAGTGACCTCTTATAACATTTTAGATTAGGGGTGGACAATAGATTGAATATACTCAATATATCTTGAGTTTCCCATGCACAAAAGTTCAAATGAACAAATTCGCATTATGATATTAAGCCATCTGCATCCATTTCATTAAGTTATATATTTCCCACATTTTTTAAATGCATCATAAACCTCTCCTCGTAACAGAATTATTTTGTGTGCGGCACGCCAACATTACAGCAACCGACAAAGGAAATATGACGACAGCAGGTGTTGCAGCTGCGCAATATATGGCAGTGGGTTGGATGTCACACCGAGAACGTCAAACAAGAGGAGCAAATTTGTATTTTGCTTCAAATGGTAGCTGTACATGTTAATGTTCATGTGTTTACTGTTCATTAGTTAATTTAAGACAATTTGTGAATAAATATACAAGTTATTGTACTTCATATGGTGTTAATGTAAGTTAAAATGCATTTAAATATTATCAGGTACAAAATCATACAAGTTTTCTTTGTTTAAAAAGCCCTTTAACCGGCTGCTGCTGAATTCTTGTGTAAAACTGACTCTGAAATCCCATGTGATTTCGTTAATCTCAAGATCTCGGAAAAAGGCGGTAAAAAATAAATGTTAACAAGGAAGTATTCAGTGGGATTGTTACTGTAAAGGTGAACCTGAAGGGTGCTGAAGATTAAGAAACTAAACCAGAGTGATGTTAAAGAACTTGACCTCTTTTCATGACAAGCAGCCAATGAGGTACGTTTAGTTTGGCTTTTATTTATCAGAACTAAAGCTGGTTGGACCTGTACTCCTCATATTTTCCTTTACATTTCATGTACAGTGTGTTTACTTATAGTTCTTACGTCGTCACGAGGCACGATGTCCCATGATGTTATGGTATGAGGAGGCTGTCTCTGCATGAGCTTCAATGAATAAACGCCCTTTTCAAAGAATCGACCTGTGTCTGTGGTGTCATGAAGAGAGCTACAGTAGCAGTACAAATGTATCCCACCACCTAAAAAAGTTTGCATGTCAGGCGTCTCCCTGCGCACAAATTAAAACGTTTAATAAATCAGCTGTGACGGTGATGACATTGGCTTCGTTGTTTGAAAAAGAAATCCCATATGAGAGAAACATAACACATGGAGGGAAATCACAGACCCTAATTATAAAGTTATTTAATTTTTTTTAGATGCCCTAATACCTGTGATGTTATGTGGTCTTGATAAGAGGTTTTGCAGACATTTGGCAATGTTCTCAATTTTAAAACTTTTTATGCTTCTTTAAAATTCCCAGCCCGTAAAAATTAATGCAAACGATTTTGAGATGTTCTGATAATGCTCTTATTTTTGAAAAGTAGTTTTGTTTTTGTAATCTGAGGTCAATAAATTTTTTCATACTGTATTTTTAAGAGCCATTTTTTATTTTACATTTTATTTAGTATTGTGTGTTTTTGGTTTGTTTCCTGTTTGGTGAGATCTGTTTGACACCGAAAGAAATAATGCAGCAGTATTGTATGTCAAAAGCTTTGAGCTGGTTAAAATAAAATTTTTAAATGTTTTAAATTTTAGCCAAAACTTTGATTGAGTATATCATTGCAATTTATCTGGCCAGCCAAAGCAATGTGCAAGGCAGGTGGGCGAGCGGTCTCCTATGTCATGAAGTCTGCTGGTTGTTGATTTCTCAGAGCACTACAGAGGAGAGGAAGAAGAGCGGAAAGTCATGTGGGGGAAACGGCACCAGCAGGAAGAGACTACAGCTAGCTTCGGGCTAGCTATAGGAGCTAGCTGCTATGATCCAAAGCTACAGAGGGGTACAGCTGCAGATTGAATAAGTCCACCGACAAGACAAACACTGAAGACTAGAAAGACTAAAGCTGCCTGGGAGTAGAACGGTGCTACATCGGAGAAGCCGGCCATGCTGGCAGAGCTACGTGATGCTACGGAGGATGGATCTAGCCTCTAGGCCTGGGGTAACCAATTAAAAATCAGCAGGGTCCAAATAAAGAAAATTATCAACCAGTAAAGGTTCTGAGACATTTTTGATTATAATCTGTTACTTTAAACTGAATTTAACACTGAAACAAAAAGCATTTTTTATGCATCCATGTTATACATTTAATTTTTTTATAAAAAAAATAGAAAAATTTTCGATTTTAAAATCTAAAGTGTTTTTTTGAAGTCGAGAACAACAATCGTTCACTTTTGTAAATAGACAATTTCCTGATTCACAGGTTCACATAGATTTTCCTAACAATCAACATACACCGAACCGAAAACCGTGACCACAAACCGTGAACCGAACCGAACTGTGGATTTTGTGAACCGTTCCACCCCTAATATATATATATATATATTAGGGATGCACGATATTGGGATTTTGGCCGATATCCGATATGCCGATATGTTAAAACTCATGTAGCCGATAACCGATGCAGATACCGATGTTATAGCTGGACAAAAATAAGTAGTCATTGAAAATAGCAGTTTTGTTATCCATTTCTGAAACTTTGAAAAATAATATACTCAAATATATTTTCATATGCTGATATCAAATTGATTTTTAAAAACGCGGTATCGATCTATTTTACTTTCAAAATCTCATGAAATTTCATCGTTCTGTTACAAACTCTCGTGATATTTTGCAAATTCTTGTGAGATTTTGTTAGTAAAATAGATCGATACCGCGTCAGTATATCAACATATAAAAATATGGCAAAATTTCGTGAATTTTTGGGGGATTTCGTAGCATAACAATCCGTGTATCATTCGTTCTTTCTATTTTCAATTGCCAATCAAAAAACAAAAAATAAAAAATTTACTGGTTATTTTATTTTTTGTTTTTTATGGTTAAACCAAAAACGAAACAAGGATTTGTTTTTCATATATCAGTTCTAAGGTCAGATCAAGAATACGAAATAGAAAAACGGACAGCAACGCAGAATTTGATTTCAATATTTAATCGGTACAGCTTACGTGACCCGGAAATAGCTCTTTGCGCGGCAGTTGGGATAATGAAGTGGCTACCATGGCGACGCTAGAACCACACACTATGTTGATCGAGAAGCTGTTTGTTTTTGCTAGTTAAAAGTACAGTGCACAGAAAAGTTTCAAGAAAAAAGTTATACCTGGAAAATCCTGCTGATTTTCTCCGTTGTCATGTCCTCCTCCTTAAGAGTCACACGCTTGGATCCTCGAAATAACACGTAACTGTCCATGGCTGATAGGTCCGACTGCCTTATCTGGTGCAGCTTGATCGAACGTGGTGGGGGTAAGCCAATTGTTTTTTTAGCTAACGCTCCACCAAACTTCCGGGTCACGTAAACTGTACTGATTAAATATTAAAATCAAATTCTGCGTTGCTGTCCGTTTTTCCATTTCTTATTCTTGATCGGAGCTTAGAATTGATATATGAAAAACAAATCCTTTTTTCGTTTTTGGTTTAACCATAAAAAACAAAAAACAAAATAACCAATAAATTTTTTATTTTTTGTTTTTTGATTGACAATTGAAAATAGAAAGAACGAATGATACACGGATTCATAACGATGACATATAGCAATATTTCATTAGTAAAAGAGATTGATATGGTGTTTTTAAATGGCCATATATCAGCTTATGAAGATATTGGGATATTTTAATGTATCAATATTTTTTCCCTCGTCTTTAGAAGTTTTTAAGTCTGTAAAAAATACGTTTTTGAGGAAGAAGAAGAAGTAGTATTTTATTTTATTTTTTTAGACTTTAGAAACTCAGAAGCTGATCATATATCGGGTTAAATATCGGTGGGGTGGCCGATGTCCGATAATCAGTTTTAAGGCCGATACAGGCCGATACCGATAGGGGGCCGATTATATCGTGCATCCCTAATATATATATATATATATATATATATATATATATATATATATATATATATATATATATTATTAAGGGGGTAAATAATAATAATCATTTTGCATCAATACATCCGCAAGAGTATCGATTCATGTTTTTTTTTTTTACTGCTCTGGTCTATTTTTATCCATTTGCTCCTGGGTGTAATTCTCCCCCCCGTGCTACGGTGGCGCTAAACCTATTATGCCCTCCTACCTCGCTTCCTGGTTATACTCTTACAGCAGTGTGTTGCAGTGAGCTTAAAACAGAAATTTTTGATTTATGCCCAATATTGAAGCGTGGTCTGGGTTATACGGGTCTAGATATATGGGTCCAGACGCGGCCGAGGCGGTGAGGCAGTGGGGGCAAGTTTAGTCCGACGACGGAGGGACAAAAAGAGCGGAAATCCAGGTGGAAAAAGGGTCCCAGCGTTCTCGCGCACCTCTCTCTTCTAGCGGGTCAAACTTCACAAGTTGTTTTCTGCAGTTTCGGTCATAAAAACAAAACAACAACTTTTCTACTTCTGTTATTTGCTGTTGTTTCTCAAAAAGAAAATGCATAACGATATTACAGCTTTCATTGATTTATTTCAAATTTGAAACATTGTCTAGCCTGTAAGGTGTAAAAAAAAAAAAAAAAAAAAAAAAACACGAACCTATTAATCGAATCAAATCGTATCGTGGTGTATTCTTGAGTGTCAAAAAAATAATTGAATCGTTGGGTCAGGAAATCGATACTGAATCGAATCGCCATGATGGATGTGATTTACACCCCTAATTATTATCGTTGATTTTTTTAACTTTTCTTTTAACTTTTTTATTTCTCAGGCTCTCCATGTGTTTTACTACCTGTTTTACTATGTAACACTTTGAGATTTGGTTAAATATAAAGTGCATTACAAGTCCAAAGTATTATTATTATAATGCACTAAAAGGCATCTCTCTAACTATCTATAAATATAAATATTAGTTTATTATGATTCTCTTTTGTTCTCGACAATAGGAAAGCATTCAATAAATAAATGTTTGAGCTCATTTTTGAAAAATACAAAAACCTAATGAAAGCATTCAGATGGACCGCAGATCCATCTGCCCCAACCCTTAGAGCGTCCCAACCAACTTTCGTCACAAAGTTACACCTTTCATAGAGATCATTTGAAAATGGTTTATCAAAAAGGATCCCATACTAAGATTTATTGAAAATCCCAAAGACAAAAAAAAAAAATGCTGTTTATAGCAACATGAAAAATGAGAAAAACAACATAGAGCATGGCCAACACCAACTGAATTAGCAACACCATTTATAAAATAATTTCAATAGAGGGTTATAATGAAAACATCAATAATATTTACCTTATTACAAATTTTTATTCCTTATATTAACATGTTCTTTGTACAAAAGTAGCTTATAATTAATGTGTTTAAATGTCCGTGTCCCTTTTATTCTGTTGACCCCTTTCCCCAACTGCTGTTGGTTGCCAGGCGACCTGCCACTCGCAATATGGCGGACGCGCTGACGTTTCACCTTTGCAGAGCCAGAAGCCTGAGCAGCCTGTGTGCGCGTGAACCTTTAGCTAGCCTCCGCGGATTGATTGAGGATAATCAAAGCATACAGACCCAATCTGTGCAGCCGGTCTAACGGGTTATAATCCGCGTCCTGCTCCTCTGCAGCATCAGGTCGCTGTTTGTCCTGCTGTCTCCACATCTCTGGTAGCTTTTCTCCCTCCGAACTTTTCCAACAGTTACCGAGCAGATCCAGCTCAGCTTCTGACCGTAACTCGTTTTTCCAGAGCTTCCCTACTGCCGCTGTTTCTATCTAAAAGCTTCATTAAGCCGAACTGCTGCTCTGGTGTCAGAAACCCACGAAAAAACGAAGGACGAGGCTCCTTCATCATCTTCTTCTCCACAATCTTCTTTGTGTTTAATGACGGATTGGAATGTCGTCACTCAGTGACTACGGCCCCCTAGCGTACCGGGGTATGTAGGACAGGCTCTACTCAAAATAATCCAAAGCAATTAACTTTATTTTAAGGATGTTTTACTTGGAATAACAGAACACAGAAAAGAACTCTCTGACCATTTCTTTTTATGTTATCTTTTGCTTCTCTTGGCCAAATTTTATATCAATAAATGTTAAATTACTATGAATAAACGCTCATGTATTTCTTTCTTAAAGGAAGCAACAATTTATTTCTCTATATTATCCTCTTCTAATAAAAAAAGGCTGTTAAAACTTTATGTCTATGCTCTAAATTCAAAATATTTATATAATCCCCTTATATGCTTCTATGTCTAGCTTTACTCAATCCCTTTACTATTTTTTACGTTTATTTAGTTATTTTTTTATTTATTATTACTATTTTTGTTCAAACCCTGGCGATTGTTCTTTAGAAATTGTACTTGTAACTTGTTGTAGTACAAAAATTCTTTAATAAAGCTTTAAAAATTAATAATAAGGAAAGGCAATAATCTAAGGCAAAAAAGGAGAAAGAAAAGGATTTAGTAACCACTAATTGCTTATTTCATTTCACTTTGTGCCACTGATCCTCTGCATGGCCCTTCATTCTCCTACTCTGCGACATTAGTGACCATGTACTGCTCTGTAAACATGGGCAGTCCCCTGAAAACATACAAGACACAAATTGAAATCTAATCAGGAACATTTCTCTTGAAATTGTTGTATTTTCAATAGATTTGATCAGGTAAGTTAGGCAATTTGCCAATGGAATAAGATTATTTATGTTCATAATAAAAAATATAATTAAACACTAATTTTAAAAAAATATAACTTTTTTAGTTCCGTTTTTGAAGTATGAATTTATTACAATGATGTGTGAGGACACAAGAGACCATAACTGATTTTATTATTCCGCCTTTATAATTTACTTTAACAATTATTTAGAAATTCCCATCAGTTAAAATTAGAATGGGAGGCAGATATTTTAGTTATCAGGCTCCTCTCCTCTGGAACCAACTACCAGTTTTAGTCCGTGAGGCAGACACCCTGTCTACTTTTAAAAATTTCCTTTTTGATAAAGCTTAGAGTTAGAGTGGCTCAGATTATCCTGAGCTATCTCTATAGTTATGCTTAGACTGCTGGAAGACATAGGGACCCCTATTTAATCATTCTGCTTCATTCTATCTCTATTCTCCCACACTGCAGAATCTGTTTGTTCAATCTCTTTGACTCGTCTGTTCCTGTTTGGCTGTGACTCCATCCTGGAGAGAAATATCAGCTGTGCTGCTGCCATCAACACCTTTGTTTATAGATGTTGGAGATCGGCCTGTTTTCCAGTGTCGTCCTGTTTCTCTGACTGTGACTGGCTGAATGTGCTCTCTTCATCCTCTGGCATGGAAGCTGGCTCAGAGCTCGTCTGCCTGACTATGTGTTTCCTGGACGGCGCGGCCTTTTAAAGCTGCCTTTTGTATCTCTGCTTCTGTCTCCTTGAACCCCAGTCGGCCTCAGCAGATGGCCGCTCACACTGAGCCTGGTTCTGCTGGAGGTTGCTTTCTGTCAAAAGGGAGTTTTTCCTCTCCACTGTCGCTACAAGCATGCTTAGTGTGAGGGATTGCTGAAGAGTCAATGAGTCGAAGCAATCAACTGGTTTCCTTAGATAGAAAACCTTGAATCAATTGGACTGCATGATCTGGTTGAACTGTAAAGTGCCTTGAGATGACGTGTTGTGAATTGGTGCTATAGAAATAAACTGAATTGAAATTGATTTGAGTTATATGCTTCAGTGGTACTAAGCTAAGATCACAGTTTTCATTTGTTAGATTAGGAATCTGAAACCACGGCTCACTTAATATACTTAAGGATGAGCTCTTGCCATGTTTGTTTCTTTGTTTATTACATATGTTTGTTATTTTCTTCTGTGCCTCAATTAGAAAACTCTGCCCCCCCACAGTAAATTTCATCAAGAACTGCTACTACATCTTTAAAGATGTGTGACCAACTCTTAAACAAAATAATAATTTACTACTACTGCATTAACTCTCTTAATCATGTTTTTTTTTTCATAATTTTTTTATTTGTGTTGACAGTTTCATATTTTTAGCCATAACATGTTGTTATTAGTGTTGCGCCTATACCATGTATATACCATGGCCCTGATACCAATACCCAAGACCTGGCTGTGTAGTATTAGCCGATACCGATACCATCTGTTTGAAGTTGATGTGTATATATATATGAAGAACTGCATACTACTTGGATGTAAAATAATTGCCATCATGGCTTTGTCAAGCTGCTGCCTACCTTTGTTAAACAGAAAAAAAAGACTAATACAACTTTTGGCTCTCGAAATGGTATCGGTGCCCTTTTTGTTGGTACTCGCCGATACCGATACCACCATTTTAGTGCTGGATCGGGGCCCCGTCCCATACTGGTATCGGTATCGGTGCAACACTAATTGTTATAAAGAACTATCTTTCTCTCATCTTCAACAAAAGAAATTCATTTTTTCTCATTAATTTAGACTGAAATCTAATTTTATTTAATTCCAACACATACAGGTATCCACCGGAAGCGCCCACCCCAATGCTTTACCAATACAACCTGTTTTACACACAGATGAAAGAAAGGAATCCTCCTTAGCTCCAGGCTGTGCAGTAGAGCAGGATGATTCCCATTTTGACCACAAGGTGGAGCTCTAATGCAATAAATACACTTTTCTGTCTTCAGCGTATTTTTTCTTCTATTTTATTGGATTAAATTGTTCGTGTACAAAGCTTTTCTTTCTGCATAACAAATGAGTTCAAAGTACGTGGAAGGACAGAAGAAATAAATATAAAATCACACATCTTATAAACGCTAAAAATGATTGACAAACAAATGAAATGTGAGCTCTTACTCTGTGTTAGACCTCACACAGTTACCTAAGGAGCTACTGACCCCAACAAGAAGCAGAGGGTTTGGTTTGGCAGGACTAATCAGTCTTTCTTCTCTTCAAGTTCTCTTGGGTTGAAGAAGTCATACATTTATACAACAAGTAGAATTTTGGACAAAATGTGAACCCTGCAGGAGGCTCAGTTTTGTTTTATATGAAGCCAGGGTCTCCACTGAGCCAGTGGGATTGAAGTCACTCCATGGTGGAACCACACACACACAGCATTGGCTGCTGGAGAGCTAAATTAGATCCGTTTGTTTTCCAAGTCTGAAAAAGTTTCCAAAAATAACAATGACTGAATTTATTGACTTTATATATATAAAAAAAAAGTTGAAAAAAGATAGAAAAGCCTTATTTTTAGTGGTGAAAAATAAATACTTGAACATTGATTCACTGAAAATGTTTATCATGGTTTTAACCAGCAGAAATAAACGTGTAAATGTTAAATCTAAAGGTGTTGAAAGTACAAGTAAATTTGATCTTCATTCATTCCAGTCCAAATTGTAATTGAGAACAGAGCAGTAATGCTCACAGAAGAGAAAATGGTGAGAAGGTTCAGCAGTTTTTAGGCTGATGTGTTCTTCTTTCTTAGCTTTAGTGAGGCAGGGTTTATACAGGAATGAGGAACTCTAATTTAATGCTTTGCTTTTTAATGCTCCTAGAAATAACTTTAATGGCATCAACAAGTACCGATGACTCTTATATATATATATATATATATATATATATATATATATATATATATATATATATATATATATTCCTTGTTTTCCAGCCACTTTTGTTGAAATGAGCATTTTCCCATTCTCTAAATTCTCTTAAAGATCTGTCGGCTAATAAATCTGTGGGAATGGATCTTATTGCAGCTGAACATCTTAAGTTTGCAAGCTCAAGGGTAGCCCCTCTTCTCGTCCTGTGCTTCACAGGTTTCATTATGCATGGTTTTATCCCTGATAACTTGATGAATGTTACTCTAGTCCCTGTGATCAAAAACAAAGCTGGAAAAATTGGCAGTTCTGACAATTATAGACCTATTGCCCTCGCAAGTACACTGTCTAAGATCTTTGAACTAACTCTTTTGCCAAAATTTGCAAAGTTAGTAATGTCTACAGATAATCAATTTGGGTTCAAGTCCAAACATGGCTCAGATCTGTGTATATATAGCCTCAAAGAACTACTGTATAATTATAACAGCAAAAACTCTACGGTTTTTCTGAGTTTCTTAGACGCTACTAAGGCTTTTGATCGTGTAAACCATAGAAAACTGTTTTTAAAATTGTACCAAGCTGGTGTACCTAGATATATAGTAAGATGCTTGTCCTACTGGTATGCTAACCAAACTATGCAGGTCAAATGGGATAACAGTGTGTCTGCATCCTTTTGTATCAGTAATGGAGTCAGACAAGGTAGCATTTTGTCCCCTATATTGTTTAATTTCTATATGAATGACCTCTCTAAGCAGCTAAACTTGTGTAGAACTGGCTGCATGGTTGGAGATGTAACTATAAATCATTTAATGTATGCTGATGACATAGTAATCTTTAGTCCAAGTTCAGCTGGTCTTCAGAAGCTGCTTAATGTCTGTTCAGCATATGGTGAGCTTCATGACGTCAAATTCAATCCTTTAAAAAGTATCATTTTGATCTGTCGTACTAAAGAGGACAAAAACATAATATTTCCAAATTTTAAACTATCTGGTATTTTATTGAATGTCTCAAATGAAGTCAAATATCTTGGTCATGTGTTGACAGACCGTCTGTCTGATGATGAGGACATGTACCGTCAGGTCCGTATGATATACGCTCAGGCAAATATCCTTGTCCGGAAGTTTGGATTCTGTTCTGACGAAGTGAAACTGAACTTGTTCAGATCATATTGCACATCACTGTATACGGTACATTTGTGGTGCAACTTTAAAAAAGCCAGTCTTCATAAGTTGAAGGTGGCTTATAATGATGCACTAAGACTTTTGTTAAATAAGCCCAGATGGACCAGTGCCAGCGAATTGTTTGTATCTGCTAGTGTCTGGACTTTTATGGCTGTTTTGAGAAAGCCTATGTATAAATTTATTTGTCGTCTAAATGAGTCTGATAATAGAATTATTTTACTGTTGACCAATGTCAAATATAGTGCAGTTAAATATTCATCTGTGCTTTGGAGACATTGGTATAATTGCCTCCTGAAGGGGTAGGCACCTTCTCTGTTGTACTTTTATTTTATTTATTTTTTATTCTTAGTGTATCTGTTTCTTTTAATGTATATTGGACCTTGAGTCTGTAATAATAAAATCAATCAATCAATCTAGCTTTTTCTCTGCCTCAAGCTTCCTTTTGGAACATACAGTCACCTGGAAGCAGTTTTGCAAAACTATATTGGATATAGTATAACTGATCAATAAATTAATAAAGCATTTAAAATGCCATAATAATCATATTTAATGAATTTTAATACCAATTAAGGCTTTGATTTAAAAAAAATAATATTTTAATGACCAGCGGAAACCCTGTGAAGGCATCGGCAGGCCTGTGAAGGCACCTCTACAGTAATCGGTTCTACTAAAGAAATAAACTGTATTTCAAGGTCCTGCTTAGACATTAGTCCTTTAATCCTGGAGATGTTGTTTGGGTAATAGAAGGCCGACCTTGTTTTTGTCTTTATGAGCCCCTGAAGGTTCAGGTCTGAGTCAGTCACTACACCTAGAGCAGTCTTTATTCCTGGACACTGGTAAAGCCTGAGAGTGAGGGAGGAGATTGGGCAGAGGTGGGTGAAAGTTCAGCTGTTGTGCAGGAGAGGCACTGGAAGTGGAGCTTATTAAGATCTTGGACAACAATGAACTTCAGACGGGGTGCGTTCACGATGTCGTTTGGCTGGAACTTTGGGCCTGTAAAAAATCGCAGGTGATCCAGGTGAGGCTGATTCCAGGTTGAATATGTGCTTCAGCTTCATTGAATTGCTCAGTTCGAATTCAGGGGCTGTGTCCTCCGAAGGCCAGATTAGTCGACCAATTAGGTCGTAACGCCTCGCCAAGGCCTGTTCAGATTGGAAGACTCCTCGTTACGTGGCCTACAATTGAAGCCTTCTTTTTGCCCATTTTGAAGGACGGGTCCGGTGTTTCCTACGTAGCCTTGGGTATCCCAGGATTCATTGCAAGTTTAAGCTGCTGTGTGCTCAGAGGAAAAAGGTAAATGGCGCCAAATAGTGGTGAATATTGTAAGTGCAGTTCGATATAGTACAAGTATGTGAATAGTTCCGTCTGAAATTAATCAAAATACATTTTTAAATGGTAACTGAGTCAGATATTTAAGGTTTGGTTTATTGAGAGGTTTTATCTGTCCCTGTGCAAAGGGGTTTGGCTGACAATGAAGCAAAGATTCCAATTTCTAAATTGAACCTAAATTTAATAGTCAAGTTTGGTCATCGCTTGAAAAAAAACACTTTTGGTCAATCAAATCTCATCTAAATCAATATGATCCGCCCTCTTCATTTACAAACTGCTTATTTGTCAACTAGCTGTCAATCAAATAGTTGTGCTGCTCTCTTAAGCCCCATTTACACTAACCTCTGTAAACCGATCCGTGCCAAGCTTGGTTCCTTGGTGGAGCCCGTAACATTCAGGAAGTTATGTTTCGTGATATTTCATTGTTTGCAGAGAGTCAGGGGAAAAGCAGAGCCTGTGGTGAATTTACTTGTCAGAGTCGGGTTTTGGGAAGTGGATACGACAGAAAATAGTCTAATCAGAGCTTACAGATGTAGAGCTCAGCACAGTTTCAAAAGGGTAGTGTAAATGGGGCTTTAGTCTAGCTTGGTTATAGGTGACCTGTCACTGCCCTGCTCCAGCATGAGCTCTGCAAAGAACTTAAAAACATACAACTTCCACAAAGAGTGGGAATCTGATTTTGTGTTCCGTTGGTTTGGTTTGCGACACCGAGCACCATTTCACCAAAGTCCACAGCAACTTCACTCGTTAGTAAGCTCCAAAAAAAAAAAAAACCCTCATTTCAGTGTTAAATTCTGTTTAAAGTAACAGATTGTAATTAAAAACCGGATTCCAAAAAAGTTGGGACACTAAACATTTTGTGAATAAAAACTGAATGCAATGATGTGGAGGAGTCAAAAACAAATATTTTATTCAGAATAGAACACAAATCGCAGATCAAAAGTTTAAACTGAGAGAATGTATCATTGTAAGGGAAAAATATGTTATTTCCAAATTTCATGGCGTCAACAAATTCCAAAAAAGTTGGGACAAGGCCATTTTTACCACTGTGTGGCGTCCCCCCTTCTTCTAACAACACTCAACAGACGTCCGGGGACAAGAGGAGACCAGTTTCTCAAGTTTAGAAATAGGAATGCTCTCCAATTCATGTCTAATACAGGCCTCTAACTGTTCAATCATCTTGGGCCTTCTTTGTTGC
Source organism: Cyprinodon diabolis (assembly GCA_030533445.1). Taxonomy (NCBI): domain Eukaryota; kingdom Metazoa; phylum Chordata; class Actinopteri; order Cyprinodontiformes; family Cyprinodontidae; genus Cyprinodon; species Cyprinodon diabolis. The sequence continues at coordinate 40,554,593 of CM060079.1, forward strand.
ACCTTCCTCTTTATGATGCGCCAAATGTTCTCTATAGGTGAAAGATCTGGACTGCAGGCTGGCCATTTCAGTACCCAGATCCTTCTCCCACGTAGCCATGATGTTGTGATTGCTACAGAATGTGGTCTGGCATTATCTTGTTGTTGTTCCCTGAAACAGATGACGTTCTGTTCTTGAACAACATATGCTTTTAGCACCTGAACATAGGTCTCTGCATGCAAGCTGCCCATGCCACAAGCACTCATGCAACCCCATACCAACAGTTATGCAGGTTTCTGAACGGAGCGTTGATAACAGCTTGGGTTATCCTTGTCCTCTCTGGTCCGGATGACACGGGGTCCCAGTGTTCCATAAAGAACTTCAAATCGTGACTCATCTGACAACAGAACAGTCTTCCATTTTGCCTCACTCCATTTTAAATGATCCCTGGCCCAGTGCAAACGGCTGAGCTTGTGGAGCGTGCTTAGAAATGGCTTCCTCCTTGCACTGTAGAGTTTCAGCGGAGCCCATTCTGTTATTTCCTTGACAGTAGCATTCCTGTTTGAGGAGCAGTGACGTTTAAGGGCCCGGAGATCACGAGCATCCAGTAAAGTTTTACGGCATTGACCCTTACGCACAGCGATTGTTCCAGATTTTCTGAATCTTTTGATGATGTTATGCATGGTTGATGATGATAACTTAAAAGTCTTTGCTATTTTACGCTGGGCAACACCATTCTGATATTGCTGCACTATCTTTCTGCGCAACAATGGTGGAATAGGTGATCCTCTTACCATCTTGGCCTCAGAGAGACACTGACACTCTGAGAGGCTCTTTTTATACCCAATCCTGTTGTCAATTGACCTAATTAGTGTTAGTTGGTCTTCCAGCTGTTCGTTATATGCTCAGTATCCTTTTCCCAGCTACTTATTGCTACTTGTCCCAACTTTTTTGGGATCTGTAGACACTGTGAAATTTTGAATCAACATATTTTTCCTTTAAAATGTTACATTTACTTAGGTTAAACTTTTGAGCTGTCATCTCTGTTCCATTAAGAATAAAATATAGACATTTGCCATCTTCACATCATTGCATTCAGTTTTTATTCACAATTTGTTTAGTGTCCCAAATTTTTCTGGAATCCGGTTTGTAAAAATGTCTGCGGACCTTTACTGGTTGATGAATTTCTTTATTCGGACCCCACTGATTTTTTACTGGTGACCCCTGCTCTAACCGATGCAGAGTGGCTTCTTGATCTCGTCTTTCTCACCAATGCGATGGATAAAATCAACCAACTGAACATGCAGCGTTACAAGGCAAGGAGAAGCACGTGCCTGAGATGATCAGTGCGTCAAGGCATTCAGCACCAAACAGATGTGGTACATTGACCAAGTTAAAATCAAAAAGTTGCAACACTCAGTATTTAACATGTGTGAGAGCAACCCAGGTACAGTGCTTTGAATTTTAATAAATATTTATGATCTTCTAGCAAAGCTTGGGCAAGAGTGTTCAGACAGATTTAGTGAATTTGACAGGCTGCAGCTTTATGTGACATTTATGGCAAAATTATTTCATCAATCTGGATATAAGTGAATGTTCAGGTTTTAAAAAGTAAAAGATTGTTGGAAATGTAACTATACAGTCATATGTTTACATTATCACTGCCGCTTACCTTTATCAAGGCTGCCCTTTAAAAAATGAAAAAGACTAGAAAGCTGTACTAAACGAAATTTCTTTTGTATTGTGCGTAGAAAATGACAAATAAAATCTGTCTAAGTCTAAGGTCAGATGGCTGGGTTATTTACAGTGATTCCATTGCAATAAAACTGAAATTGTGTTGGGATCTGGAGAAGTTCCACCTCTCTCCAGCAGAGTTCGCTGTGGATCCTCCTGAGCTGAGCCTTCGAAACACCTGAGACGCATCTCATCATCAGGAGGATCCTCCAGTATATAACCTGCCTTCAGACCTTGCCTCAACGCCGCAGTGTTTATCCAGTTTGGTTAGCACCTAAGCCTCACTCCCTCTGTGAATTCTTTGTTGCCTCAAATCTCCTAGTTGGATTCTAATTCCATTTTGACTCTGCTTACAGGGAACCTGTTTTTGTCTTGTGAGCTCTGGATGAGCTTAACCTGCCCTCTGAGCCAAACCTGAGGACCTTCCTCTGGATTCCCAAGCTGCTCTGGACTAAGAGCTGGAAAACCAAAGTCAAGGTCTGTCCTAACATTAGAGGCAAGACGCTGAAGCTGACACTGAACTCTGCTGAAACAAACAGTCTCTGGACCCAACAGTTCCTCTCTCAAGGTCTAACCCGGATTCCTCAAGGTAGAAATCAGAAGATCTCTATTCCACATTCATCTGCTCCGTGGCTAACTGAATTATCTTCCCCACAGACTCCAGTGTATCTGCCCTCCAGGGTTGAACCAGTTTCCAGTCATTATTCCATGTGCTTTAACTCAATAAACTCATTTAAACTTTCTCTCCGTTTCCATTGTGTTCTGCATATTGGGCCTCTCTGAACCCAATCATGACAGAACACTGCGGCCAAACACAAGGCCCAGCAGACCATCTCCATCGTCGTTTGGAGGAGCAAGATGCTCAAATCTATGGGAACGCTCAAGCTCTACGTGAGTTAAACACCCACATCGAAATGCATAACCAAGTGATTCAAAGCCTCACTAACAGATTGAGCAATGCTAACGCCACGCCGCTGGCACAACCATTTCCGGGTCCAGTTCCTCCTCCGAGGTCACCGGCGGTGACGTCATCATCAGAGTTCCGACCTAGTCTCCCTGAAAAATTTTCTGGTAACATTAAAGACTGCAAGGGATTTTTATTCCAATGTCGACTAATTATTCAAAACTCCCCTGACAGTTTCCCAACGGATTACGAGAAGATAACCTTTATTTTGTCTCAATTGACCGGAAGAGCCCTTGAGTGGGCGCAAGCTAGATTTTCCTCCGAAGAAAGCCTTAGCTGCCAATATACAGACTTTATTTCTGAGTTTTCTCAAGTTTTTAACCAGGAGACAGATCAAACTGTAGACTCTCGTGCTCTTTTGAATTTAAAACAAGGAAATTCATCTGTAGCTGAATTCTCTATTAACTTCCGGGTGAAAGCCGCAGCTTCCGGTTGGAATCAATGTGCGTTAAAGAGTGCTTATTTTGAGGCCCTCAACGAAAATATTAAAGATGAGCTTGCAACCCTCGACGAACCAGCTACTCTCGAGGAATTAATCCGCCTGACAATTAGGCTGGATAATAGGATTCGAGCTAGAAATAACACAAAACCAAGGAATTATGGTCCATTCAACTCTTCTAACAATGTGAGTGCCTTTTTTACTCCCACAGAACCTTTTTCTAAGCCGAGGTCTATGACCCAATCTCTCCCTTTGCCAGTTCAGGCCTCTCATGCGGTAGAAGTGGAAGCCGAACCCATGCAGGTTGGACATACGAGGCTAACTCCTGAGGAAAGATTAAGGCGTGTCAGGAGCAAGCTGTGCATCTACTGTGGTGAGAGTGGCCATTTCCTTGCCTCATGCCCAGCTAAATCAAAAGCCGGGGCCCGTCAGAGGATCTGAGGAGTCTGACGGGCCAAGTTATCTCTGAGAAATCTCCTCGCCTGTTGCTTCCTGCCACATTGTTCTTTGCTGATCAAAACCTCACTTTATCTGCCTTCATCGATTCAGGCTGTGAAAGGAATTTAATTGACTCCAACCTGGTTCAACAGCTACAGATTAAAACTATTCCTCTAACCCAGCCTCTCTGTGTCTCCGCGATCGATGGAAAGAAACTTCACCAAGTTACTCATCAAACACAACCCCTCGAGCTGTTGATCTCAGGTAACCATCGTGAAACCTTATCCTTTGTTTTTCCCTCTGCATGTTCTCCTTTGGTCTTGGGGTTTGAGTGGCTGGAACGACACAACCCCCATATAAATTGGACTGATCGTCACATTGAGTCTTGGTCAACCACTTGCCATGAGACATGCCTTCATTCAGCAGCTCCCGCTGTGAGATCACCTAGAGGTGGGGGGGAGATGGACGCTCCTGACCTTTCTTCTGTCCCTTCAGAGTATCTTGATCTGGCTCCTGTCTTCAGTAAGGTCAGTGCTACGTCCCTTCCACCTCACAGACCATACGACTGTGCTATTGAGCTATTACCAGGTGCACCTCTACCCAGTAGTAGACTTTATAATATCTCAAACCCAGAACGAGAGACGATGGAGAAATATATTAATGAGTCGTTAGCTGCTGGAATAATCCGCCCCTCTTCGTCTCCATTGGGAGCAGGTTTCTTTTTTGTGGGCAAAAAGGATGGTTTACTTAGACCACGTATCGACTACAGAGGGTTGAACCAAATCACTGTTAAGAACAAGTACCCACTTCCTCTTCTTGCTTCCGCATTCGAACCAGTACAAGGGGCTACTGTCTTTACTAAGCTCGATTTAAGGAACGCCTATCACCTTCTCAGGATCAGAGATGGTGATGAATGGAAAACAGCCTTTAAGACTCCTCTGGGCCAGTTCGAGTACCTAGTCATGCCTTTTGGTCTTACCAACGCCCCTGCTTGTTTTCAGGCTTTAGTTAACGACGTTCTCAGAGACTTTTTGAATGTGTTCGTTTTTGTCTATATCGACGACATACTCATTTACTCCAAGGATCTTCCTGAGCATAAGAAGCATGTCCGCCTGGTTTTACAAAGACTTCTGGAGAATAAACTTTTTGTCAAAGCCGAGAAATGCGAGTTTCACCAATCTTCAGTCACCTTTTTGGGGTTTGTGCTCGAGGGCGGGCAGGTTAAGCCATCTGAAGATAAGATAAAAGCAGTTTTGGAGTTGCCGGTTCCCGAGAACCGTAAACAGCTGCAGAGATTCCTGGGTTTCGCAAACTTTTATCGAAGATTCATCAGGAATTACAGTCAGACAGCTCTCCCTCTTACCTCTCTAACTTCAGTCAAAAGAACCTTCCAATGGACCCCCAAGGCACAAACTGCATTTGACAAACTTAAAATGTTGTTTTCCAGAGCTCCAGTGTTAATCCAGCCTGATCCCTCAAAACAATTCATCCTCGAAGTCGACGCTTCTGACTCTGGAGTTGGTGCTGTTTTATCTCAAAGACTCGATTCAGATCAAAGAGTTCACCCATGTGCTTTTTTCTCCCGTAGACTTTCCCCTGCTGAGCAAAACTACGATGTTGGTGACCGCGAACTATTGGCCATCAAATTGGCATTAGAGGAGTGGAGACACTGGCTTGAAGGAGCTGAACACTCGGTTCTTGTTTGGACAGATCACAAGAACCTTTCCTACATCCAATCCGTCAAACAAGCCAATCCTCGGCAGTCAAGGTGGTCACTATTCTTCTCCCGTTTCAATCTCATTATCTCTTACAGACCCAGATCCAAGAACATCAAACCCGATTCTCTCTCTCGTCTTTATTCCACTGAACAATCCGAGACGCCTAAACCTGTTCTACCCGCTTCCTGCACTGTTGGGGTGGTTACCTGGGAGATCTCCGACCTCATAAACTCTGCCCTGGCTTCTGAACCTGACCCAGGTAATGGTCCTCCAAACAAATCTTATGTTCCTTCTTCGGTCAGATCACGCCTAATTCAGTGGATGCATACTGCCAAATTTTCCGCTCATCCGGGGGTGAGCAGAACCATCAATCTTATCTCTAGACGTTTCTGGTGGCCTACCCTGCACAGGGATGTGAAGGAATATGTTCTGGCCTGTCCTACCTGCAACAGAAACAAGACCACACATCAACCTCCTTCTGGCCTGTTGCACCCTCTTCCTGTTCCTTCTCGCCCCTGGTCACATATCGCAATTGACTTCGTTACTGGTCTTCCCATCTCTCGAGGTATGTCCACAATCCTTACCATTGTTGACCGATTTTCCAAGTCCTGCCATCTTGTTCCCCTCAGGAAGCTTCCCACGGCTTTTCAAACCGCCCAGCTCCTAATTAAACACGTCTTCCGTCTACATGGTATCCCTCAGGAGATTCTTTTGGACCGCGGACCACAATTCATCTCTCAGGTTTGGAAAGCCTTCTGCTCAGCTCTTAACTGCAAATCGTCTCTCACCTCAGGTTATCACCCACAGTCCAATGGCCAAACAGAAAGAATGAACCAGCAGCTCGAATCCTCCCTTCGTTGTCTCACCTCCAGTAATCCCTCTGACTGGAGCCAGCATCTCCCATGGATTGAATACGCCCACAACTCTCTCAAGTCAGCTTCCACCGGCCAGTCCCCATTTCAGGTCAGTCTTGGTTACCAACCTCCACTTTTCCCTGCAGACGAGAGAGAGATTTCGGTCCAATCAGTCAACCACCACATCCGCCGTTGTCATCGTATCTGGAGAGACACCATAGCCACCCTCAACCGTTCCTTGGAGACCACCAAACGGTTCGCCGACTCTAAGAGACGTCCTGCCCCAGATTACTCCGTCGGTCAGGAGGTATGGCTCTCCACTCGGGACATTCCCCTCAAGGGGATGTCCCGTAAACTCTTTCCGAGATACATTGGCCCCTACAGGATTTCCCAGGTCATAAACCCGTCAGCCATACGCCTACAACTTCCTCCGACTCTTCACATTCATTCCACGTTTCCCAGATCAAGCCTGTCATCTCCAGCCCTTTGTGCCCTCCGTCCGACTCCCCTCCACCCGCCATGGAAGTCGATGGACATCCGGCCTTCACCGTCCGCCGGATCGTGGACTCCCGTCGGCGAGGTCGCGGCTGGCAGTACCTCGTCGATTGGGAGGGCTACGGTCCGGAGGATCGCCAGTGGGTTCCTGGCTCCTACATCCTCGACCCATCCCTCATCGAGGAGTACGAGCGATCCCTCCCATCGACGTCTTCTGGACCGCCAAGAGGCGGTCGTTGAGGGGGGGGGTACTGTTGGGATCTGGAGAAGTTCCACCTCTCTCCAGCAGAGTTCGCTGTGGATCCTCCTGAGCTGAGCCTTCGACACACCTGAGACGCATCTCATCATCAGGAGGATCCTCCAGTATATAACCTGCCTTCAGACCTTGCCTCAACGCCGCAGTGTTTATCCAGTTTGGTTAGCACCTAAGCCTCACTCCCTCTGTGAATTCTTTGTTGCCTCAAATCTCCTAGTTGGATTCTAATTCCATTTTGACTCTGCTTACAGGGAACCTGTTTTTGTCTTGTAAGCTCTGGATGAGCTTAACCTGCCGAGCCTGCCCTCTGAGCCAAACCTGAAGACCTTCCTCTGGATTCCCATGCTGCTCTGGACTAAGAGCTGGAAAACCAAAGTCAAGGTCTGTCCTAACGTTAGAGGCAAGACGCTGAAGCTGACACTGAACTCTGCTGAAACAAACAGTCTCTGGACCCAACAGTTCCTCTCTCAAGGTCTAACCCGGATTCCTCAAGGTAGAAATCAGAAGATCTCTATTCAACATTCATCTGCTCCGTGGCTAACTGAACTATCTTCCCCACAGACTCCAGTGTATCTGCCCTCCAGGGTTGAACCAGTTTCCAGTCATTATTCCATGTGCTTTAACTCAATAAACTCATTTAAACTTTCTCTCCGTTTCCGTTGTGTTCTGCATATTGGGCCTCTCTGAACCCAATCATGACAAATTGATTATATTCTATCATGGTTCTCCCCTTTTGGGACTCTTGAGTTTTTAGTTTTCTGTTATCAGTTATTCTGTTTTGTTGATCTTTGGTTTCTTTTCCATTTTATTCAAGCAGTCTTTTATTACTCTCTGTTGCCACCTTGTGCTTGTTTGCTTTCCCATTGGCTTCCTTCTAGTTGGTTCCACTCACACCCCCTCCTTATTCAGTTCATTAGCCCACCCTTTGTTCAATTCAGTTTATTTAATTAAATTAATTTAAGTTCATTCAATTCAATTTAGTTTATTTATATAGTGCCAATTCACAGATCATACAGTCAAATTGATTCAAAGTTTTCTATCTAAGGAAAACCAGTTGGTTGCATCGACTCTTTGACACGAAGTCAATCCCTCACACTAAGCATGATTGTAGCGACAGTGGAGAGGAAAGACTCCTTTTAACAGGAAGAAACCTCCAGCAGAACCAGGCTCAGAGTGAGCGGCCATCTGCTGAGGCCGACTGGGGTTCAAGGAGACAGAAGCAGAGATACAGGTAAATGTAAAAGGCGGCCCCGTCCAGGAAACACTCAGCCAGGCAGACGAGCTACGAGCCAGCTCCCATGTCAGAGGATGAAGAGAGCACATCCAGCCATTCACAGTCAGAGAAACAGGACTACACTGGAAAAAACAGGCAGATCTCCAACATCTATAAATAAAGTTGTTCTGTTCCCCTTTTATACTCCACCTCTGCAATCACTCAGTGCTGGTTCCTTGATCTTGTTTTGTTGTTCCCACGTCTCTGGCTTCCCACGTGAGTTTTACCTTATGCTTTCTGGTTTTTTGGTTCTTAGTATTTTGTTTTTTTCGATGTCTGCCTCAGTTTTTTTCATTAAATCTACAAGATTCACCTCTGCCTCCTGCATTTGGGTCCTCTAAAATGGCCACCCCAGCATGACATATTCAAACTAATGTGCATCTTAAGTCGCAGCAGAATTCAGCTTTTTTCTTGAGGCAGGTAGCCTTGAAAATGTGTGCTTTATTTGGGTCTACTTACCTGTGGGACTCTGACATGAATGTTTTCAAATCCAAGTACTGGCCAAGACTGACTGATGAACACTTGAATGAGTCTGTCAGAGTGAATCGGAGATCTCCTGAGATTGTCCTCCTTAGATGACAATATGAAGTACCAGCCATCACACTGAATTAGCTACCAGTCATTTAATGATACTCTTGTTTGTTTTTTTAGTTGTGATTTCAGATGATAACATGTGGATGATTTGTGAATTAACCATCCATTTATCCTGCTATGTTTTAAGTTCAAAATCTGTTTTGGGAAGAGAATTTGACAAAAATAAAAAATATATTTTTCTGAACATGAGTAGCTCACGCTGGTTTTTGTTAATTGAAGGTAGCTCACGAAGGGGAAAAGGTTGGAGACTCTCCGACTTAGAGACTGTTATTAAAATGTTCAATGCAAACCGCCAATAAAGAAATGCTGCCAAATGAAATGGCATTGTACGTTCTGTAGAATGACAATCAAGTTTCTTATTTAAGCTTAAAGTAACCTCAAGTTAAAGTTAAGTAGTGGTTGTAGAGCAGAGCGTTTGTTTCTTGGAGCCACCACAAAGGTCAGGGGTTCAAAAAACTTAGACTGTTACTGCAGTTGATTAATTTCCCCAGTGAGGGACAATAAGCGCTGAAATGAAAAGCATGATACTGAAGTTAGAAGTTTTAGTTTCGCAGGTTTTCACCTTAATCTAAGCCACCATTACGTTCATATAAGTTTGGAAAATTATTCCAAGTTACAGTAAAATAGTAGTTTGGTAAAACTGATATAAAATGATACATTTAAAGACCTGAACTCAACAGTATGTTGTCTTAAAATTTTTAGTTCCACAAACTTTGATTTTTTTTTTACAGTGCTGAACTGTATCTCTCAAGCCCACATAGATCCGTGTCCCCCGGACACCATTTCCCACCAAGCTTTTTCTTCTTCTGTAAGGACCTTTGTTGTCTTGGACATTTGTCCAATCATGACTAACAAACAAACAACTTTCCACAGCCTCTGATCCAATGGCGTAACAACACAACAATAGGCCTGTAAGCAACATTATCTGGGTGGGCCCCATATGAAGTACAACACGTGATAAAGGTTCAGGATACGGCGACACTTCCATAAATCGTCCAAGAAGATACAATTATGCAATTCTTAGTAGTATATGATCACACATCACACCCCGAAAAATATTGACTGTGCACCTTGCATGGAACCAACATACGGTTTCAGCCAGTCAATGAAACTCACTTTTCTCACCGCGTTTCTTTGAGAATGGTGGAGGGTCGTAAGAGAAAAGGTGTCTACGAAATGAGAAAAAAGAAAGGTGTCAGAAGAGAGAAACAAGATCAGGGTGTTTTGGGAAATTCTTTGATGAAATGGTGAAGACGAGTGATGCCGCAGTTGCCAAGTTTCCTTACCTCTACTTGGCAGGTAAAGTTTGACATTCCATTTGGAGAAATCCATTTCACGTCGCTGCTCTCGGGAGCGGGTACAGGTTTTTGCATGTGCATTGTTTTTTTAAAGTGAAGAGGACTGGTCTTTTGAAAAATTCGCAAAAATCCTTTTCTATACCTTCAACAGTATTGTAATGTTGGGCTAGTCTGCTTAAGCTTGTATTTCTATTTCCTCCTGATGAGCCAGTGCTTATCTGTTTATACTAGCTTTATAAGCAAACCCATTCTTCATGGTTACTATGGTTATTTGGGTCCCAGGTAGCAGCCACCATGCTTCTGCAGTACAGTACATTTACTTGCTCCATGAGGGGAGTGGGGAGCGTCGGAGAATGGTGCGCTCTTTGCCACTCACCAGTGTAATGTGCAAGTTAACCAACAGATGGTGCTGATAAGCCTATGCTGTTCAACATGTAGGTGTCATTTTCTTTGAGTGACCATTACTGTGGGGCGACAGTGGCATCGGATGTTGGAGTTTGCCGTGAAATTGGAGGAATTAAAGGGTTGATGGTTCAAGCTCAGGCTCCAGCTTTCAGTGTTATTGTGTCCTTGGACATGACACTTCATCTGCGTTGTCTATGGATATTTGTCAGAGGGCCAAGTGGCACCAGAGTACAGCAGTCTCGCTTCTGTAATTGTGCCTCAGGGCAGCTTTGGCTACAATATAACCTGCCACCAAGGTGTGTAAGTGTGTGTACGAATAGGTGAACGACTGAATGTATTGTAATGCACTCTGGTCAAGTCTTCTGACCTGAAAAAGCGCTATAAGAACAGGCCATATGTACAGTGTTGGGATCTGGAGATGTACCACCTTCCACCAGAGTGCGCTGTGGGTCTCCTGGGCTGGAGCCCTCCAGCACAGCTGAGACGCATCTACTCATCAGGAGACCTGCCCTTCATAAGCAGCTGCCAGACCTTTCTTCGACGCCGCAGTGTTGACCTTAGTTTGGTTAGCAACCTGAGCCTCTCTTACCTGAAGAATCTAAGTTGTCTCCAAGTGAGAAAACTGGTTCTAAACTTCCTCTGTCTTTGCTCACAGGAAACCTGTCTCAAGCCTGAAGCTCTGGGTGAGCTTAACCTGCCTTCCAGCCCTGGTGAGTCAAACCTGAAGATTCCTATTTTGGATTTCCCCTGCTGCTCTCAGTGAAGAGCTGGAGACTCTGATCAAGGTCTGCCATTCAAAGTCAGAAGCTAGACGCTGCAGCTGCTTGAGCACTCTGCTGAACCAACAGTCTCTGGACCCAACGGTTCCCTCTCTCACAAGAGAAGCCTGGATCCCGTCAAGGTAGAATCAGAATGATCTAAAATGACTATTTAATCATCTGCCTGCCCAGCTAATCAAACTATCATCTCTGCAGACTTCAGTGAACCCAACCCGGACCTGTTCCAGATCCAGTTCATGTCTTTTGTGTCAAACATCTTTAATAAACTCTGTTAAACTTTTACCCAGCCTCCTTTGTATTCTGCATGTGGGTTTGATATTAAACCGATCATGACAGAACACTGCGGCCAAACACAAAGCCCAGCAGATCACCTCCGGAGGAGGCTTGAGGAACAGGACGCTCAGATCCTTGGACATGCGCATACCCTCCGTGAGTTACACACTAAAATTGAACATCAGAACCAAGTGCTACAAACGTATACCAGCTACATGAGAAGCGCTAATGCCACGCCAGCAGTACGTCCCGTTCCGGATCCACTTCCGCCTCTAAGGTCACCGGCAGTGACGTCATTTCCTGAGTTCCGTCCAAGTCCGCCTGAAAGATTTTCAGGTAACCAAAGGGATTGTAAAGGATTTTTGTTTCAATGTCGTTTACTTTTTGAACAATCTCCTGGCAGTTTTCCGAATGATAGGAAAAAAATATCCTTCATTCTCTCTCAACTCACTGGACGAGCTCTTGAATGGGCAGAGGCAAGGTTCTCTTCAGACTCCAGTTTTTCTTGTACATTTTCCGAGTTCATATCTGAGTTTTCCCAAGTATTTAACCACGACTCAGATAAAACAATTGATTCCCGAGCCCTGCTAAATTTAAAACAGGGAAATTCTACAGTGGCTGAGTTCTCCATTAACTTCCGGGTTAAAGCCGCAGCCTCAGGTTGGAACGAATGTGCACTTAAGAGTGCTTATTTTAAGGCTTTAAATGATAACATCAAGGACGAACTAGCCACAATCTTCGAACCAGCTAGTTTGGAGGACTTAATCCGTTTAACCATCAGACTGGATAACAGACTCCGAACTAGAAATCACTCTAGACAAAGAAGTCTAAATTTTTTTGTGTCAGCTCCTGCATTTAACAATGCTTCTGTTTTTTCTGGACCCACAGAACCCAGTCCCAAGCCTAAGTCTAAAGACCAGACTTTTTCTGTGCCTGTCCAAGTCTCTCACTCAGATGGAGCGGAGGTCGAACCCATGCAGATTGGACACACAAGGCTATCCCCTGAGGAAAGACAACGAAGATTTAGAGGCAATCTGTGTCTGTACTGTGGTGAGACTGGCCATTTCATTGCTTCATGTCCGGCTAAGTCAAAAGCCAGGCGGCCGTCAGAGGAATTGAGGAGTCTGACGGGCCATCTGAAAACTGAAAAAACTCCTCATCTGATGTTGCCTGCTACTCTTTTTTTCTCCAACCAGAATCTCACCTTGTCGAATTTCATTGACTCTGGGTGTGAAAGAAATCTCATTGATTCAGATCTGGTCCAGCAATTAAATATTGAGACTGTCCCTTTATCTAAGCCTCTCAGAGTATCTGCTATTGATGGAAAGAAGCTTCATCAAGTCACTCATCAGACACAACCTCTAGAACTTTTAATCTCTGGAAACCATCGTGAAACTTTAACGTTTTTTGTTTTTCCTTCTGCATGCTCCCCTCTGGTGCTGGGATTCGAGTGGCTGGAACGTCATAACCCCCATATCAACTGGGCTGAACGCCACATTGAGTCTTGGTCCACTTCCTGTCACGAGTCATGCCTTCGTTCTGCGGCTCCTGCTATTCAGTCCCCAAGAGGTAGGGGGGAGATGGACTCTCCTGACCTTACTTCTGTTCCTCCCGAGTATCATGATCTGGCACCAGTCTTCAGTAAGGTCAGTGCGACGTCTCTTCCTCCTCACAGACCATATGACTGCGCCATAGATTTACTACCAGGAGCCCCCCTTCCCAGCAGTAGACTATACAACATCTCCAAACCTGAACGCGAGACCATGGAAAAATATATCAATGAGTCTCTTGCTGCTGGAATTATTCGTCCATCTTCATCTCCTCTTGGTGCTGGTTTCTTTTTTGTGGGTAAAAAAGATGGTACCCTACGACCCTAGACCCTATAGATTACAGAAGCTTAAATCAGATAACCGTCAAAAATAAGTACCCCCTACCATTACTGGCATCAGCGTTTGAACCTGTTCAGGGTGCAACAATGTTCACTAAACTCGATTTGAGAAACGCTTATCACCTCCTTAGAATAGGAGAAGGAGACGAATGGAAGACAGCCTTTAAGACCCCCTTAGGCCAATTTGAGTATTTGGTCATGCCTTTTGGTCTCACAAACGCTCCTGCTTGCTTCCAAGCTCTTGTCAACGACGTTCTCAGAGATTTTTTAAACGTATTCGTTTTTGTGTACATCAATGATATTTTGATCTACTCCAAGAACCTCTCTGACCACAAGAAACGTGTTCGTCTAGTTCTTCAGAGACTTTTGGAAAACAAACTCTTTGTGAAAGCAGAAAAATGTGAATTTCACCAACCATCTGTCACTTTTTTAGGGTTTGTGCTCGAGGGCGGGCAGGTGAAGCCATCTGAAGACAAGATAAAGGCAGTTCTGGACTGGCCGACTCCTGAAAACCGCAAACAGCTTCAGAGATTTCTTGGGTTTGCAAACTTTTACAGACGCTTCATAAGGAACTATAGTCAAACAGCTCTACCTCTCACAACTCTGACTTCTGTGAAGAAGACCTTTCAATGGACACCTGAAGCCCAAAACGCTTTTGAAAAATTAAAGAACCTGTTTTCCAGAGCACCCATCCTTATCCAGCCAGATCCCTCTAAGCAGTTTATCTTAGAGGTGGACGCATCTGACTCCGGTGTTGGAGCTGTTTTATCTCAGCAATCTGACTCAGACCAAAAAACTCACCCCTGTGCTTTTTTTTCACGTAGACTCTCACCAGCGGAGCAAAATTATGATGTTGGAGACCGAGAACTTCTAGCCATTAAACTCGCCCTGGAGGAATGGAGACACTGGCTCGAGGGGGCCGAGCATCCAGTACCTGGCTTATCTCCAATCGGCAAAACGATCCAACCCACGTCACTCTAGATGGTCATTATTCTTTTCCCGTTTCAACCTCATTATTTCTTACAGACCTGGTTCCAAGAACGTCAAGCCTGATTCTCTCTCTCGTCTGTACTCCACTGATCAACCTGAGACACCCGAGCCTGTTCTTCCTGCCTCCTGTACTGTTGGAGTCGTCTCCTTGGAGATCACTGATCTCATCAACTCTGCCCTAGCCTCTGAACCTGACCCAGGTAACGGCCCTCCAAATAAAACTTATGTTCCATCTTCCGTCAGATCCCGACTGATCCAGTGGATGCATGCAGCTAAATTTTCCGCCCATCCTGGAGTGAGCAGAACCATTGCCCTCATTACAAGACGTTTCTGGTGGCCATCACTACACAAGGATGTTAAGGAGTACGTTTTGGCATGTCTGCGCCAGAAACAAGACCTTTCATCAACCACCTTCTGGTCTGCTGCATCCTCTACCTGTTCCAACCCGTCCTTGGTCACAGATCGCCGTAGATTTTGTCACAGGTCTCCCGATTTCCAGAGGTATGTCCACCATTTTAACCATCGTCGACCGTTTTTCCAAGGCCTGTCACTTAATTCCCCTCAGGAAACTTCCCAAGGCTTTCCAGACGGCCCAGCTTCTCGTGAAGCATGTTTTCCGACTCCATGGTATTCCACAAGAAATCCTCTCTGACCGCGGTCCTCAGTTCATCTCTCAGGTCTGGAAAGCTTTCTGTTCTGCGTTAAACTGTAAGTCCTCCCTCACCTCTGTTTATCACCCACAGTCTAACGGGCAGAGGGAGAGGATGAATCAACAACTAGAATCCACTCTCCGCAGCCTAACATCCAATAACCCTACTGACTGGAGTCAGTTTCTGACCTGGATCGAGTACGCCCATAACTCATTAAAATCCGCTTCTACTGGTTTATCCCCGTTCCAAGTTTCCATTGGTTATCAGCCTCCACTTTTCCCTGCAGACGAGAGAGAGATAACAGTCAGATCAGTCCATTACCACATCCGCAGTTGTCAGCGCATCTGGAAGGACACCATCACCACCCTCAACCGCTTATCTGCTTCTTCAAAACGCTTCGCAGATTCTAGGAGACGTCCTGCCCCTGATTACACCATAGGCCAAGAGGTTTGGTTGTCAACACGAGAAATTCCCCTCAAAGCCATGTCTAAAAAGCTGTCACCCCGGTTCATCTGCCCATATAACATTGTCCAAATAATCAACCCCTCTGCTGTCCGCCTGCACCTGCCACCGAATCTCCGCATCCATCCTACGTTCCATGTCTCCCAAGTCAAACCTGTCGTTACTAGCCCCCTCATTTTATTCCTGTGTCCTCACCACAGCTTGTTGCATTTTACAGTCAGAGACACCTCTCCTTTACAGTCTGTTTGTTATATTTGTTGAAAGACCTTCTAACCGTTTGTCCAATGTCGATTCTCCTTGATCTGTTCCAACGGCTCTTTTGTATAGACCTGTGATCACAAAGATCACAGCTGAATGGTTTCTCTCCTGAGTGGATCCTCATGTGAATGGGCAGATGGTCTTGCATTTTGAAAGATTTACCACCACTTAAAAATTGAAAAGTCTAGTCCACTCCATTTTTCTTCCTCATCTCTGAAACATCAAGAAAAGCTTGAGGACGGAAAACAATTAGATTAAAAATTATGTGAAAGTAAAATGTGACTCAGGCTTTAGGCTACTCAAACTACGGCAAGCAGCTACGAGTATGTGTTTGAAATGTCATGTGTTGTGTGAAAAGGGAATCAAATTGCCTGACCGTCACACTCAATGCATGAACCTTGTCAGCCCTGTGAAGGTGTGCTGGACCAAAAACACGTCTTAGAGTTTTAGGACATTGGCATCTAGACTGGAGTTGAATCGGATCATAAAGACTCATACAAGCCGTTCTAGACCTAGAACTATCAGAACAGCAACACAAAGTCCCGTCTTTTCAGTGTTTTGTTTCCTTTTGATAGTACCCTCAGCCCTTCAGAAGTCTTCAAGTGGAAGGAGCCATCCTTAGTAGTTCACAGTTTGAGTTGCTAACTTATTAACTGTTTAGTAGTCTGACATTAGCAGAGCTAATATTTCGATTAGCGGAATATCTGATAGAGAAGCTAATGTGTTTGTTAGCTGTGCCTGACACTGCCTTCCTCTGGTCTAACTACAGTTTTCCCTCTAATTCTCACTTCAGAAAACAAACGGAAACAAAATAAATTCAAACAGGTTTTATTTTCTGCAGTTTGAACATGAACATCAGTGCATGCTGGAGAAATGAAGTAAAATCACACACAGGAAGTTTAATGTAAGGCTGGGCTGCTTGGTGCAGATCCTGTCCGTCTCCATCTTTATGACTTCTTCTGTGGCATAGAGGCAACAAGCAGCCAATACAGAGAGTAACAGGTTCCTGCAGAGAACATGGAGGCCATGTTGTTAGTGCTGACAACGTGCTGCCATTCAGATAAAGCTTCTGTTGGCACTTTGACAGCAACTGATCTGTGTACATTGTGGAGTTAGGAAGCTGAGGCAGAGGCATTTCTTGCAAGAAATAATGTTCAAATGTATTTAACATCCTCGGATGGTGAGATAGAGCTCTCTGACTGAGGCATTTCAGTCCGTACATTTACGCCTTACAAAATCACACACACACTCTCCCCAGGGGAACCAACCCACCCCCTGCATAAAGATCTTTCTCACACTTAAACATTTTGGTTATTCCCAAGAAAAGATGCTTCAATTCATCAAGGACATACATTCTAACCAGATTAACACCCAGAACAGGTCTCCCATTCACCTCATGAAGGAGGCTGTGTAAACTCATTCTTGTCTCTCATGACCCTCCCTTCAGCCTTGTCTAGAGTAGGGAGGCGACTGCTTTCTGTCATCCCCCCTCTTAACTCCATAACTTAACTCCAGCATACAGACTTCTAAATAATCACCCCTATTTAGGCAGAACAAAAGCACACTCAAAATATTTTATCTCACAAATAGGCCAAGGAAAAATATGCGTCCACAACATGAACATTCACCAACAGGCAGCTCAAAGTCAACAAGATGCTTACTTGATATAATGAAAAGAGCTGTATTTGTAAAAAAAAAAATATTTAATGACTTTTTATTGTTTATAATATCCACAGAAACCAAGAGAACCCAGTTATTCACGGACATAAAGAACTGAGCTGACTTTTAAATCATGAATCACCAGGATACTGGGTCTCCAAGAACCTGGAAAAGTGGCCACCTTCTCAGCCAGATGTTTACTTATTTTAAGTTTTCTGTAACCTGTGCTTGTTCTTTGCTCAAGCAGCTCTTCTGACCAATTGATTGAAGTCATTGAGAGAAACATTTGGAGCTTACCTGCAAGGGTCAGCGCCATGGTGGCCCTGTAGAGCAGGACGTCAGTCGTTCCTCCCTTGATGTGGACCGGCAGCCCGTTGTCCTCCTGTAACCATAGCAACCACAAGGTAACATATCACTGACCTTCGAAGGATGAAATCTAAAGTACTGGTGTTTAGTATTTAACAAGCTCAGAAAGCTAAAGGGCGTATAAGCCAATGCCCCAGTTTAAGACCAGTCTTCCTACACTGGAGATGCAATCAGCTGGTCTCCCTTAGATGTAAAACTCTGAACCAATCTGACTGTATGATCTGGTTGAATTGTCTCTGTAAAGTGCCTTGAGATGAAGTATTGTGAATTGACACTATGTAAATTAACTGAATTTAATAAATTACCATAACTAAGCAGATGACAGTCAGCTGTACATCACCATGTCACCAGATGACCATGATTCTACTACAGCAACAAGTAAAAATCAATTAATGGACGTGTCAAAATTCTGTTCAGATGAATCAAAAGAGAACTGAAGTAATAATGTTTTGACCAAAAGAAGAAAACACAAAATTTGGCTTCAGTTAATTCAGTTTTACTTAACCGGAGTACCTTTTACCCACAGCTTTCCATAACACATTTCTGGAAAAGTTTAAAAGTTAGCACGCAACTTCAGTTACTCTGGCTAGAAACCACCAATGAAGCTCCAAATCTGGATGCAATGATGGACTCAGACCTGAACCTTGAGTGTCTCAAATAGACAGTAACAAAGTCGGCCTGCTATCAACTAAGCAACATCTCCAGGATTAAGGACTAATGTCTCTATGCCACTGTAATGTACGTTTTTTTCCCCCCACGTGTACAGCATTTTAACTTTTTTATCTCTTTCTGATGTCTTCCAGATCAGTTTTAAACTCGGATCAGCTCAGTTACTGGTGTACCTGAGGAACTGAACTCGTCATCAGGCTGTTAAACCTGCTTGGAGGGAGGCTACAGGGTGGATGATTAGACTCAGAGGAGGTCTCACCTGGAAGAATTTCTGGGCCTCAGGAACTTTGTTCCTCAGGTGTCTGCTGGAGCTGCTGAAGGCCCGGCTGGCCACAATGGGAACTTTCTGGAAACACAGACAAACCCAGACATCAATTTAGAACCAGATCAGATCAAACTCAGCAGATACATTATCTGACTGACCTCTGGTTGTGTCTATAGCCCCATTACCCTTTTAAAACCATGCATAGATTGGTTTGAGCACGATATCCGAGATAACTGTTGAGTGTACACTGCAAAAAATTGAAAACTAGATAAGTAATTTTTTCTTGCAATAAGTGCATTTTTCTTGAATTGAGGAGGTAATCTAGACACTTTGCCAATGGAACATGACAATTTACATTTAAAATAAGAAAACACAATTGCGTTGTCTTATTTAAAGTGCATATTATCTAATTATCTTATTTTAAGAGTAAACATACTCATTCCATTGGCAAATTATCTTATTCACCTACTCAAATTAATGGTAAATACACTTAATTTAAGACCTTTTTTCTCATTTTTAGATGTCTTTTGCAGTGTAAATGGCACTAACAACTGAACCGCTGGACCCCTCCAGACACAACCAAAGTGTACTAGTGTACTAGTTCATCATTAGGGCTTGGCAAGGTTCAGTTCTGGTTTTGTTCTCAGATAACAAAGTGCATGAGCAGACCGCGTCATCTCCTTACAGTCAGCCTCCGTAATCATGAAACTTCAGACATTTATTAAAACACTAGGTTCCCTACCGTGCCACACGATTTTCAGTGATGATTCTGCTTAGCAGTGTGATGAACCTCTGCGCCTGTCGTCTTTTCCTGCGTCTGTAAGCCCTGATTAGACTATCGTTTGTCGTATTCTCTTCCAAAAGGCGACTGTCATGTAATTCACCAAAGGCTGCCTTTCTCCGCAAACTTCCTGAATGTTACGGGCTCCACCATGTTGGTTTGCTTGTCTACCTCTAGAGAGCAGTAGTACCGTAGCTCGTCACTAGGAGGCGAGGAACTGTGCTAGCGTGGTGTATAAATGGTCGTGAGGAACCCGAGCTCGGCACCGTGGACTTATCCAAGCTCTGCACGGATCGGTTTTCAGAGGGTAGTGTAAACGGGGCTTATGTACTCTCCGCTTTTGTCATCGGAGTAAGGACCTTTTTTTTGTTTTCATTTTTGATTGACAGATGACCGTTGATATATGATTGGCCAAATGTAGGTGTACAAGCTGACATATAACTAAATGGCCTGCATAAGATAACAAAAAACCCCACTGATTATAAGAGAGGATTTTTTTTTTAAATACAAATTTTTCTAAATTTTGAGACAACATCGTCTGAAAAAGAGTACATTTATATACATGTTTAAGCCAGAATGATTAGACATTTAAATATGATTTTGCTACCATTTTAAAGCAATAAAAGTCTGAAAAAAAGCAGACATTTTTTACTGCAGTTTTTTTCTAAATCCCCCTAAATCATGAAAAAAGAAACGTAAAAATACACGTTTGTTAAAAAAGATGCATTAGATTAGATTTATAATTTTATCAAAAGGCGATTTAATCGTTTTTCCATATAATCATTGCCTGCTTCGCCTAACCTGACAATGAGTCCAGTGAGAAATCTGCCATAATTTATCATACCTAATAAATACTCATATGAGCAGTTTTATTCAAAAGGCACACATGTAAACTACTCTCCAGGTACATTTTGGAAATCCTGCCTTCATGTTGGGAGCTGGAGAAGTACCACCTTCTTCCAGCAGAGTCCGCCATGGATCCTCCTGAGCCGAGCCTCCTGCACAGCTGAAGCTCATCCCATCATCAGAGGATCCACAGTATTTAAGCTGTCTTCAGACCTTGCCTCAACGCCGCAGTGTTTTATCCAGTTGGTTAGCACTTAAGCCTAGTATCTCTGAGAACCTTTGTTGACTTTTGAATCCAGACTGGATTCTAACCTTTGTCTCTGTCTTCCAGGAAACCTGTTTTTCTCCTGTGAAGCTCAGGAGGAGCTTAACCTGCCGAGCCTGCCCTCTGAGCCAAACCTGAAGTCTCTCTCTGGATTTTCCTTGCAGCTCTGGACCAAGAGCTGGAAACTCAAAGCCAAGGTCAGCTCATTCTCAAGAAGTAAGACGCTGAAGCAGTTAACGGACTCTGCTGAACAAACTATCTCCGGAGCCAACAGTTTCCCTCTCAAGGCTTTAACCAAGAACCCTCAAGGTACAAATCTGAAACTGTCTGAATCAAACTCCTCTGAGCAAACGCTAACTGAACTGTCTCCCACGCAGACTCCAGTGAACCAGTCCCCAGGCCTGAACCAGAACCAGTGATTAAACTGTGCTTGTGACAATAAACATTGTTAAACCTTTTACTTCTGTTTCCGTCTCCGTGGTGTTCTGCATAACTGGGTCTCACTAGAGAACCATCATGACACTTCAGTGTTTTCTTCCTGGTTGTTGTTAGCAACGTTAGCAAAGTAACTTCAGGCCAACAGCTGTTGTAATAGCTGTTGGATTCTTCATACCCAACAGACATCACTGCTATCAACTGACAATTCAAAAACAAAACAAAGCTTGACACAAAATAAAAAAGCTTAACAGTAGATTGAAACTGATTATAAATGTAGGTATCTGTATAAACAGTGAAGCTAACGTTAGGGTATAGGACAGGCATCCCCAAACTCAGTCCTCAAGACCCCCTGTCCTGCAGGTTTTAGAGGTTTCCTTGCCTCCAGCACAGCTGATTTTAATTGAAAGCTGATTAACAGGCTTTTGGTCTACTGCAATCATTATAACCAGCTCTGCTGAAGCAGAGAAACCTCTAAAACCTGCAGGACAGGGGGCCATGAGGACCAAGTTTGGGGATGCCTGGCATAGAACGTCAATGGGAGTCAAGACATTGATTTTTTTTTTATTCTTAACACATCAAATAGTTCTTTTGTTGAGCTTCTCTGGTCTGGTTTTACGACTGTGATTTATTATAAAAGAAAAATATGCAACAGGTGTTTGTAATAGCTGCATGCTGTTGGATGATCCTGAAAACAAAGGGCTGATGTGATGATGGATGAGCTAAAGAATTCAGAGGGAGAAAAGTTTTGGCCGTGGCTTCGTGGCTGGTCTTTGGCTCAATGTTTTCAGCAAATAGCACATCCACAGATCAAAGACAATCACAGTTTTAGAGAAATCTAAGGTCCCTTTATATGATCAAAACTGGTGATCTTTGTTGTTGCTTCTCAGATCAAGTTCTATTTAGTTTTTGTGTTTTGGGATTGTTTTACTGCCTTTAATCATCAATTTATTGTTGAATATCATTCATTTTAAATATCTTAATATTTCTAAATATCAGGGATTTTTTTTTTCAAAATACCTAAACTTTTGAAAAATTTGTATGTAATTTACTATTTTGGATTTCCTGTTCCCTTTAAATAAGTGCTGTGAGGCTCCTGTGGACATGGAGGACATCTTTTTGGATTGTTATATTTTTCACTTCCTGTTACATCATCTTGGTTGTCCCCAGCCTTCCACAGTACCTCTGCCTCTGTCTTCATTTCCGTACTTAACCCCTGAAGTTATGATCTGGTTTTAGAAGTCTCCTGGCTTCAGTATGCAGAGCTTCAGTTGTTTCTCAAATCAAACATTCAAAGGTTACAACAAGTTAAATAAGTGATCCAGGAAGAGAAACTGAATCTCAGGTATTGGTTCAGTTTTCCAGGCTGCTTGCAGCTGACAGAACCAGAGCATTTCAGCTCTCTGTGGTTTTAAGCCCTAATTTTTCTGGGATCTTCAACATTTTCCAGGCCAAGGCGCCCTACCTGATGGATAGATGGAGCGGGGACCCCTTAATTATATATATTGTGTGAAATTATGTTATATCAAACTGGTCCTATAGTCACTCTATTACATATGGAGTCATGTAACGAAAGTAATTTCTCCCTGAGATTATTAAAGTATTTCTGAGTCTGATTCCTGGTTGATGGGAGAGGTGTTGTGAATGAAACGGTGCCCAGCTTGAAAGAGCTCCTGTGTGTCGCTGAATGTGTGCATTGATGACTGAAAGACATCTTCTGCCTCCATTTATCTGTTTACTACAGTGTGTTGAATTCATGTTAATGTTGATTTAAAGACATTTCAATTAATGGAAAAAAATTGCTGGGGGATTATAAAAAAAAGTCTGATCTGACAGCGTGCAGCAGGTCCTATTGGATCGAAAGCAAGTTTGGTTGTGGCCGGTTTCTCTGAAGCATCTTGCTAACCAGTTAGCAACTTAGTGCTAATAGGGTCCCAATGGGAAATTACATTGGGACCAAGTAGCACTAAATTGGTGACTAAGAAATGACACTGTCAAGGAACGCTATGGACAGAGGAAACATGCAAGAGGAGGAGAGTTTAGTGTCGGAGGTCGTGGATGAGTCTCCTACATCATAGATTTTTTATTTAGAGGAGGAAAGCGGGGACGAAGATGTTGTGGAAGAGGACGCCAGGGCGGCAGAAGCTTGGTTTGGTGTAGAAGGCTTACAGCCGTACATGTTTGAGCCCTTGCCTCGCAACGCTGCCAGTTCTGTTAGCTCTACGCCTGCTGAAGACACAGACGTCCATCCCCGTGAACACTGGGACGGAACACAATGGGAAAATAAATTATTCTTATTTCAACCGTTGTGTATATTAGCTGCGACATAGGAATCAAGATGCTATGACCGAAAAATTTTATTGACAGATAACCTTTACATAAGATAACAAAATAAAAACACAGATTTTAAGACAGGATTTTTTTATTTTATTTAAATTTTCAAACTTTTGGAACAACATGATCATTGTCATGCTGAAAGACCCAGCCATGTTTCATCTTCAATGCCCTTGCTGATGGAAGGAGGTTTTCACTCAAAATGTGACGATACATGGCCCCATTCATTCTTTCCTTCACACGGATCAGTCGTCCTGGTCCCTTAGCAGAAAAACAGCCCCAAAGCATGATGTTTCCACCCCCATGCTTCACTGTAGGTATGGTGTTCTTTGGATGCAACTCAGCATTCTCTCTCCTCCAAACACGACGAGTAGAGTTTTTACCAAAAAGTTCTATTTTGGTTTCATCTGACCATATGATATTCTCCCAGTCATCGTCTGGATCATCCAAATGCTCTCTAGCAAAGTTGAGACGGGCCTTGACATGTACTGGCTTAAGCAGGGGGACACGTCTGGCACTGCAGGATTTGAGTCCCTGGCGGCGTAGTGTGTTACTGATGGTAGCCTTTGTTACTTTGGTCCCAGCTCTCTGCAGGTCATTCACTAGGTCCCCCCGTGTGGTTCTGGGATTTTTAATCACCGTTCTTGTGATCATTTTGACCCCACGGGGTGAGATCTTGCGTGGAGCCCAAGATCGAGGAAGATTATCAGTGGTCTTGTATGTTTTCCATTTTCTAATAATTGATCCCACAGTTGATTTCTTCACACCAAGCTGTTTACCTATTGCAGATTCAGACTTCCCAGCCTGGTGCAGGTCTATAATTTTGTTTCGGGTGTCCTTTGACAGCTCTCTAGTTTTGGCCATGGTGGAGTTTAGAGTGTGACTGTTTGAGGTTGTGGACAGGTGTCTTTTATACTGATAACGGGTTCAAACAGGTGCCATTAATGAAGGTAACGAGTGGAGGACAGAGGAGCCTCTTACAGAAGAAGTTACAGGTCTGTGAGAGCCAGAAATCTTGCTTGTTTGTAACTGACCAAATACTTATTTTCCACCATATTTTGCAAATAAATTCTTTAAAAATCAGACAATGTGATTTTCTGGATTTTTTTCTCTCATTTTGTCTCTCATAGTTGAAGTATATCTATGATGAAAATTACCGGCCTCTCTCATCTTTTTGAGTGGGAGAACTTGCACTATTGGTGGCTGACTAAATACTTTTTTGCCCCACTGTACATGTTTAAGCCAGAATGATATGACATTTAAATTTGACTTCCCTACAACTTTAATTAATAGCGCATATTGTCACCTGAGAACTGATTCATTATTAATCGTGATTAAAGATGTCTGCGTGTTACCCTGGTTGCGTGCACTGAAATGTATATGACAATAAAGTAGTAAATCTCACTCTATTTATTTATTTATTTTTATTTATTGTTTTTTAAACAGGCCTATTGGCTCATAGCTCTTTTGTCAAAAAAAAATGTTCACAGCATCCTCTGTTCAAAATTACTCCCAGCGTGCCTGATATCATGCATCCCTAGGATGTAGAGTTTGGATTAATTTCAATTCAAGGAAATTATTCATTGGGACTGTCCAGGCCAGGCCAAAGTTGGTGGGATATGTCTATACCAGTCCTTCAGAAAGTTACACCTGTGAGAGGTTAGTTTTTAGGCTAAATCTGGTCAGTCCATTGTAGTCTAGATCAAGTTCAATTTAGTCCAACAACAGTTCAAAAGACCTTACATTTTCATCGTCTTTGTGGTGCTGTCTTCTTAAGTTTTCTATGATTTCTATTCTTTTTTTTTTATCCATTTTTTGATTTTATTATTCTAAATTTTTTTTCAGTTTTTTTTTTATTTCTTTGACTTTTAAGAATGCCATTCTTTTCAAATTACGTATCAAAGATTACATTCTCTTCACTTCAAGCCCAATACAAACATGTTGTTTGTGGTTACTTAACAACAGCATAACGTCCATGTCGTCCAATAGAAGTAAAGAGAATGTGAACAGTAAAACCTGACTTAAAAAGAATAACATTCATAAAACTGAATCTGAAAAATAGGGACTTAAAAAAAAGAAGAAAAATATGTAAGGAAATAAAGAAGAAATTTAAAATAAGAAATACACAAATTTATTTCAAAGGAAAATCAAAAAATACAATCTGCAAACACAGCAAAGCTGCTCTCAAACCTTTTTTTTTTTACTTATTAACACATGTTTCAAAGTTTCCTTTCTGAATTTTTTTTTTTCAAATTTCAATGTACAAAATGTGTTTTTTGCTTGGAACAATAATGGAACAAAATTCACTCCATAAACTTAACCTCTTAACATCCACCTCATTTTGGGAAATTCTCAACTATTTTGAATACCCAAATGGAAAAGCAAATAACTTAGGAACAGTAAGCCCAAATTACATGTGCAATACATTATTTGAAAGCTAACACCCTCTAGTTTCTGAATATATAAATAATATTGGGTGAGTAGAACACAGACCAAGCTGTATCAGTTCAAACATGACTCAAAGTTGTTATTATTTATTCACGGAAATGATAACAGCAGTAATAAAGATAGTTGTTTTTTGAACAGCAGTAATAAAGGCATGCTTATAATAGGCTAATAGGCAGGTCTCGTGTGTTATATTTGTTCTACATCATATCAACCACAAATGCAGAAAATTTCAGACATCTAGCTATAACAGTTCCAGAGCTGTGGGGGTTTGAACGTTGGTGTCGGCTTGGAGCGGCGTGCAATGGCTCCACCTGCTGGTGTCTGTGTTTCTCTCTCACACAAGCCTGCAATGTTGTACCCCTTTAAATAAACTAAACACATTTGGGCTCGATCGAAACCTTATTTCATTGGCTACAAAGCCCAACACCCACATGGATTTAACCAATAACAGCAGAGAAAAATAACACGTGCCTGGCTGACAGGGAGTAAAGAGGAAGTGAACTGGATGTGAGATTTATATCTCGCTTATTATATTATTTGCTAATAGGAAGAAGCTTCTTTGATCTCTACCTAAACGTGTCACAAAAAGTAAATTGATTTTGTATCATCTTACGGAAGATACTTTGACATTTATAGTTTATATTTTTAATAAATTTATAATTTGTTTATAATTGTTTATGTGAATTGAGATCTGGCCTAAGTCTAAAAAAACTAACCTGTATAGATAAAAAGGTTGACAATAATATAATAAATGAACGTTTACTTGACTTCCTGATCGTCTGATGCTTCTTCCTCCTGCTTGTAATCTTTTACATCATGTCAACATTTTTCAGTTTTTAAGTGTTTAAATTGTTCCTGCATCACTCTTTCATCCCAGTTCCTCATATTTACATTTGCAATTGTCTCACAGGATCTGGACCATATCACAGACTTCCTCTATGAGATCTTTCTGAATGACAAACATCAGTCAAACCACCTCAAGCAGAACCTGGCAGACTGACTGGGCCAATCATGAAGCAGGTGTGGCAGGAGGAAAGCAGTGAAGCTAAAGGATTGAAAGGACTTTCATGGATGGATATAGGAGAGCAGCAGAGATAGCCCTCCTTTCTTCAGCATTGCTTAACAATTTAGGGAAAATTCTGAGGTTGTGGGTTTAAATCCCAGCAGTGTTAGATTACAGAAGCACACAATGCCCTGGCCTGCTATCCAGGTTCAGCCTGCTGGTTTCCTCATTTCTAGAATCCTCAGGATTTAGAGCCTCTGACACTCGACCGGATCACTATCAGAACCTTGAATGGGTCAGAAGATTTCTGCCACAGAGTGAGGCTTTTCCTTTGAAATATGTTCTCAAAGCTTTGTGTGAATTAAAGTACTTTCAGCTACACACTGGGCGAGCTGTTCAGGGGCTGTGGGTTCAATTCCCATCAGAGTCTAAGCCCTAAATGCTGCTGCTCTGATAAATCCAGTCTTATTTGTCACCAAAGCTCCTTTATGCATCCCTAGAGTTTAAAGTTTCAGGGCTTTCTGAAGTAAATCAGGAGCCAAGCTGATGGGGGGGGGGGGCGGGGGGTCTTTGGCTGGGACCCCAAAAATATCTTATTTGGAGGGATGTTCAAAAGAACAAAACTGCAAGTGAACCTTTTTTCTTTAATCCATATATAGTCTATACCAGTTTGTCCTTGCAGGTTTAAGGGGGAGCTGGTGCATATCAGTCATTGAGTGAGAGGAGGCGGACATCCTGGACATGTCTCCAGTCCTTCACAGAGACATAGAGGACAGATAACCAGACACGGACTCCAACCAAATCATAGCTTAAGTAAGACCAATCTACAGGAAAAGAACTCCTACAGGAACAGGGAGAACATGCAAGCTGTTTGGAGAAAGGCTGGGGTTCAAACCCAGGACCTTCTTGGTACCAACTGGGGCACTATAGATTCTGCTGACCTTACATATGTTGGAAAATATGAATCATTGGTAAACCACTGTCTGGTTTTAGGGTGGCTGAAGCTTGGAGTGGAAGCATCTGACTTTCACAAGTTTCGGAAACTTGATCAGATCCTCTTAATAGACGACAGAACACCTGAGGGAAAGTGGATCGGTCCGAACAGAACATTCAACATTCAGAGGGCTGAAACCTGAAGAAAGGTTCAGCTGGAGCTTGATCTCCTGGTGATCTGATATAATGGGACGTTTCAAGATAGATCAGAGATTAAACATGCATCCATAGTTTAAGGAATCATGACAGTATAAGAAAGACTTCAGGTAAGGAAACATTTTTCAGGAGTCTTCAAAGTGGGCAAAAATGTTCTCTGTGTTTATCCTAATTTGTTAGTTTGAGAACTTGCTAGTTTGAGAACATCATTTAAAAGGATTTACTCTTTGTTTCCACATCCATGATGCAGAATGACTCTGTGGTCCAAACCGGACTTTAGAATCAAAACATAGCAGCAGATCTACAACCAAATGGCTGAAATAAAAGGAAGATGATGGAATGTCCTAGTCAAAGTCCAGAGCAGTGCCTGGACCTTCAGAGAGCTGAAACTGCCTCCAGCTGCTGTGTCTCTTTAAGAGCTGCAGGGCTCTGTCTGCTCGGCCCAAGGTTACAGTGGACAGCTGAGGGCGGGGCTGCCTGCACCCAGAGCCAATCACATCCTCGCCACATGACCCCTGAACCAATCAGGGAGATGAATTCTCCTTGGGACAGTTGAGGGGTGAAGGACAAGCTTCCAACATTAACTGCAGCTTAGTGTCAGAAACAGAACCACATTTATATCTTATAAAGGCAGAAAATTAGCTTTTTAAGCAGATGATCATTAGAAACACGAAGTTTTACATCCATGAGCAGGAAAATTAAAGCAGGAGGTGTTCTAAATGTAAACAATCATTTTAAGAAGGTTTCAGTTCTTATTTTATAAGGAAAGAAGTTTGAATAAAAAAATGTTGACTTTATTTTTAACATATTTAGATGAAAAGTTCATCCTTTATTGACGTTAGAGGAATGATGGACTTTGCTTTGTTAACATGAGATGATGATTAACAGAAGTTAACCCAGCAGGTCCTGGATCAGATCACAGGCAGAGCTGCAAGGCAGCAGAAACAGATTTACCTTCCATAAAAAAACAAACCAGAAAGAAGTTAGAAATGTTTTATTCCCCCTGCAGAAAAGAAAAAATCTTAATGATACTGTAGAGCCCTAAAGAAGCTTAATAACAGATTAGGATCCTTTTCTCACTTTATTTTTATAATAATCTGCAGTTTAACAGGTCACTTATAGGAGAAACAACTTTAAAATGATGGATTTCTTAGAAAGATTTTGGTTTTAGTTGTTTCGACTCCTTCCAGGCTTCCATTATAATCCAAATAAAGAGGAACAGTAGGAGGCTCTTTGGTCAGAAACAGCTGAAAGCATTTGGAGGAGTTCTCTACCCCTCAGTCAGCTTTTACTAAGAAAATGGAGAACTGCCTTCCATAGTCCTGGCTGAGGAAGAGGAGAATGCATCTGCTGGTCTGATCCTTTCCCAACACAGAGAAATTCAAAGACTCATATCCCCAGAACAACTGCTAGTTTTTCTAATGCCAGGATAAGAAACTGGAAATTTATTGAGGAGGGAAAACTGTTCTGAAACGACCTTCTCTGCTCTGACATGCAGCCTAAATACAGGGGGGTCAGGACAAACAAATGTGGAACAAAACAAATTTACCACTACAAACAGAAAGTACAACTCACTGTTTAAGTAAAGGTGACACATTTTAACACAGGGCTTTCCCTTAATAGACTCCTAATGTTTTAGATTAACCTACAGGCTGAAAATAACCTGTTGAGGGAGGAACAGGGAGACCGCTGTCATTGCGTACGTGCTGAGCTGCACTCCCAGGCCGACAGGTAAGCAGCAGGTGTATGTGTCTCTGGCTGAACCATAAAAATAATAAAAAAACAACAACCCTGAAACCAGAGCTCCAGCTCTGTCTGTAAACATGGATCATATCTCTGCACACTCCAGACTTACAAACAACACAAACAACGACCCCAGAGGTCAGACACGGTCAGCTGTCGGTCTGATCTGAGTTCTGCTCAAAATGCCCACAAGACATGAAAAGAGAAGAAAATAAGAGCTTTACCCACCAGAAGGCGATTCATGTCGAGCTGCGCTGCCTGATTTTACCCCCACAAGGACACAAACACAGACACACACACCTCCTGGCAGTTGGAGTGTTTTTGAACGTCTGCCAAACTACGATCAGCTGCTGAGACAGAACCGCCTGCGGGAAGTTTCTGCTTGCAGCCCAGGTCAACCTGAGATTATCTCACTGCAGACATGGTTTGGGTTGAATTCTGACTGCAGCAGAATGAGACTTTCTGTTTCTGTTCGAGGCACCTGCATGCTGCACAGCAGGGCAGCTCAAAACAAGGTCATGGCCTTTAGCTTTTAAACACTCAGTGAACCTGCAGGACTCTTTGTGGAACATTGTTGCATTGACCTTGACCATGCTTGGTTTCACTTCCTGTAAACTAAGTGCTTTTCTTTTTTATAAAGCACATGCAGTGGAGTCACATCCTGCTTTCATGATGTAGCCAATGAATAAAAATAAATGAGAAAAAAATATTTTGCTTCTATCTACTCATCTATGCAGGATTCCAGTGGGGCTGATGCCTGCTGTGTCACATGGTGATGGCTGGTACATCCTTGACAGGGACACATAACCAAGTGGATACACACAACCTGACAACAAACAAACCTTGTTGTTAGACAGGAGGAAGCCAGAGTACCCAGAGAGAACATACCAACTCCAGGCCAGGATTCTAACCCAAGGCCTTCCTGCTGCTTGGTAGAATCAAGTTTAAAATAAAAACCAGTTGATGAAATGATCTTTTGCCATTGTTATGCAATAAATGCTGTTGTGAGTGTATGTTCTCTATTTAAATAACATTTGGACTGTCATATGTTCTCAAACACATGCTAACTGGCTGTGTGTTTAGAAAAAAAATGAAAGTGTGATTCAAGGTCAAATCATGGTCAGACAGTAAACTCTGGACACATATGGAAAGAATTCCCAACAACTCTCACAAAAAGTATAAGAATTTTTTAACAAAAGATAATTCAGCTCCAAGTCAAATATATTTCACTTAGGAGTCTTGACTAAAACTACTGGAATTCAGCTGAACTAATAAACTACAATAAACACAAAGATAAAATGAAAATGGTTGAAAACAGTCATCAATAAACAGTTCAATTATGTGACACAGATTTATGCATTAGGTGATGGAGCCAACATTTATCTTGCAGAGATTGGAATGAGGTCAAATGAGCTTTCAATTAATTTAGAGCAACTGAGATTGTCATAAAAGGGACAGATGGACCCAGTATTCAAGGTGAGGATTATTAACACAGAACAGTACTGAAACGGGCTGCTGTGGATCTGCAGCTCACAGTGGCTGCAGGAGGGGGACGGGGCACAGCACATACACTGGCACTCTGGGGAAAGAAACACAGGCAAGTGACCACGATCTTCTGACAAAAGAGGATAATCTTAGTAAGTCACTTAAATAGTTTCACAGTTCAGTCCATCTCTTTGGAAAGGTGTGCGATCCAGCCGATGGGCTGCTAACCAGACGCGGCGTGCATCGCCTAGGGTGTCCCTGATGCTGTAGCCCCGGAAAAGTTGCAGGAAGCCGATCCAAGTCAGGAGAGAACAGAGCAGGAAGGAACAGTCCAGGAATCCAAGAGTCTACAACTGATCAAGAGTTCCAACCCAAACAGGAGCAGAAGGATCCAAACTACCAGGAATCCACAGAGCATTCAGGGCGGAGTCCAGAGTCAGACGTGTCTAGAAGTGTGCCCACAGAGGCACGCGCAGATGCAGACAGGTAGGCTCAGTAGCTGAGAGAACAGAGACAAGACGTTGTACCAGAATTTCTGCAGGACACTTTAAACTGGTCTCCTCCTAGGAACCAGGCTTACAGGAATAAAACTGACCCTCTCCGTGTTCTGAACCAAAACCCCGAGGGCTCCACTGAGAAGGACCTGGACACGATCAGGAGAAAAGACAGACACAAAAACCGTCTCAATCCGCTGGCTGCCAGGATCCAGGACATGAAGCATGGAAAAAACTAAACTAACTTAATAGGCAGACTAACAGGATTAAACAAACAGACAGCAAACAATGATCTGGCCCCGATAGCTGGAACTGAGCCCAATATAAAGGAACAGACGCAGGTGGATACGATTATTGATAATTGGAGAACAGGCAGAGTTAGGCAGGAGAAAGGCATGAACAATTAAGGCCAGCTATCAGGCCAGATCATGACAGAAATGCCATCCAATTTGCAATGCAAATAAAGGTAAATAAAATATTATTAGGTGAATATTCAATGATTTGCCTAAATCAGAAATCAATAACCTTTTAATGAAGGGGTTAAAGGCCCAACTCCACCACTTCCAGAACTACGGCCAGCTCCTTTGTTTCCTGTCTTTCGTTAGAGGACAAACTGATTAATCCAGGTGTGTGTGTGTTACCTCAGTAACCGTGACAAGAATGACCAGACTACAGAGCTAGTATCTAGTGGACACAAGAAGACTTGTTTTAAATGACTTTTTGGTGATATCAACTGTAATAAGCAGGAAACACGATAGCATTATAGCATTATTATATTAGTAGAACCCCTTTTTTAAATTTCCGTAAAAATTCAAAAAAATATCCACTGGACTTGGTTTTCAAGATTTGAAGACGTTTCACCACCTCTCCAGGAAGCTTTCTCAATTCAAATGTCTGGATCCGCAGTGAGTTTGAGTCTTATATGGACAAGGCCTTGTATTGCTTGGAAACATGCAAATGGTAACCGATGAATGGGTCGTTTAGTTCCATCGTTAGCCTGTAATATCTGAACCTGTCTATGATTCTAGGGGTCGGTCGTTAAAGGGGGGATTGCCATTAAGGGGGGGATTGTCTCCTGTAATACCTGAAACCTGTCTATGATTGTTAAGGGTCGGTCGTTAAGGAGGTATTGTTCACCGGCTGGAGCGGGTAGGTCCCTCGTTCCTCTGTCATGGGGTGGGGGGGTTTGGTGATATCTGGAAGGGATCATGTCTATGATTGAATTGTGTGTTTTTGGAAGCTGGAATCTGAGTCCACCACCTCTGTTTAAAGTTGGTTTTTCTCTCTTAACATAGATGGCTTCCTTCACGCCCCTCTCAAACCACCTATTTTCTTTATCCAGAATATGGACATTCTGGTCCTCAAAAGAATGTCCTTTTACCTTGTCTTTTTCAAGTTGTCTGAGATAGTCTATTATTTTCTTTTTGTAGCCGCTGGTTGGATCTCTTTTCAAGGATTCATACGTATTAGTGTCCTTCAGTAGAGTGATAATTTTGTCTTGGTAGTCTGAGGTGTTGAGGACTACGGTGCATCT
Organism: Cyprinodon diabolis; assembly: GCA_030533445.1. Taxonomy (NCBI): domain Eukaryota; kingdom Metazoa; phylum Chordata; class Actinopteri; order Cyprinodontiformes; family Cyprinodontidae; genus Cyprinodon; species Cyprinodon diabolis. Next base: position 40,587,816 of record CM060079.1, read on the forward strand.
TCCTTTGTCTGCTGGTAATATGGTGATGCTTTTGTCCTGGCTCAGGGATGTTATGGCTTTCATTTCCTGGGGTGTGAGGTTGGAAGGAGGTGGTTTGGCGCTGGACAGGGTGGCTGTTACCTTCATTCTGAGTTGCTCTGCCTCCGTTTCAGCCAGGTTGTTGTTCCTGATGGCCGATTCAGTGGCCGTGATCAGATCCACAATGGGTACTTCTTGTGGAGCAATGGCAAAATTCAGGCTTTTACTCAGTACTCAAAAATTCAGTTATCCTCCTGAGTCATGTTGCTCTCTTGTTTAAATGCTGCTTTCTGTTGTAATCTTTTGAATTTGGCTTTTTGTCTTTCTTTTGTTTTATGATGTTGTGAAAGCTTGACTTTATTGACCAACCTGGCAACTTCTTCAAACAAGGTTTCGGGGAGAAGTTTGGATAGCTTCTGCTTTGTCTGATCTATTTTGTGCGAGATAGCTTCAATTGTGAAGTGAGTCTGTCTAATCCTCTCACTAAGCAGCTTTTTGTGCGCATTCCTAAGAATCTCTTCTGCCCTGTGCCCTTTGATAGTAGACTTCAGTCTTAGACTGTTGGGAATGAGACCTTGCTGTCTACATCTTAAATTGAACCGTAGATGATTCCTATAATCTGCAAGTTTCCTAAGCAATTTCTCATACTCACGCGTTATTCCGAAGGGTGTCTTTCCCAAAATGGAGTGCAATATGCTGATGAAGGTTCTCAGTCATCCAGGTCATAGTCATTCCGTAAAAATTCAAAAAATATCCACTGGACTTGGTTTTCAAGATTTGAAAACGTTTTGCCACCTCTCCAGGAAGCTTCCTCAATTCAAATGTCCCTTTTTAAAATATATTTTTAACAACAGCTCAAAACTTTTCAGCATTAGGCAAGCTACCATATGGTCGCTATTAGCTTCTGTTAGCTTGCTTTGCACAACAGAAAACAGATGAAATTATCAGAAATCATCAAAACCCCAAGTTGTTGAGCAAAAATCTGGTTCTGAAACAGCCAGCAGATCAGTTAATTGCTCTGCTGGCTGCTGCAGATGGGTTTCCCTCCACTCTGGTCCACAGGCAAAGAGAATAAGGCTGGTGTTAGCAAAGGGGGTATCACACGTTCCTGTGTTGTGTCTCTGGGAGTGTTTTGAAGAGGGGTTTGCAGCTAATTTTGGAGAGCAGAGAGAAGTATTTTGCTCCACCAATGTTAAAACTTAATATCATGGCTCATGGCATCACACCATTATGGGAGAACTGGAAAGTTTCCATCCTTATTTTAGAGGAACGGTTTCTGCAACCTGGGCTGCTCAGTGGCACAGTGGGTAGCCCTGCTGCCTTGCAGCAAGAAGGTTCTGGGTTCCATTCTTGGCCTGGGGTCTTTCTGCATGGAGTTTGCATGTTCATGTGTGGGTTCTTTCTGGGTACTCCGGCTTCCTCCCACAGTCCAAAAACATGAATTTTAGGTTAAATGGCTTCTCTAAATTCTCCTTGTGTGTGAATGGTTGTTTGTCCTGTTTGTCTCTGTGTTCCCCTGCGATGGACTGGTGGCCTGTCCAGGGTGAACCCTGCCTCTCGCCCATTGACTGCTGGAGATAGGCACCAGAACCCTTTGCGACCCCACTCCGGACAAGAGTGTCAGATAATGGGTGGATGGGTTTCTGGAACCTCTTATAACGAAACCACCCACAGTAACTCAGATTATCAGCCATGATGGAATCTTTGGAGAAGGAAACATGTTTTTTAACACAGAGATTAAGAGAAAACTGGGAAAATCTGACAGATTAATAGGAAAAGTTGTAAATGATCAAAACAAAACCTAAATGAAACTCTGGTGGTTGTCATTCAGAACCAAGTTATCCACAATACAAATGGTCACCATCAGTTTTTTGGTGATTAAATTAGAGACTTACGAAATGGTTGCACATAGAGAACAGGACATAAAGCACAGGCAGACAAACAGGAAGATGTGCCAGGAAACTGGAGGACATGGCAGATGAGCAGAAGATTCTGGCAGGGAACACAACGAATTCAGAGACCGAGGGAGGGGGGAGCATGACTTAGAACACAGGAGTTAGTAGTTAGGGGGAAATGTAGAACAGCTGAAGCTGAGCTTCAGCAGGGAGATGAGAGATGGAGACTAATAAGCCTGAATGGAGCTGAACAGGGATACAGAAAAAACCAGGGAAAACCCGTCAAATCTAACAGGAACACTTCTGGATGAACAAGGAACACCCAAATTAACTTGTGGTGGATCTCATCTAGAACCAACAAGCTACAAGCATGCTCGGAGTGATGGATTGCCTTGAGTTGATGCAATCAACTGGTTTTCCTTAAATAGAAAACTTGTAATCAATCTGACTGGATGATCTGGTGAACAGTAAAGTGCCTTGAGATGACATGTGTTGTGAATTGGTGCTATAGAAATAAACTGAATTGAATTTACTGAACCAAATTATCAATGGTACAAACGGCCATCGTGGCTCCCTCTGACTTTATTTCTGATGCTTAAACATTTAATGTCAGAACAAATATATAAACATGTCAACCAGGATTATTTTTCAGATCAGTCCTAGATGTCCATGTGAGAGCCAGATATGTTAGGGTCCAAAACACATTTGTGATTAGACTAGGACAGATTTATTTGTGATTTTGTTTACACAACTGTGTAAAACAAAAAGAAATTTCGTTTAGAACAGCCCTCTGGACAATTTGATTTTGCAGCGTTGAAAATAAGTAAAAAAAAAAATAAAAAAAATAAATATATATATATATATATATATATATATATATATATATATATATATGTATATAACAGTAATGTAAACATATGACTGCAAATTTACAGTTCTAACATTTCTTTATATATATATATATATATATATATATATATATATATATATATATATATATATATATATATATATATATATATATATTAGGGGTGGAACGGTTCACAAAATCCACGGTTCGGTTCGATTCACGGTTTCGTGGTCACGGTTTTCGGTTTGGTTCGGTATATGTTGATTGTTACTCCGAAATCCCATAAAAATTATAAAATCAATGTAAAAATCCCCCAAAAAATAATGAATTGTAATTATTTTAAATATCATTTCCGTATGTATTGCTGCTTTGAATTTAATTATCTCGCGCATGCTCTCTACCATCTCCAAGGGACTCAGAGCGGAGCGGACGGGAGCCACAGTGGGGGCTGTAGGCTTTGCTTTGTGCAGGCGGTCTGGAGCGCAGCGGGGCGGAGCGCTGACGGAGCGCTGACGGAGTATGTGGGATTTCGGGGTTAGCATGACATGTTAGTCATGTTGCTGTTAGCATAAACAAAACGTGTTGCACAATGCTCGCACACTGTTGCACTTTTATCCACCACTTTCTTTCCGCCGTCATCGTAGGTCACTCTAAATGCAAAGTGGTCCCATACAGCAGACCTATAAAGTGCTGCTAATGTCTTCCAGCTCCTGTTCTTTCCCACTCGCCATACCCACACAATTCTCTACAACAACTGATTTTTTTCTTCTACACCCGGCTAAGCTGCTTCGCTTCTTCTTCTTGTTTACTACTGGTGGTTGGCTTTGGTCGCAGTACCGCCACCTTCTGCTCTGGAGTGTAAACGCTTCGCCTATGAGAAAAAAGAGCAGCGCATGAACCGAACGCAACACACGCGAATCGAACCGAGACAGTCAAACATATATCGTCCCATCCCTAATATATATATATATATATATATATATATATATATATATATATATATATATATATATATATATATATATATATATATATATATATATATATATATATATATATATATGTTATATAACAAAATACAATACAATAAACCCTATTTTACAAAACATTCAGCAGTCTAATTGCAGTGGGGAAGAAACTGTTGTAGAATCTGCTAGAATGCATTGGATGCTTCAAAGCCTCTTCCCAGAGGGCAGCAGGGAGAACAGTCCATGGTGGGGGTGTGAGGGGTCATTGATGATGTTATGGGTTCGGGACACGCAGCGCTGGGATGAAATGTCTTTAATGATCTTTTTCGTTCTTACTTCTCTTCTCACTTGTCACAGTGAGACAGGTGAACGCTCTCTATGGTGCTTCTGTAGAAGGTGGGGAGGATGGGTGAGGGCAGGTGGGCTCTTCTCATCCTCTGCAGGAAGTACATGCGCTTCTGTGCCCTTTTAATCAGTGAGGTGGTGTTTACATTCCAGGTAAGGGAGTCTGTGATGTTCACCCCCAGGAATTTGGTGCTGCTTACCACCTCTACAGCTGAGCTGTTGATTACCAGTGGAGCGTGGTTAGGACGGTTCTTCCTGGAGTCCAAGATGATCTCCTTCGTCTTCTCCACGTTCCTGATAAGGCTGTTGTCTTTGCACCAGTCCACCAGCTGCTCCACCTCCTCTCTGTAGTTCTGGCCGTTGTCGTCTCTGATGAGGCCCACCACCGTGGTGTCGTCTGCAAACTTCACGATGTGATTGGTGGTGAACCTGGAGACACAGTCATGTGTAATCAGGATGAACAGCAGGGGGCTCAGGACGCAGCCCTGAGGGGAGCCTGTGCTCAGGGTGATGACATCAGAGGTGTTCTGTCCAACCCGGACTGACTGAGGTCTGTTGTTGATCGGGCTACATGCTGCTTTTACTCAGCATGAACGAAAATGTACATCTAATTAAAACAAATGGTATGAATTTAATAAATAATCAGTTTAAAAAGGATGCAAATATAGGGATAAATGTGAGAAATAAAAATAGTCAATAGTCAAACATAAATGCACTAGAAGTTGAAGGTGCATTAGAATACAGCTGGATCACCAGCTCTTTCCAGGTTCCTCTTGAAAAAGAGATTTTATTCTTGGTAACTTTTTTCCAAAGTTAGATAAAGATGGTAATAATAAGTGGTTAATAACTAACTTTTAAAATACATATGGTAAAAATAGCCAAAAGGCAAACAAAAACAACAAAAACCAACACAGGCAGTACTCGAGTTTAGGGTGGATGAGGGGGGGAATGGCATTCCCCTTCTTAAAAAATCTTAAAAATTATCCCCCGTCCTAAATGCATCCCCTGAGTAGCCTGAGCAAAATAAATAAAATCAAAGAAGTGGCTTACCATGACTACACTGGAAAAACGATCTAGAAATAAGTAAAAATGTCTTAAATTATGTGTATTTACCATTACTTTGAGTAGGCAAATGAGATGATTTGCCAATGGAATGAGTATTTTTACACTAAATATAAAATATTTAGATAAAATGCACTTGAAATAAGGCAATGCAATTGTGTTTTGTCATTTTAAATGTAAATTGTCTTGTTCCATTGGCAAAATGTCTCTTTTAAGAACAAATGCAAAAATTGACTTATCTAGATTAAGATTTTTGCTGATAACAAAAGCTGATCCCAGTGAGAAACGCGTCCTCTGCATTAGTCCCTAACTGTGTAGGGGCAGTGATAGCCATGCCAGTCCAGGGACTGACTGCAGTTCTATTGTAAGGTGCTTTGGTCAAAGTCAATGACCTGCATACCTGTAACCTTAACAACCATACCATACCTATTGCTTTAGGTTAATAGAATATATTAATTAGGCTTTGTATGCTTCCAAAAAGAAAAAAAATTCCACCATCCCTCTTTTTCTACAAATAGACTCCTAAGCATTGACAGAATAACAGTGTTATGGTTGCTGGCAGTGGGAGCACGATGGGGAGCATAGGACCTCACACAGCGTCGGCCCGGGTCTGTTGGTTCGTGTTTAACAGGAAATATGAGTTTTGTTTTCTAAGAAAATGTCACAGAAAGCATTTGTTTTTAGCATCCGAGAGTGGCGCCGCTGCTGAGGTGAAAGCAGAAGTTCTGCTATGACCTGAACCAGAGAGGTGGAGCACTCAGACAGCTAAACATATCTGCGACAAATAATGTTTCAGTTCTTCATTTCCAGAGAAACAGACGGCAGCTCTGTTTACGCGCCTGGTGAGTTTTCTTCACCCTTTCTTCACAATCATGAACAAAACTGCAGATTTTAAACTAATTTCATGAATAGATTTCGTCCAGTTGCTGCAGATAGAATCCGAATCAAACCTCCTGAACCACCTGTTTTATTAACCAAAGAAACCGGAAGACCTGCAGATCTGACTCTAGAAAGAAAATTAGGTTGGATCAGAATTTTAATCAGAACTACTGGTAAAATGATTCCGTTTATATGTTGTGACAGAAACAAATACATTAATTGAGTGGCAGCCGAGTGGTTAAGGCATAGAGCTTGGAATCCTGAGGTTCTGAGTTTGAGTCCCACTCCCACAGAATGCCACTATATGGGTCTCGCTGATGTATCTTATTTGTTAAAAAAGCTAATTAAACCACAAAGTCTTTAAGCATGGGTCCGGTGCGAAGTCTGTTAGCTAAATAAACAGTTTAGACCCAGCAGATCTACAGGGGTATGAATACTTCTGGTTGTGAATAACTGCATGTAGTTTTCAGAAATGAATGGTTTTCATCCTGCAGACCGAGATGTGTCACTCACTGCTGCCCCTGCTGGTCACCTTGAGTCCTGCGCTTATCATCCTGCTGCTCCCAAATGTCTCAGAAACCCAAGAAGTAGAACTCTGGGAGGACTATAAATATGGCCGCCACAGCTCTGAGTATAACTGCAGCTGGAAATGCATGCTGTTCACCCTGCAGTGGCCGGGGGGCTTCTGCCAGGTGAGCATCATCATCATCATCATCTTCACTACAAACAGAGAGAAACATCCCTGTAAAAAGATGTTCCCAACTAGTTTTCATGGGAATCCCATGCATGAGTTCAGATGTCTTCAGAAGAAGTCTTCACTTGTATTCATGCTAAAGGTGTTCTGTTTAGGTCACAAGATCTTTTTGGACCTTGGTCTGCAGCTGTTGTGGAACCAGGATGCAACAAGAAGGAACAAACTAGATTTATGTCCATAATGTTGTGTGTGTGAGTTTGTGCAAACATAATCGAGTTAGCAGGTCTGGAGCAACTGACTGGCTGTTAGCGGTTGACATGTTAAGGAGGCTTCATTTAACTCCATTTAATGACGAGGCAGAAATTTTAACATTTTCTTTACACCAAACTTCCTCCTTTTTACATGCATTTAAAAAAAAAGAAAAAACAAAGATGTGAGACGTGTGTAGTTAACATGTTGTTTTTAATCTGTGTCCTTCAGTCTCTGTCCAAAGAGACTCTGTGCAGGATTCCTCAGAACATCAGCAGCTGGACCATCCATGGCCTCTGGTACCCATCATACACTCACCTTTAGTTTAACTGATCAATTCTGCTGGTTAAAGCAAGGTTTTCATTTATTTTTCCTGTTTAAAATTGTTTTATAACTAGAGTTGCACCGATACCGGTATAGGGTGGTGAAGCAATCCAGAACTAAAATTTTGGTGTCTGTATCGGCGAGTACCAACAAATAGGGCACTGATACCATTTTGAGAGGCAAAAGTTTATTCAACTATTGTCACCCATTCCAGGTAGGGGATAAAAAGTTCTACTGGATTCACTTTGTATTAGTCTTTTCCTGCTTCACAAAGGTAGGCAGCAGCTTGACAAAGCCATGATGGCAATTATTTTACATCCAGGTAGTATGCAGTTCTTCATATATACACACACATCAATTTCAAACAGATGGTATCGGTATCGGCCAATACTGCACAGTCAGGTATCGGGTATCGGTATCGGGTCCAAAAAATGGCATCGGTGCAACGCTGTTTATAACACTGATGAGTAACCTGTCAACTTTACTGCAGGCGTTTAATGAATAAAGTTGAGTTAAGTATAAATACTGAACTCAGAAAGGAATCGTCAGCCTGTGCCTTAATCTGTCTGTTTGCTGGTTTCCAGGCCTCTTCGTGCTCAGTGGTGCTGTAGCTGCTGGCCGATGTTCCGCTCTGATGTCCAGGTGATTCTCCACCAGAGTCAGGTTTCCTGCTTAATAGACACAGTTCACTCAGAAACATCAACATCGGCTCCATTTCTTCCAGGAACTGGAAGGAGAGCTGCTGGATTACTGGCCGTCGCTCCTGAAGACCAAAACATATTTTCATTTCTGGTGAAGATCACTGCTTTGCAGATCCAGATCCTGCCTGTAGAGGGCAGTGTTTCTGTAATTTAAATCTCTGTTCATAGGGAGAGCTTTTTCTGTAGCTTTTGATCCACTCAGTAGAGGGCAGTGTTTTTCGTTGTTCCTGTATTATCCAGTAGAGGGCGATGGTAAGTGTCCACATTATTTAGGCAATTCAGATTAAGCCTTTCGGTGTGTTCGGATTTGGAGGCTGAATCTTCTGAAGGAGGCTGTGAAAACAGGGAGGCTATTGGATTCACACAGGTCGAGCTTTCTTCAGCTGTTACTGCCCCTCGCTCAGCGTAAACTCTATAGCCTAGCAACCGTAACAGCTGACACACAAAGCAGGCAAAAAATCGTAACTTCAAAACTTCTCACTACAGTTTTATTGCAAATTTCCTTTTTGAGGCGTTTCAGCGGCAATACCGTCATCACAGATATCCGCTTTCTAGTTCTCACACTGCAGAGATATTGGAATCTGACTTTAAATGTCAGCTAGCGCCATTTGCACAGAGACAGAAAAAAGCTTTTTAATAAACCAAACATTACCCGCCACATATCTGACTCACTAAGGATTTAAATGAACTATTTTCATTAATTTAAGATGAAACTGTTCACAGGTTTTTATTATATAAAACTGCACTTATAATATTCACCACTGTTTGCGCCATTTCCTTTCTTCATCTGAGCACAGAGCAGCCGGCTTGTTTGGACTGTCAATGAGACATATGATACGCTCAACCTATCCTTCCAACTGGAAAGAATGGCTGCATTTGTCAACTGCATATCAACAAATCTTTGAATCCAAACAATACTACAAAGCCCTAGTAAGATTTTTCCTCATATAGTTTATTGTTACACTGGAAAAATGATGTAGAAACAAGTAAAAATTTCTCAAATTAAGAACATTTACCCTTAATATGAGTAGGTAAATGAGATCATTTGCCAATGGAATTTGTATTTTTAAATTATAGAGAACATGCACTTGAAATAAGACAATGCAATTGTGTTTTCTTATTTTAAATGTAAATTGTCTTGTTCCTTTGGCCAAATATGTCTTTTACCTTCTAAATTCAAGAAGAAATGCACTTATTTTAAGAAATAATGACTTATTTGGATTTTGATTTTTTCCAGTGTAGACATTGTTGCTCTGATTCACGGACGTAATTTCGAGGGGGGACATATCCCCTGCACTTATTCAAATGTCCGTTTTGGAGCCCTGTACGTTTCATTGTCCAAAAACAATGTTACTCTACAGTACACAGACATTCGTTGAGCACTAGGACCAGGCGGAAAACGCTTCCCTGAGTTTAGAACGCCCACAAGGTCCTGATTGGCCCAACGTCTTTTCTGGCTGTCTTTGCTGTCACTCTGAGAACCTCACTGTACAAACATCTGAAGCGCTACTGAATCGGGTCTGTGATTGGATGGTCAAACACACTGAAGTTAGTTATATTAAAAAATACTCTAGTCCCCACTTCTGATATCAAATTTGCATCAGTGCTCCAACATAAACACAGGGTGGATAAACAGGACTAGATTTAAAGTCGTAGGGAAATCATATTTAAATGTCAAATCATTTGGGTTTAGACATGTATATAAATGTACTCTTTATCAGACAGATATTGTCCCAAAAGGTAGAAAATTTCTATTTAAAAAAAAAATTCTATGGGGTTTTATAATCTATGGGGGTTTTTTTCATTATCTTATGCAGGCCAGTTAGTTATACGTCAGCTTGTACTCCTACGGCAGCGTCGTTTCTAAGTCACCAATTTAGTGCTACTTGGTCCCAATGGAATTTCCCATTGGGAACCTACTAGCATTAAGTTGCTAACTGGTTAGCAGGGTGCTTCCGACAAACCGGCCACAATCAAACTTGCTTGCGAACCTTCCGCCACAACAATCCCGCCCTCTTGATAACGACCAATCACATTCACTTTGTTCAATCCTGTAAAGTCGTGCTACACTCTGGAGAATTCGGAAATGCAACGGTTGGAACAGCCGCTTCCCTACAACCAAAAATCCTCCCTGCTGGTTCTATGAGAACAGAAATTATTGGATATATCAATTGATCCACATATAAATAGTTCTTTGCTAAACCGATCTTTAATTTAGAAACACATTTCTACAAACTCAGTTTGACTGAAGTTTTTTTATATGTCAACAATAAAGATTTGCTTCCTTTATTAAATGTCGGTGAATATTTTTTTCTGTCTAAGGAGAGAGGAGTGGATCAAACACGGATCGTGCGCCGCTTGTGTTGAAGGATTCAACTCTCCTCTAAAATACTTCCAGATCTGCCTGAAACTACGTCATCAATTCGACATCTACAAGTGAGCATTGCAAAAACTACCCCCTGCTGGTCATTGGAGATACTGCACATTTTTGTCACTTTTAGCATCAGAAAACAAACTTTTACTGTTTTTCTGCAGCCTGCTGGAGGCTGCGGGTATCACTCCATCCTGTGAACGACTCTATAAGGTAAATGAAATTCCTGAATCCTTTTTAACTATGATTGCACATCCCTTCAGCACAGACTAGCTCATTGATATCATCCCAGAAAGGAAAACACATTTTCCTGAATGTATTTTGTTTTTCTTTAAAAAATGTTTTGGTGTTGAAAGTTTTATTTCCATAATTTTTTCTTTAAAATGTACTTTCCAACTTGTGGTGAAGACATCCACTTCTTCCACTGAAAAACACATTTACTGGTTAAACGTCTGCAGACAGAAGTCTTCAGATATTCAGAGATCCATCCAGATTCTGCAGTTTCTAGTGTTACTGTCACAACTGAGTGCTGTTGTGGTTATGACTATATTTCTGGCTCTGATTCTCTCCTTCTTTCGATTTAGGTTGCAGAGGTGAAAAAGGTCCTGCAGCCTCACATTGGAGAAAAACACGAGGTCCAATGTGTCAAAGATGAGCAGGTCAGGTCACCTAACAATGTTTTCCTGATTATTTTCAGAAAAGCAGCTAAAAAAAAGTCTGCTTTAAACCTTAAAGGCATAGTGGAGGATTTTGCAACAAACATGCACAAACCCTGGTGCACGCTCTGTTTAAAAGTTGCAGTTTGCATTGCTCATACAAGCTTACTTTCTAAAAGAAGATTTGCCACCGGTAAGTGAAAATGGGGACGAGCACGTAGGACGGCGTTACGTAGACATATTACCAGAATGATGGACAGTTAGGAGGACCACTTATTTAGATGATCCACCCGGAAAAAGAACATCCTCCACTACGCCTATAAGCCCAAAATGTCAGACATAAAGAGCAGAATATGATTCAGATCATGCAGCTGTTGACCCATAAATGAAGATGTATTTCAAACAGAGATTATTTAATAAGTCAGAATCTGAGTTTAAACATTTAGAGATTAAAATGGGAACCTGCTGTTTGTCATCATCTTTTTTTTCAATTAAATACTCTGTCAAAATAAAAATAAATCAACTGCTGTCGTTCCTGGCCCGAAGTAAGGATCTGACTTTGTTTTTTCCAACACGTCTCCCTCTGAAACTTGGAAAGACTCTGGGATACATCTCTGTCTCCTGAAGGGACCCAGATCCTGTAGCTTTCCAGACTGGTCCTGGCGCCGCACACACAACCGCAACTAATGAGTTCAGATCGGATCAACCTCTGCTTCTACTCTGCAGCTTTGAAGACCATATTTTCCTTCTGCTGTGTTTTTGTTTTGGATGGCAGCAGACGTGTTTCAGATCATTGATTTATAACAGATTTGTTTTATCTGTTTATGTTTCCATGGATTTGAAGCTCATTTAGAGATGGAAGGTGTTGGATGAACACACTTTAATTTCCTGGAGAACTTAGTCGGACTGAAACATTAAATAGATTAGATTAGATAAGATTAGATGAGCTTTATTGATCTCACAGCGGAGTTTTTCACTGGTCACATATTGGCATAGTAATTAAAGAAGGTGCAAACGAGGAGGAAAATAAACAGAGATGGTGGATTTCACTCAGTCGGCACTTTATTCATCATATCTTTGCAAAGAGTGAACAGGTCATCATACAGCCCTTATGGCACAGCATTCAGCCCCATTCTACCTGGGGAGCGTTTGTTCCTCCTAACTTACAACAATGGAAAAATAGTCAGAGTCAAAACAAATTACAGACACTTTGGTTAAACCGTAACATGCTATAAATAAACCCTGAGAAAGAATCTGATGTTATCGGAAGAAGCTCCTTCTGTCTACAAACAGCCTCACACAGGGGCCTTTTGTGGCCTTGCAGGTCAAACTGACTGAGTGAAAACTTTCATAGTGAGTAGGGATGGGACGATTAATGAAAACCGTCCGAACCGTTCGGTTCGACTGTCTCGGTTTGATTCGCGAGTGTTTCGTTCGGTTCATGCGCTGCTCCTTTTTCTCATAGGTGAAGCGTTTACACTCCAGAGCAGAAGGTGGCGGTACTGTGACCAAAGCCAACCACCAGTAGTAAACAAGAAGAAGAAGAAGCGAAGCAGCGTAGCCGGGTGTAGCAGAAAAAATCAGTTGTTGTGGAGAATAGGGCTCGGGATCCACGTTGCATTGTGGGACGTCGCGGTCATATTGACGGCTACGCAAACGTAAACATAGCTCTGATACAACGTTGTTGTTGAAAGAGGAGACGTAGAAGTAGAGAGAAAAAAGATATCAAAATCCCGAAAAAGATCTGGAATTTACCAGGACACATTAAATAGAGAAGCCACGGACCGGTATGTTGACAAAATCAGCATTATTAATAATTTGGATCCATATAAAGTTCCAAACAATGAGTGGAGCACAGATGAGTAAAGCGCCTATACTTCAAAACAGTACCGAAGCTACAAGTCCTTGGAGTCTCATATGCAGTTCATGAATGGATGGGTTCAGGAGCTGCAGATCATAAAGCCAGCAAACAGTGGGAACACAGTAATCCGTACGAAGGTAAGCTGTGATCAGACGGGCTCTGGAACCTGCTAGTTTAGCAACTGCTAACCGCTAATGCTAACAACCACTCACGCATGTAATGTACTTTTAACTAGCTGCTATGTGTTTCAAAGGTGTAGTTAGTAACGTTAACTGCCAACCCTCCGGGTTTCTCACGTATTTGAGCCTTTTCCCGCTGCCGTTTTTATTATTTTCCCGTAAAAGATCCCAACTTTGAAGGAAAGAAACAATGTAGGCTATAAAATAAAACCGTGCATCTTTAACTTACCAGAATGAAAATGCAGGGAACACACTCTCAATGACATTGGAATACTGTGGAAAGTTATGTTCGGTCGTCTTACAGCCGCGATCCAAGCTAGCCGACGACTCTTTATCTCTGACGTTTGGTCTCCATAGTTACGCCTCCAGGCAGGAAAGTGGTGGAAAGTTAACCCATTTTCTATGTTTTTCCCATGGCGATCATGTGTTGAGCTGTTACAGCCCACAATACAGCAACGGTTTACCATGGTTGAAATCAAGTTAAGGTGAAATTAATCAGGCTGAGAAGGAGTACAGTATGCGGTAGTCATAGGCAGTAGTCTGAGCCGCGGTAAAAGAGGCCGTCAATTTGGCGGCAACGCAAAGTGCTTACGTCATGACGACCAAGCCCTATTGTGTGGGTATGGCGAGTGGGAAAGAACAGGAGTTGGAAGACGCGCCAGCAGCACTTTATAGGTCTGCTGTATGGGACCTACAGTGTGCGAGCATTGTGCAACACGTTTTGTTTATGCTAACAGCAACATGACCAACATGTCATGCTAACCCCGAAATCCCACATACTCTGTCAGCAACCCCCGCTGCGCTCCAGACCGGCTGCTCAAAGCAAAGCCTACAGCCCCCACTGTGGCTCCCGTCCGCTCCGCTCTGACTTCCTTGGAGATGGTAGAGAGCATGCGCGAGATGATTAAATTCAAAGCAGCAAAACATACGGAAATGATCCAGGGTTACCGCGGATCATTTAAAATAATTACAATCCATTATTTTTGGGGGATTTTTTCATTAATTTCATAAATTTTTATGGGATTTCGGTGTAACAATCAACATATACCGAATTCGAACCGAACCGAAAACCGTGACCACGAAACCGTGAATCGAACCGAACCGTGGATTTTGGGAACCGTTCCACCCCTAATAGTGAGTAAATAGGATAAATAAATATATGAAATAAGAGAAATCTAAATTTTCCGACAACAGTCTACTCTTTCGATTATACAAGGATATTATCCTTGTATAATCGATATTAAAAAAAGGAAAATTAATGAATATAAAAAACTAAAAACTAAGAGACTAAAATTGTAAATATATGTAAAGAAATCTAAAAACTAAGAAACCAAAATAAAAAAAAAAAATAAAAAATGTATATTTGAAAATTGCACACCTGCAAACAAGCCAGTGGACAATGTTAAATGATTATAATAGATGGAAAAATCATGGAAAAGATTTTGATAGCTAAAATATGTTGCCAATAAATAGAGCCCTGGAATCACATCCTAGTTGGCAAAACATTTAAGCGTTTTTCACCATGATGATAATTTTCATGGTAAAAGATGAATTTGTTGAAAATGTATATTTTTAATTGTTATCATTATCACACCATAAAGAATCAAAATCTAAAGGAGTTATTTTCTCTTAAAATAGGTGCATTTGTTCTTGGATTGAGGAGGTAAAAGAGACATTTTGCCAATGGAACAAGACAATTTACATTTAAAATAAGAATATGCAGATGCATTGTCTTATTACAAGAGCATTTTATCTAAATATCTTATTTTAAGAGTAAAAATATTAATTCCATTGGCAAATCGTCTCATTTACCTACTCAAATTATAGTTAAATATGCTTAATTTAGGAAATTTGTACTTATTTCTAGATAGTTTTTCCAGTGCAGTTACCCTTTTTGTTTGCCTGGAAAGAAAAAAGGTAAAATCAGTCCAAACAATAGACTCCTTTATGTCTACAAAGTAAAAGTCACATTATTAACCTGAGCTTCTATACGCAACAAACCTCATAGTAAGAAAAAAAAAAGGACAAATCTCTATGCAAATGGTTAAAATCATAACACAAAGATGTTTCACACAGATTCAGTTCAGCTCTTCAGAATCAGGGTCAGTCAAAGCACACATTAAATGGTAGCTGAGACCCGATCATCAGAGTTCATTCTCTAATCCAGAAATCTCTGTCAATACTGACCATCAGCCATCAGGTGATCATCTAACACATGGACTATATTTTCTATTAAGAAACTAATATCAAACACTCAGATACTAAAATGTCATTAAAAACAACACATTGCAGCACATTTCCCTTCTCATTCATGTTGTATAATTAAAAAATCAAAAAGCCAAAGCTGATATCAGACATCTTCAGGTGGGCGTCTTCATCTTTCTGTTGATTTTGGTCCCTTATGCAGGCGACATTTTGAACGTTGTCTGAAGAACAACTGGTCTTCAACCCATCAGGTGGACTACTGATGTGTTAATTAACCAGTCAGAGGGGATTATTCTGCCCCTTTATTCTGATTTGCTTTGTTGAAGCTTTTCCTGGGTCCTTCCTGATGAGCTCAGATGAGCTTTGATCACTTTCTTTTGATGACTTTGAGCCACACCTCCTCGTCCTGAAGGATCGCTGAGATGGTCCTCCATCAGGTTCTCCAGGCACCTTGGTCCCTCTGTAAAGCCGTCTCTAAGGGAAAAAAGGTCTTGTAGGCCATTTTAATGTGTCACCTGTCAGTCCCAGTCTGGCCAGAGGTCAGTGGTCCGGTCCGTTCTGTGGTCCAGGAAAAGGTCGACCTCTCATGAGCTCATGTGGAGGAAAACTGGGAGTCAAAGTTACCAACATGCTGAATTAAGGAGCTGAGAGAAGGACAGATCATATGTTATCTTACCCTTTCACAAACAATAGTAGATAAAATAAGTTCATGTAACTTAAAGAATTTTAGATTAAAATTTGAACTTTGTCACAAATCATTGAATTATTCCGCAATTTCAAACTTACCCAGTAAATTTACTTCCTTAGTGTTCGGTACCCTTTATAACTTCTGCACCTGCAGAATTCCAAACAAACTTCTACTCAGCAGAGGATGTGTTAATTTGTTTAATCTGTTTCATTAAACTTTATTTGTTGTGATATCAGAACCTCATATCAATCCTTTTTATTGCTAATTTAAACAGCTGTGCATTAACTTTTAATATTTTTAACTCCTGCTTTGGTCAGGGGGAAGAATGAGGTACAGAAACTAGAAACTGTCCTTATGTTACAGTTTAACCTTAATCATTTTGTTCACCTCTATTTTCCCAAGACAAAAATAACTACATTATCATTTATTTCACAAATGGCCAACAGACAATCCCACAATCCACAAAAAGTCACACAACAAAAAAGACAAACAGAAAGCAAACAAATGGCCGTGATATAAATGATCAAAATATATAATTATTGCATGCAAACCTTTCAGGCCCTTTTCTCTCACTTCAAATGGCCCCTTTTCAGTCTATTTATCCGCAGGTAATTTAACTCTAGTCAATAAACAGCGAACAAGTTACTATTCTGCTGTAGGCCAACCTTGGACAATAGGGAGATCTCTCTGAAGACCTCGTCACCTCTGACCTGAGAATCAGAACATCTTATGGCGTATTTTGCTGCCGTCAAAGTTAAACTTTGAAGCCCCCCCCCCTACCTAAATCCTGTGGGGGGGTCTTTTTGGGTTCTCAGGTGAAAACTCCTAATCACCTTTTATGTCCCAAAGGAAAATCTAATTCTCTTACTTTTTCATTTCCTCTATTGGGCTCTATTTTTTTTTACATTTTCATAAGTCAGAACAACCATCACCTTTTTTCTGTCTTAGTCAGAATCTCAGACATTCATGGCACAGTGACAAAGCAACATACCACAAAATCATGAAGAGATGAAGCTAATCTCTCCGAGTGGCTGCTGTGGAAATTGAGAATTTAGTTTGTGACTAAAATCTGTGCACATTTTACTACTACTGTGTCAGACCATGTTTGGAACCTTTTCTCAATCCAAAGGCCTGATAATAAACTCTTCGTTTTTCCAGCCCTGAAGCCAAAATGGGAAAAAATAGTTGCTGCTGAACTTTTTTTCTTTTAGAGAGATAATTTTTGGTTTAGATATATAAGGTTGGTTCTAATTTGATCAGAAATTATTATACTATATATATATATATATATATATATATATATATATATATATATATATATATATATATATATATATATAAATGTTCCAACAACAGGTGTTAATCAGAACCAGAAGCAGCTGGTACCAGAAAAGATCCAAACAGAATCTTTAAATTGAATCTCCACCTTCTTCTCCTCCAACAGGACAGACAGATTCTGTTCCAGGTGAAAGTCCAGCTGACCCGTAACCTGACTGTGGGCTGTGATCACCATGGAGACGGCGATGTGGACCCTGCGGATGGGCCGGGCCTTGGACAGAGAACCTCTGGTGGTCACCCCTGCCCCCCAGGAGTTCCTTTCTACTACTACCCTATAAACCACACGGCGCCGTGGCAACCGTGCGGCTGACCCGGCTCCATCAGATGATCCTCAGATTCTCCTGCTCTGTTCTGTTTCAGCTGCTTTCGCTTTGAGTTTGGACTCTGAACCGCTCAGATTAAATGTAAAGTTTTAGCAACGTGGAAACTGGATTATGGTGGATTTTGTTTTTGTTTTTCTCTAACTGTACTGAACCCAGATGATTAAAGCATAAGATGTCAGCTGGTCCAGTGTTTGATCTGACAGAACCTTAAACACAAACGTTTTAGCTGTGATCCCCTGAGAGTTTATTTGATGAAAGAGTTTTTCTCTGAATAGAAACAGGAAATAAAACAAGAGTCCCAGACCTGCAGCATCCACACCGGAAAATCGAACTAGAAATAAGTAAAAATGTCTTAAATTAAGTGTATTTACACTTAATTTCAGTAGGTAAATGAGATAGTTTGCAAATGGAATTATTTTTACTCTTAAAATAAGATGATTAGATAAAATGCACTTGACTCCAATTGGTTTTCTTCTTCTTTTCCTCCTGTCAGAGGTCTCTAACACTCCAGAGTTTTCTGCCTACTTCATGCCGTCGACAGGTTGTTTCCTGGCAGTAATGAGATGAAGTGAAATAATTCCATAAATGAACAGCAGGGGCGGTTCTAGATGGAGACCAGCAGAGGACAGTGTCCCTGTAGAACCCGATCCTGACCCTTAAGACATAAAATGAAATAAATCTACGGTTATATTCGCAGAAGCAGAAACCATCATTTGATTGGTCCCTTAAATCTATTTAAAGTTTTTTTTTTTTACCTTCACACTTTTTTTTCTTAAGTTTCAGTCGTTTGAAATAGTATCATAGTTTTAGGACATTTTCTGTTTGAGAAAAGATCTTATAATAGTTTTATAAAAAACACTTTAAACATTTTAATCGCATTTCAAAAAAAGTGAATACAACCTTTGCAGATGTAGATATTGATTTTCAGAAGTATCAGCCGATCATCGATCTCCCAAAATGAAGAAAATCAGGACCATTAAATCGGTTCAGCCTGACTTTTAATCTGCTGGATCTGGATCCTCTGGATCTGAGTCTCCCTTGACGTCTAAACAGAGGTGTGAAAAGTATTCATGTTTATTAGTCTAGTAGAAATCCTGCTGTTTAAAAACACTTTTGTTAAAGTTAAAGAATAAACTTAATTTTTGATTTTTAATCAAGTAAAGTAGAAAAACACCATTTTTAAAACAACTTGAGGTATAAAAGTAATGCAGCTGTTTACTGCACTGCCCTATGAAAGGAAAATTTTGTAAAATTCTGGAAAATAGCTTTGTTCTTAATTTACTTAGTTTTATAAACTAATGGTATTAATGTAAAATTTAAATTTACATCCTCTTGAAAAATAATTTATTTTGGTATGTGGTGAACAACACGTTGGGGCAGCACAGAGTCCAACCACAGATTGTTTGGTTGAAACAAATTATTTTGATGGTTTTTATTTATTTCTGTATACATACCAATAGGCCATAATGAAAATGAGCTTAAATGAAAGTAAACTAAACTATTTTATTGTCTATTTTTAAAATATGAGAAGGTAGAGCTAACTGCAAAGAAATGTATGGAAATAAGGTAAAAATTAGAAGTAAAAACTCCAGTAAAGTATAGATAGCCAAAATTCCTACTTAAGGTAGTATTTTTACTTTGTTACTTAGCGCCTCTGTAAATAAACCCATTAACTATTCCTGTTTTTAGCTTCATGCTTTGGTTCTATGCCCCCATTAAAATAAATACTGCATCCCCGGTCCCTGAGCAAGACCCTAAGCCCCTGATTGCTCCCTGGGCGCTGTACGATGGCAGCCCACTGCTCCCCAAGGGGATGGGTTAAAAAGCAGAGAACGAATTTCCCCTTTGTGGGACAATACATTGACATTTAAATATGGTCTAGAACCTCCTGTGCTCTACAGGAAAATGATCATTTCTCCACCAGTACAGGATGGGTCAGAGATATTTCCTCCAAACCGATGAAATCAGTCGAAAATCTGTTTTTTTATTCACTTCGGACAGTTTTTCCTCGTTTGTTTAATCAGGGGATGCATTCCTGTTTGACACATTAGTAGTAGGAGTATGAATACATCATCTGGATACAATTAAAACAGATTTTCATAACGTGATATAAAAACTCTTTAGAAACCAGCTGAGTGCATCCAGTCATTCACTTCGCAGGATTCTGTCCTCCAGGATTAGAATGTAGAGACGGTAGATATTCGTTTGCATTTAGGTGTCGATTCTTCAGCAATCCGTCACACTGAACATGCATGCGGAGACAGTGGAGAGGAAAAACCCTCTTTCAACAGGAAGAAGTGTGAGTGGCTATCCGCTGAGGCCAACTGGGGTTGAGCACACAGAAGCAGAGAAAACATCACTTCCTGTAATCCCACCTTGAACCCACTGAGCATCTACTACACAACCTTCTAGTAAAGATTTAAATTCAACAGGAAACATTTTATAACACGATTATTAGTTATTGGTAAAATTAAACCAAGAGAATCATAATCAACATGGGAATATTTCTGATTAAAGTTTTTTTACTCTAAAGGCTGATGTATACTCAGAAACCCGGTCGTCTGCATGTGTGTGCAGTAAACGCAAATGTGCCTCTTGCGTTGTGGAATAAGATAGCGCAGACCAGCTTCAAAATTGAGCAAAAATGGTAAAATATCTGCGACAAGCTCACTGCGACACACTGCTGCTGAAGGATAACCAGGCCTTCACCCCAGTGTGACTAAGCAATATGTGATCTCTGATCCAGAGTGGCTAAACGGGGTCAGAGAAATTTAACGATCTCTGCATAAAAACAAACAAGAAAAAGAAATCCTGAGATGTTTTCGTTTTGGGATGAATGGATCATTTTTGGAGCTCTCTGAAGGCTTTGAATGTTTCCTAAATCATTGACTTGAAATTCTATCAAAAACCTTTAATTAGGAAATTCCAACACATCAGAGGCATTCGTTTTCTGAATGTTCTTGATGGATGCGGCCGTGGTCCTCTGCTGTTCTCCACCATCACCTGAAGCTGAGCAGGTAAGGAAAACAGGAAGCAGTACTGGTTCACAGTTTATTGATCCATTTAGTCTGGAGCCCAGAAACCAAATATATCTGACAGAACATGAAAAGCACTAAAAGCGGAAATCGGACCACTGAAGAAAGACGTAAAGACTAAAACGGAGCGGCTGGCCCCTGCTTGGCCCTCAGTGCTCCAGCCGGCCCAGGAACCTCAGGTTGAGGATCTTCAGCTGGTCGTCCAGTTCCATGCGGACGATGCCGTCGTCGCCGTCGATGCTCAGCAGGATCCCTGTGGCCTCCCGGTCTTCGCCCAGAATCACCTTCACCTGGAAACACAAGGCTCAGAGTCAGTCTCTATGTAACCATGGCAACAGCAGGGGAGCCGATGAGAGCCTCAGAAATAAACGGAATATCTGAGGAGGAAAATGTTCCCCGTGTAGCCAGCAATTCACAGTGAAATCCTGTGTGTTTGATTCTACGCCTCAGAACCAAAACCTTTCAGATGAAGAGGCGGAACTCACCTTGTTGTTCTTTGTCGGGGTGACGGGCTCCAGATGGTCGCTGCTGACGCTCACCACCTTCTCAGACTCCTGCATGAACACGGAGCACATCCCACCCTGCAGACACACAGGTGCAAAGGCTCAGAACCAGAACGGTCCAGAAACAGAACTCAGAGTTTCATCTAAAAAAAATAAAAATCAATAATCGTTCTTGTCGTCTGAAGATAATGTTTGCATTTAGTGGAGAGATCCGGGCCAGAACCCAACAATAATCGACATCCTTAGAGGAACCTGGGCTGGTTATGGACACTCAGACCGGTTTAACGAGGGAAGGTTTCAGATTTCCTGGACGTTAATCTGAGGATTACAGTTCTAGACAAAGCGGAGGATTCAGAACCACCAGAGTGTATCAAATGAGCCGGTCTGCCCCCCTCTTTCCTCCTCACGCTGTTCAATGATAACCAGATGTTGTTGTTAGAAACTGAATGTTTTATAAAAAATGGGTCAGACTGAACTCCTGAACTTCACTGATAAAAAAAAAAAAAAAAACAACTTTTGACTTTTAGGAGTTCGAATCATTTTTCATTTAAACACAAAAATTCCATCTTCATTCTATCTCTATTCTCCCAATCTGCACAATCTCTAACGTTCTGTTCCTTCTGCTTTTTCTCATAGTAGCTTTGCCTCGTCTGTTCCTGTTTGGCTGTGACTCCATCCTGGAGAGAAATGTCAGCTGTGCTGCTGCCATCAACACCTTTGATAAACAGGCCAATCTCTAACATCTATAAACAGTGTCGTCCTGTTTCTCTGACTGTGATTGGCTGGATGTGCTCTCTTCATCCTCTGGCATGGGAGCTGGCTCGGAGCTTGTCTGCCTGGCTGTGTATTTCCTGGACGGGGCCGCCTTTTACAGCTGCTTTTTGTATCTCTGCTTCTGTCTCCTTGAACCCCAGTCGGCCTCGACAGATGGCCGCTCACACTGAGCCTGGTTCTGCTGGAGGTTTCTTCCAGTTTTCCTCTCCACTGTCACTACAAGCATGCTGTGTGTGAGGGATTGCATTTGAGTCAATGAGTCGACGCAATCAACTTTTCCTTAGATAGAAAACTTTGAATCAGTTTGATGATGATCTGGTGAACTGTAAAGTGCCTTGAGGTGAAATGTGTCGTGAATTGGAGCTATAGAAATAAACTGTACTGAATAAAAAACGAATGATTTTGAATTAATGTTGCACCGACACCATTTTGATAGCCAAAAGTCTATTCAACTATTGTCACCCATTCCAGGTAGGAAATAAAAAGTTCTGCTGGATTCACTTTGTTTTAGTCTTTATCCTCCTTCACAAAGCAGCTTGACAAAGCCATGATGGCAATTATTTTACATCCCAGTAGGATGCAGTTCGTCATGCATACACACACATCAATTTCAAACAGATGGTATCGGCCGATTCTGCACAGCCTGGTAGCACGGAACGGATCGGGGCAACACTATTTCTAATAAATCTGTGATGAAATGTTCGTGTTTTATTCCTGGTGCCGGTCCGGCCCGCGTTCTCTCACCGTGACGCTCCGGATCACTCCGGTCTGTCCCATCAGGTCCATGAAGGAGTCCTTCACTCGGACCAGGATGTCCGTGGTCACCCAGTCGCCGCCGCCTTGCTCGATGTTGGAGCCGGGGGTGTGGGGGTTGTAGCCTCCAGGAGAGGGCGCTCCAGGCGTCATGGGGCTGTAACCCACCGGGCTCGGACTGGGACTGGCCTGTCATGACACACGGGGAGCGGTTAGAGTTCTGTTGGCCGCAAACGTCGACCTGCTGCAGGATCCGAGCGGTCGTCCCACCTGGTAGGCCATGGGGGATGGGGTGGGGTGGTAGCTGGCTGGGGAGTGCGTGTTCTGGAAGCCGACGGGAGACGGTGCCACCTGGTGGTAGCTCTGTGGACTGGGACTGGGCTGGTAGGAGCCCTGTGGAGACGGAGCTGCGTAGGGAGAATACTGCTCCGGGTTGTACCTGATGGAGGCAGGAAACGGAACATGGCAGCAGTTCTCAGCAGCGATTCAAAACGGTCCACAGCGTGGCGCTCATACTCACATAGCAGGCGTCCCAGGAGTCTGAGGGTTGTACTGGGGGTTGACCTGTGGGGAGGGGACCTCAGGGTAGCCCGGGGTCTGGGGGTTGGGGGTCCCACCATAGCCCTGAGGAGACGGCGAAGGTTCGTCATCAAACCCGAAGTCATATTCTTCTTCATTCCTGCAGATCGGAGCAAAAACAAAAAAAACCCCACAATGCATGAAAAGAGGGAGGGGCTCAGAGCTTCTGTTGATGACGGTTCTGGAGGTTACCTGGAAGGTGTGTTGTGGTTACTGGGGTCCCAGGCTCCGCTCTGGCCGGGGGTACGGCTCCCATCGTGCAGCGGCGTCTGAGAGCCGTAATGAGGCGTTCGGTTTCCTGTCAGAAAGCAGAAAACATTTGGAACGGCTTCTAAATCCTGCTTGGATGCAGATCAGAAATGATCTGCTCACTGATTGGGAACAAAACTTCTCACCTCAGAGGTCACAACGTTTGAGCGCATTTAACCCTAATTGGAAAAACTCTTTTCTTTTAGGAAAAAGTTTTAATATAAACCAGTTCTGATAAATAACAGTAACTGAACCCACTGCTGGTTCAACTAATAAATCCTGCCTGTAAAAATCTCTGTGGGAATCACAACCAGATGTTTTCTGTAGTAAACAGAACCAATCTGAACTCCGGGGATGGGAGGGGGTGTGTGAAATGGAGACCCAGGATCCTGTAGGGACTAAATGGTGGAAGCAGACAGTTTTCATCTTACCGTCGTGCATCGGGGTCTGGGATCCGTAAATGGGCGTCCTGGAACCGGCACCGTACATCGGAGTCTGGGAGCCGAACATGGGAGTGCGTCCGTGGGCCGAGGTTGATCCCGTGTGTCTCTTTGCTCCCCTGGTTTTAAGAAAGCCAGAGAAAACGAAATTCAAATCTCTGTCAACATTATGAACCAAATACTTAAACTAATTGGTGTTGAAATAAAAGCAGCTACAACGGATCACTGAAACCACACAAACATAATAAATACTAAAGTCACAGTCAGACACCAACAATAGATGCTTATTAAGGTGTAACGATCCAAGAAAGTGATTAATATGGAGACACAAACAAGGTTAATAACGTTTCCATGTAAGATGAGTTACATCATGTCTTCATTGATGATGAAACATTTGCTCTGATTCTGGATCTAAAATTAGTTTTATTATTTTATTTTTATTATTTTATTAGAAAAAAAATCATGTCCTAACAAATTCTGAAAGCAATCAAGAACAACTTGAGTGCAGGTCTTCAAAATAGGATTTCTTTTGTTAGGACAGCAGAACATGAGCTACAGAGGAAACAGAGTTCAGGAGCTTCATAATCCAAAATACTAGAATCCGATCCGCTCTATGTTAGCCTAGTAAACTAGCCCCACCCACCAGCGGCCAAAATCATTTCTGCCTGCGAGTGGTCTAGCCTTGTTCAATGCCCCAGGCCCTAGAACTGGCAGGCCAATCACAACGCAGAGATGTGTTTTGAATTTTTTGATGCAAAGCGGGCGGGGTTTTGAGGGCGTGATGACAAAGCTGCAAGACGCGGGAGGAAGCTGGAAGAGGGCAACAACTATTGAACAGTAGCATGCGGCAGCAGCTTTCAATGGAGCGCTCCATTCTCTTTTCTGTTGCTGTTGTTCAATAAAAGTATGTTTTAAGATCATTTTAGGCAAGAATATTATACTTTAAAGCGTCACTATATGGTCCATTTACAGATTTAATGCATAATTTAAAAAAAACAATTTTTCGAAGTTGAGAGGACCGTGGCATCCAGTGGAGCTCCGAGGCTAACAGCAGCCAGGGCTAACCACAGCCCATCTGCAGCGGCCCTCTCCCAGCATAGCCGTGTGTGAAGGAGCACTGGCTCTGCTGGCGATTTTTGACTCAGCTTTGGAATCAGTTTTGGAAGGATTAGACTTGGGGTTTTCGTTGAAACGTGAGCAGGAAGAGTCTCTACGCTCATTCATTTATAAGAAGGATGTATTCACTGTTTTACAGACAGGCTGTTTGTTTACACTCCCCCACCAGCTTTCTGTCACATTTACTACGTCAAGTCAGTTGCGATCACCGGTCAGAGCGTTGGCCAATAGGCACAGACAGCGGTTTGAAAAACTACGGGTTGTTCTCATCAACAATCTTACGAAGTCTCATTCATCGGAGCCTGACTAGATTACACATTTAATCTCACATTTAGTCTGGTTTATCAGGCTAGCTCAATGTGATACATTAGTTTTTACACAAAGAATGGGACATAAATTAACTGATCCATGTCAGAAAAACATGAGAAACAGATAAAAGTCACCAGTGTTAATGTGTCCGATGAAGCTTCTTAAGGACAGTAGGAGAAAATTTCCACCTTAACCAGTCTAAACAATGTTAGCTGAAAATCTAAACCACTCTGGCTGAAAAGCTAAAAGGTGTTAGCTGAAATAACATCTTAACCTGAGCTTATAAACAAAAACAGCTGAACACATTAAAAACATTAGTGAAACATTTAAACAATCTTAGCTGAGCCTCTAAAAGCTCAACTTTAAAACGACATATCAAAACACTGATATTGGAACTTCTAAATCCTGTGAGCTGAAGATCAAAACAACAATAATCTTAATCTCAGCTGAACGTATAAACCAGCCGTTCTCAACCTTGCGGTCCAAGGACCAATTGGGTGGCGGAATGATTTCTGGGGGTCACCAAATCATTTTGGAAAAATATAAATATGCAAAATCAATGTAGCTTCTGACCGGACATTGGAAGGACGGCAAGCGGTTGGTCTCAAGCAGGCATTTTATGACTCAAAACGAGACAGTTGGCCGCAAATAGGCTTCACCAAAAAAACAATAACGGATCTGTCCATTAAGGTCACAGCATTTCACAGAAAGCTGCAGTGATGGGCTGTGTGAGTGGATGGGTGTGCTGAAAAGTTCCCAGAACTTGAGGACTTTATGGAGGGTGACATAAAGATTCAATTTATTAAAGTCGTAGGGAAACGACCGTTTCAACCGTTGCGTTTTCCGAATTCTCGAGTGGTGCCCGACTTTACATGAGTGAATAAAGTGAATGTGGTTGGTCGTTTAATAAGGGGAGAGGATTGTTGTGGCGGAAGGTTTGCAAGCAAGTTCGGTTGCAGCCGGTTTGTTGTTAACAACTTAGTGCTGGTAGGTTCCCAATAGGAAATTACATTGGGACTAAGTAGCACTTAACAACGACACTGTCAAGGAACGCTATGGACAGCGGAAACATGCAAGAGGAGGAGAGCTTAGTGTCGGAGGTCGTGGATGAGTCTCCTCCGACATCCATTTGTTATTTAGAGGAGGAAAGTGGGGACGAAGATGTTGTGGAAGAGGACGCCAGGGCGGCAGAAGCTTGGTTTGGTGTAGAAGGCTTCCAGCCGTACATGTTTGAGCCCTTGCCTTGCAACGCTGCCAGTTCTGTTAGCTCTACGCCTGCTGAAGACACAGACGTCCATCCCCGTGAACACTGGGACGGAACTCAATGGGAAAGGAAATGATTCTTATTTCAACCATTGCGTATATTAGCTGTGACATATGAATCAAGATGCTATGACCGAAAAAATTTGATTGACAGATGAGCGTTGATAAATGATTGGCCGAATTTAGGCGTTCAGGCTGACGTATAAAAACTGGCCTGCATAAGTTAACGGAAAACCCCCTGTGAGAAAGGGGCTTCTCCACCCCCAGCTCATGTCAGGACTGGCCCTCACCAATAAAGGTCAAAGAAGACGGAAACTAGGCAACTGAAAATATCGTGAAGACGGGTGCGTATTTATTTACAGTGCGGAAGTGAGCAGACAAAAATATGAGAAACAAAAAAAAAAAACAACTGAATAAACAAAACCGGCCTCAATCAGGCAACACAAAATATAAACTATAACCAAGACTTTAAATACAAACTTCCTTGCACTTACTTTTCCCTTAAACAGAGCCTCACAGCAAGCGTGTGTTCAGCTCACCTTCTCTCACTAGAATGAAAAAGCCCTGCCCTTTTAAAAGGCTTACAATCTCCAACTGACATCTAATTGGCTCAGAAATCAACCAATAGGAAAATAATGTTACAAAAAGTATTAAAACACACTTTTAAATCCCCATACAAAATATCATAATATTCCCAAACCAACGATATAAATACTAGAAATGACACAGACAATATTTACACTCATACATGTTTGCAATCCAGCAATACAATAATATTTTCCCCAAAACATTCAACTTCCGGGTGCCAAAAGCTCTCTCCACTGCCAGATCAGTGTATAAGAACTTTGGTTCCGAGAGGCTCTGGTTTCCTCCCGGACCTGATTGTTGACGCACCAGAATGTGAGTAGAGCGGAATGTTTGAATGTAACGTGGGGGTTATTGCAATGCGTGTGGATTACGGTGTCGAGACAACGGGTACCGCGCTGCTCGCTAAGATGGTGAGTAACTGAATGTTCGGACCGAATGTACATACTATTTTGCGTGTGTGTCATCTCGCGCTAGCCGCGGTAAAGAGGAAACTTGTAATGAGCAAATGTTTGGCAGGCTACAGGTGCTACGTGCGCATGCGCATGTGTGTGTGTGAATGAGAGTGTCTGTGTGTGTCGGCGAGTTCTGTGAGTGTAGGCGAGTGTAGGTAGTGGCGTTTCTGTGAAAAATGTAGTTATGATGTAATTACCATCCCTGGTCATTTTTCACACCCCCCCACAGATTTTAAGACTAGATTTATTTATTTATTTTTTTAAATAGAAATTTTCTACATTTTGGGAAAATATGGTCTGATAAAGATTACATTTATGTGCATGTTTAAGCCAGAATGATGTGATCTTTAAATATGATTTCCCTACGACTGTAAAGGAATTACTGTGTGAAAACTAGTATGCATGGAAGAGTTCTGGTTGTCAATGGCTACAGAGTACGCACTGTCAGAAGTTTCAGCTGATGTACTGCTTTCATTTGCATAAACATAACCATCTGAAAATACCTTTTCTGCACTTACAAGCATGAAAAACATTTACAGATCACAAATCCTCAGAGTTGAGAGTGATCCATGTGAGGCCATGTCTTACTTAAGGCCAAGAATACAAAAAAGTCACATTAAATAGTTGCACTAAAGATCTTTGCTTTTGACCTGGAAGTTATTTTTCATTTTTAAGCTCTCAGAAACAGTTTAAAATTAAATATATCCTGTTTTCTAGTGTGTTATCTTAAAGCTTAGCACACACTGTTATCGTTTTATTTAATTAAAAAACAAAATGTAGCAATATTTATTTACATTTAAACAGCAAAATGATGGGATGTAGCGACTGTCGTCGGCCTGTTCGGGAAGTTAGTATGTATATATACAGTGGGGCAAAAAAGTATTTAGTCAGCCACCAATAGTGCAAGTTCTCCCACTTAAAAAGATGAGAGAGGCCGGTAATTTTCATCATAGATATACCGCAACTATGAGAGACAAAATGAGAAAAAAAAATCCAGAAAATCACATTGTCTGATTTTTAAAGAATTTATTTGCAAAATATGGTGGAAAATAAGTATTTAGTCAATAACAAACGTTCATCTCAATACTTTTTTGGCAATGATGTTTTCTGTAAGTCTTCACAAGGTTTTCACACACTGTTGCTGGTATTTTGGCCCATTTCTCCATGCAGATCTCCTCTAGAGCAGTGATGTTCTGGGGCTGTCGCTGGGCAACACGGACTTTCAACTCCCTCCAAAGATTTTCTATGGGGTTGAGATCTGGAGACTGGCTAGGCCACTCCAGGACCTTGAAATGCTTCTTACGAAGCCACTCCTTCGTTACCCGGGCGGTGTGTTTGGGATCATTGTCATGCTGAAAGACCCAGCCACGTTTCATCTTCAATGCCCTTGCTGATGGAAGGAGGTTTTCACTCAAAATTTGACGATACATGGCCCCATTCATTCTTTCCTTCACACGGATCAGTCGTCCTGGTCCCTTAGCAGAAAAACAGCCCCAAAGCATGATGTTTCCACCCCCATGCTTCACTGTAGGTATGGTGTTCTTTGGATGCAACTCAGCATTCTCTCTCCTCCAAACACGACGAGTAGAGTTTTTACCAAAAAGTTCTATTTTGGTTTCATCTGACCATATGATATTCTCCCAGTCATCGTCTGGATCATCCAAATGCTCTCTAGCAAACTTGAGACGGGCCTTGACATGTACTGGCTTAAGCAGGGGGACACGTCTGGCACTGCAGGATTTGAGTCCCTGGCGGCGTAGTGTGTTACTGATGGTAGCCTTTGTTACTTTGGTCCCAGCTCTCTGCAGGTCATTCACTAGGTCCCCCCGTGTGGTTCTGGGATTTTTACTCACCGTTCTTGTGATCATTTTGACCCCACGGGGTGAGATCTTGCGTGGAGCCCCAGATCGAGGAAGATTATCAGAGGTCTTGTATGTTTTCCATTTTCTAATAATTGATCCCACAGTTGATTTCTTCACAACAAGCTGTTTACCTATTGCAGATTCAGACTTCCCAGCCTGGTGCAGGTCTATATTTTAGTTTCGGGTGTCCTTTGACAGCTCTCTAGATTTGGCCATGGTGGAGTTTAGAGTGCGACTTCTTGAGGTCGTGGACAGGTGTCTTTTATACTGATAACGGGTTCAAACAGGTGCCAATAATGAAGGTAACGAGTGGAGGACAGAGGAACCTCTTACAGAAGAAGTTACAGGTCTGTGAGAGCCAGAAATCTTGCTTGTTTGTAACTGACCAAATACTTATTTTCCACCATATTTTGCAAATAAATTCTTTAAAAATCAGACAATGTGGTTTTTCTGGATTTTTTTTTCTCATTTTGTCTCTCATAGTTGAGGTATATCTATGATGAAAATTACCAGCCTCTCTCATCTTTTTAAGTGGGAGAACTTCCACTATTGGTGGCTGACTAAATACTTTTTTGCCCCACTGTATATATATTTTGCTGGCACAGGGGTCGTGGACAGGAGTCATGTTAAATATGCGGTCACGGCTCAAAAAGGCTGAGAACCATTGATCTGAACAACTGTAGCCGAATTTCCTGACGAGGATAGCTCAACACCTAAACGGCGTCCGTCAGCCAAACACCTAAACGACGTCCGTCAGCCAAACACCTAAACGGCGTCCGTCAGCCAAACACCTAAACGGCGTTCGTCAGCGTCCGTCAGCCAAACACCTAAACGACGTTCGTCGGCGTCCGTCAGCCAAACACCTAAACGGCGTCCGTCAGCCAAACACCTAAACGACATTCGTCAGCGTCCGTCAGCCAAACACCTAAACGACGTCCGTCAGCCAAACACCTAAACGGCGTTCGTCAGCCAAACACCTAAACGACGTTCGTCAGCCAAACACCTAAACGACGTTCGTCAGCGTCCGTCAGCCAAACACCTAAACGACGTTCGACAGCCAAAAACCTGAACGGCGTCCGTCAGCCAAACACCTAAACGGCGTCCGTCAGCCAAACACCTAAACGGCGTCCGTCAGCCAAACACCTAAACGACGTCCGTCAGCCAAACACCTAAACGACGTCCGTCAGCCAAACACCTAAACGACGTCCGTCAGCCAAACACCTAAACGACGTCCGTCAGCCAAACACCTAAACGACGTCCGTCAGCCAAACACCTAAACGGCGTCCGTCAGCCAAACACCTAAACGACGTTCGTCAGCGTCCGTCAGCCAAACACCTAAACGGCGTCCGTCAGCCAAACACCTAAACGACGTTCGTCAGCGTCCGTCAGCCAAACACCTAAAAGGCGTCCGTCAGCCAAACACCTAAACGGCGTCCGTCAGCCAAACACCTAAACGGCGTCCGTCAGCCAAACACCTAAACGACGTCCGTCAGCCAAACACCTAAACGACGTTCGTCAGCGTCCGTCAGCCAAACACCTAAACGGCGTCCGTCAGCCAAACACCTAAAAGGCGTCCGTCAGCCAAACACCTAAACGGCATCCGTCAGCCAAACACCTAAACGGCATCCGTCAGCCAAACACCTAAACAACGTTCGTCAGCCAAACACCTAAACGACGTTCGTCAGCGTCCGTCAGCCAAACACCTAAACAGCGTTCGTCAGCGTCCGTCAGGTAAACAGCGTTCGTCAGCGTCCGTCAGTTAAACAGCGTTCGTCAGCGTCCGTCAGCTAAACAGCGTTCGTCAGCGTCCGTCAGCTAAACAGCGTCCGTCAGCGTCCGTCAGCCAAACACCTAAACGACGTCCGTCAGCCAAACACATAAACGACGTCCGTCAGCCAAACACATAAACGACGTCCGTCAGCCAAACACATAAACGACGTCCGTCAGCCAAACACCTAAACGACGTCCGTCAGCCAAACACCTAAACGACGTCCGTCAGCCAAACACCTAAACGACGTCCGTCAGCCAAACACCTAAACGGCGTTCGTCAGCCAAACACCTAAACGACGTTCGTCAGCGTCCGTCAGCCAAACACCTAAACGGTGTCCATCAGCCAAACACCTAAACGACGTTCGTCAGCGTCCGTCAGCCAAACACCTAAACGGCGTTCGTCAGCGTCCGTCAGCCAAACACCTAAACGACGTCCGTCAGCCAAACACCTAAACGGCGTCCGTCAGCCAAACACCTAAACGGCGTTCGCCAGCCAAACACCTAAACGACGTTCGCCAGCCAAACACCTAAACGACGTTCGTCAGCGTCCGTCAGCCAAACACCTAAACGACGTTCGTCAGCGTCCGTCAGCCAAACACCTAAACGACGTTCGTCAGCGTCCGTCAGCCAAACACCTAAACGACGTTCGTCAGCGTCCGTCAGCCAAACACCTAAACGACGTACGTCAGCGTCCGTCAGCCAAACACCTAAACGGCGTCCGACAGCCAAAAACCTAAACGGCGTCCGTCAGCCAAACACCTAAACGGCGTCCGTCAGCCAAACACCTAAACGGCGTCCGTCAGCCAAACACCTAAACGGCGTCCGTCAGCCAAACACCTAAACGGCGTCCGTCAGCCAAACACCTAAACGACGTCCGTCAGCCAAACACCTAAACGACGTCCGTCAGCCAAACACCTAAACGACGTTCGTCGGCGTCCGTCAGCCAAACACCTAAACGACGTCCGTCAGCCAAACACCTAAACGACGTTCGTCAGCGTCCGTCAGCCAAACACCTAAACGGCGTTCGTCAGCCAAACACCTAAACGACGTTCGTCAGCGTCCGTCAGCCAAACACCTAAACGACGTACGTCAGCGTCCGTCAGCCAAACACCTAAACGGTGTCCATCAGCCAAACACCTAAACGACGTTCGACAGCCAAACACCTAAACGGCGTCCGTCAGCCAAACACCTAAACGGCGTCCGTCAGCCAAACACCTAAACGACGTCCGTCAGCCAAACACCTAAACGACGTCCGTCAGCCAAACACCTAAACGACGTCCGTCAGCCAAACACCTAAAAGGCGTCCGTCAGCCAAACACCTAAACGGCGTCCGTCAGCCAAACACCTAAACGGCGTCCGTCAGCCAAACACCTAAACGACGTTCGTCAGCGTCCGTCAGCCAAACACCTAAACGGCGTCCGTCAGCCAAACACCTAAACGACGTTCGTCGGCGTCCGTCAGCCAAACACCTAAACGACGTTCGTCAGCCAAACACCTAAACGACGTTCGTCAGCCAAACACCTAAACGACGTTCGTCAGCGTCCGTCAGCCAAACACCTAAACAGCGTTCGTCAGGTAAACAGCGTTCGTCAGCGTCCGTCAGCCAAACACCTAAACAGCGTTCGTCAGGTAAACAGCGTTCGTCAGCGTCCGTCAGGTAAACAGCGTCCGTCAGCGTCCGTCAGCCAAACAGCTAAACAACGTCCGTCAGCCAAACAGCTAAACAACGTCCGTCAGCCAAACAGCTAAACAACGTCCGTCAGCCAAACAGCTAAACAACGTCCGTCAGCCAAACAGCTAAACAACGTCCGTCAGCCAAACAGCTAAACAACGTCCGTCAGCCAAACAGCTAAACAACGTCCGTCAGCCAAACAGCTAAACAACGTCCGTCAGCCAAACACCTAAACAACGTCCGTCAGCCAAACACCTAAACGACGTCCGTCAGCCAAACACCTAAACGACGTCAGTCAGCCAAACACCTAAACGACGTCAGTCAGCCAAACACCTAATAGACGTCCGTCAGCCAAACACCTAATAGACGTCCGTCAGCCAAACACCTAAACAACGTCCGTCAGCCAAACACCTAAACAACGTCCGTCAGCCAAACACCTAAACAACGTCCGTCAGCCAAACACCTAAACGACGTCAGTCAGCCAAACACCTAATAGACGTCAGTCAGCCAAACACCTAATAGACGTCCGTCAGCCAAACACCTAAACGACGTTCGTCAGCGTCCGTCAGCCAAACACCTAAACGACGTTCGTCAGCGTCCGTCAGCCAAACACCTAAACGACGTTCGTCAGCGTCCGTCAGCCAAACACCTAAACGGCGTTCGTCAGCGTCCGTCAGCCAAACACCTAAACGGCGTCCGTCAGCCAAACACCTAAACGGCGTCCGTCAGCCAAACACCTAAACGGCGTCCGTCAGCCAAACACCTAAACGGCGTCCGTCAGCCAAACACTAAAAGACGTCCGTCAGCCAAACACCTATATGGCGTCCGTCAGCCAAACACCTAAACGGCGTTCGTCAGCCAAACACCTAAAACGACGTCCGTCAGCCAAACACTAAAAGACGTCCGTCAGCCAAACACCTAAACGACGTGCGTCAGCCAAACACCTAAACGACGTGCATCAGCCAAACACCTTTACAACATCTAAACGGCAGAACGTCTAACAGCTTAACATCTAACAGGACAGGATATTTTAATGCTTGCTGAACATCTCAACCACATTAGCAGAAACCATGTTAGCAGAATAAACATCACAGCACTCGTAGCAAAAAAACAAAACATTTAAACGTTTGCAGAACAGTCCCACAAATCAACAGAACATCTTAACACTCATCTTAATGGTCCCCTAACTTCTTCTGCATTAAACACAGCAGTGGCACACAGAGCATAAACAGACAATATACTTGTACCATTCAGAAAGCTTCTGCGATACTGGTCATGTCGACTGAGATGAGGGTAAATCTGTACTGTATTGATGTTGCCATAATAACCTGCTAATTACTCTGCTGCTGCACTTTACTCACAACACAGCATCAACAAACAGCACTGTGGAGAATTGGGGAAGCCTGCCAATAGCATTGGCCTGTTAAATACTGTTATGAACAGTTTCTTCATTGTTCGGTAAATTATCTCACTTTATGAGTTCATTAAACTCTTATATAATTTCAGCATGCAGCATGTTTGGCACCGCACACCGAATACTGGCCTTCCAGGTGTTTCGTGAAAGAACAAATAGCAATAATCTTTAACTATTAGGCATCCCAGCTGTATTTTATAAAAAGCACTCACTAAAGCAACAACTGAAAGGTTTAAAAGTGATTCTCAAACTACAATCAAATCTGCTTATTTGTCAGAAAATCCAACACGTATTTTTTTGGAAATATTTAGATTTTTTCCTAGTTCATCACAAGGTATAAAAACATTAACTGAAAATGTAATTAATGATAAATTTGATATCATATACATAAATTACTTTTGTGGAAATTACAATATTTAGCATGATAGTCTGTTTTAGAGTTATCATAAAATTAACTCAAAATGCACAATCTAAAACGCTATTTTTTCCACTACTTTTACATTGAAGGGAAATATGAGGTGTTTGATGACTGTTGGTTTTGCAAAAAAGTATAATACATTTTTTCATGAAGCTAACAGGGCTTCTGTGCCATTAGCTCCCTTTCAAATGACAACTGATGTGTTTGCTAGCAGGCAAAGCTTATAAAACAGTTAAAAGTTACATTTTGTGGTTGCAATTACAGGGATCTCAGGGGACGGCCGTTCTTTTTATGAAAAAACTAATAAAATATATCTTTTAAGCAATTAAAATAAATGTCTGTGCCATTTGTCAATAAAGTTACTGTTGAATCAAATTTAATTTCAGTCTTATGAGAGTCCAAAACTTGGCCAAGAGACAAAGGAAATATGGAAAAAGCCCTCAATATGAAACCATATTTTCAATTATAACAGTTTTTTTGTAAGTTTGTTTTTGTGTCTACTAAGTGTAACATTCTTAAAAAATGCCAAATGGATTTGTTTTCCTCATTTCTGCACGGCACATATGCTTTGACAGAGAATCAGCCTTAAACAGAAGGTCAAGCAGCAGAAGGAAAGGCTGGATTTGGTGGTTCCAAAGTCGAACCACAGCTTGTGTGATTTGCAGACAGTGAAAAAGCCAAGCTGTGGTACGTACATGGTGGTCAGTCTCTGCCGGTCCACAGAGATAGTCTGACAGGTGGAGTGCAGCTCCACTCGGGCCGTGGACTCTGTTGCATCCTTCACCACACCAATGTATCCTGGGAAACGGAGGCCAGAAGCGTCAGAACAAATGACAACCGAGAGCAGAACAGACGACGGGCGTCTCCCTTAGGCTGACCTTTGTAAGGACCCTGCGAGATGCGGACAGTTTGACCAATCAGCTCGTTGTCTCTGCGTCCTCGACCCCGACCGAACCCTCCTCCGCCTCCACCTCCTCTCTGCGGAGCGCCTGAAAGAAGACAGTGATGAAACGCTCCTTCGTTAAATCACAAATCTGATTAATAGGAGACTAAAAACAAAAAAATTTCAAAGCTGATCAAAAGCGTCTAAAAAGTCCCACATGTTGAGACTCTGTCCTGTTTATATCCATAGAAACACCCAAACAGAGGGTAACACAAACCATCTGGAGACACTTCTTGGGAGAACTATGTGGATGAAGCTAAAGCGACCCCCTGCTGGAGACGCACTGAACTGCAACGCCTCCACACACTTCTTAACTGATGTTAGAACAGCTTACAGTTAACACACCACTCTAGACTTTGGTTTTCAAAGATTAGCTGTTGAGTTTTATCATTTTATTCTGTCCCCAGAGGACTAAGGAAAACCTAGAGTTTATGTTTGATTCAGAATTAAGCAAACAATTTGCTGTGCTAGTCTGCCTCGGGTTCAGCCACCCACCTCCTCCGCCATGGTGCATGGGGCTGCTGATGCGAGGGCTCATCGGAGCGAAGCCGCCCACCGTGAAGTTGGTCACATCTCTTGGCTGAAAGCAGCAGAAGCATCGGAGGAAACAAAGTCAGGATCCTTTTTAAACTCAGGCAAAGTCAAGTTTAGCTTTGGGCTTTTTTAGGTTATTTGGCAGCATCTTGCTGAGCGGCGCAGTGAGGAGAAGAAGAAGGATTACTGCAGTCTCTTTCTACACAGTGAAACAAACAGCTGTGAGTTTTCAAACATGACCTCAGAGCTACATTTTCACATTCCCAGCTTCCTTTTTCTCCTCAGTGAAGCCTCAGCTCACGATGTGAATATCTGAGCTGCTCCGTGTCCTGCTTCCTGGTCTAATGAGGTGGAACGTCGAGATGTCACCTAATGTCACTGCATAAAATCAGCCGGTTGGTTCTCTGGACCTCAGAGGTTAGGGGACAGTGAAGGGCAGCGTACCTTGGAGCCTCCAGCCAGAACCAGGTGTCTGGTCTTGCAGACGAACATTCCTCCGTTCTCCACCAGTTTTTTGCAGTGCAGGAAGGCGAAGCCTCGGAAAAGGTGTCGGATTTCGCCCTCCCGGCCCTGGAAGGAGAGGAAGCTTTCAACATGGAGCCATCAGAACTGCTCTACAACAGCAGAACCGAAATGAAGAAACTGAAGGCTTGTTTTCAGATCAGCTAAAAGACTAATGAGTCGCTCAGATGCAGAACCAGGA
This sequence comes from Cyprinodon diabolis, assembly GCA_030533445.1. Lineage (NCBI taxonomy): Eukaryota > Metazoa > Chordata > Actinopteri > Cyprinodontiformes > Cyprinodontidae > Cyprinodon > Cyprinodon diabolis. The sequence goes on from CM060079.1 coordinate 40,624,799, forward strand.
AGAACTTGCTTACCGAGTGCGGCCCGTCGATCACCTTCACAATGTCCTTGACGTGGATGTTGTTCTGCTCGGAGTCCAGCGCCACGGCGAAGCGGTTGTCCTTCCTGCGGTTCACGGCCTGGTGGCGCACCGTCAGAACCTTCCCGTGCATGTTGAGAACCTGAGAGGCAGAGCCGTCACGCACTGTCTGCCTGTTCAAGCTAGAAAGCTGCCGGAGCGGGATAATACCTGGAATGTTTCCCTTTCCAGCCGAACAATGACGCCCACGGTCTGCGGGTCCAGCTGCACCAGCTCCCCCCACTCGTGCTGCCCCCCCACGTCCACGCCGGACGCCGTCTCAGAGCAGAGCTGCAGGTCTCTGGGTAACACCTTCAGCTGCGCGGCGCAGAGCGAGACGGAAGGTCAGGAAGGGTGAAGACAGCGAGGCAGACTGAGAATGTTGCCCTGGTCTCACCTCATGCATGGTCAGGTCGGAGAATAGGATGACGAAGTTCTCCTCCACGCGGACGATGAGGCCTGTGTCTCCCTCGTAACGCCCGGCGATCACCTTCACGTGGTCGCCCATCCGAAAATATTTCCTCAACTCGTGGGCCGGGAACTCCAAAGGATCCTGCTCAGGGAAACAGAGACAGAAATGAGCGAGAGGGAAACGGCGCCGTGCCGTGGCTGCCGATGGGGGTTCAGCACCTTCAGGTCTTCATGTTTGGGCATGATTGTGATCTTGTTGCCGTCCACGCTCAGGATTTTCCCCTGAAGGTTGATCAGCTCCCCTTCGCACACCTCCACGTTGTCACCGGCCTGCAGGTTGTGCTCGCGCTCCTTCCCTGCACACAAAGAGGGGAAAAATCTAAATGCTTTGTTCCGTTTTTGATCAGAACCTGTCATGGAAATCCTTCCAAGAGAAAACATCGGCCCACCTGACTCGGTGACCACCTCCAGGTCGATCCCCTCAGGCTGGTCCTCAAACTTCTCCAGCTCTGAAAGGGTGGGCTTCACTCCGTCTGTGATCTACCGGAAACAAAGCAGAACGGTGCGCTGAGGTTCGGCTCTGAGGAGCCGCAGCATCGGAGGGTTTGCGTTCTTGGACTCACCACGGCAGACATGGCAAAGCTTTTAAACAGGAATCCTTTGCGGCTGTATCGGTTCCCCTCAAAGATCATGAAGTCTCCATCGTGGCTGACCTCCCCCCCCAGAGATCTGAAAGAGTTCCTCACATTCAGCTCGGGCTTTAAAACCCGCTCAGCGTAAAACAGGAATGGATGCCGTACCTGATCTTCTCGGCGTCAAACAGTCGCTGTGGAGGCCTCTTGAACTTCTTCCGCTTAGCGAACCAATCTCTCTACAAACCAACACAGGTCTGAGTCAGAACCAGCTCCATGTCTCCACAGGGAGAAAAAAAACAACAGGAGGGTCAGTTTGTCCCACCAGACTCATCTTGGCCTTGATGCGGTCCAGGTCTATTCGAGGAATCATCTTCAGCGAGATGGTGTTCTGACTGGGCTCCACGTAGTCCACCTGGAGACACACAGGATCTACAGCGTCAGGCTGGGAGACACGCCAAATATCTCCAACAGATATTCATCATCCAACAAATGGCGATGGGCGACATATTCGTACAAATGAGGGCAAAAACAAGCATCAGAACACCCCTGGTTCTTTTTCTTTTTAAGTTTAAGTTTCCTCTCTATCTTATGAGACATTAATAGTTTTTCGATCGTTATTAATTTACTTATCTGAATACACATAATTGAACAGGGCTGAAAACTTTTTTCGATTAATATTCGGATAGACAAAGATTCCCCAAAGAAGAAGCATATTGACAGATGAAAATGTTTATATATATGTATAGTTACTGCTGTTTTACTGTTTTAGAGTCTGTATACTTCAGTTAACGATTTTTCGATTACTAAATCATAATAACATATAATCAATTAACCACTTTCCAGCGTTTTATTGTCATTATGCTGTCACAGGTACAGAGTAATGAACCGGGGAGCAGTGGTGGGTTAAGGGTTTTGCTCAGGGACCCAGCCAGTCGACTGTGGGGATTGAACCGGGTACTTGCAACCTTCTCAGAGCACAAGCGCACTGCTCCAACCACTAGGCCAACACTCCCCATATGCTTATAATGCTATATATCAGGCATCCCCAAACTGTGTCCTCAAGGCCCCCTGTCCTGCAGGTTTTAGAGGTTTCCTTGCTCCAGCACAGCTGATTTTTATTGAAAGCTGATTAACAGGCTTTTGGTCTACTGCAATCATTATAACCAGCTGTGCTGGAGCAAGGAAACCTCTAAAACCTGCAGGACAGGGGGCCTTGAGGACCGACTTTGGGAATGCCTGCATATAAATGCTAAACAAATAATCACAATTAATCCATTTAATTCTTTCAGCCCTAATTTGTTCTGTTAAAACCAAATCTGTAACAGATGGAGCGGCCTATAAACACATTTAGAAAAAAAACTGCCTCTCTCTGGTTTGGCTGTTTAAAAAAAAACAAAAAAAGAAAAGCAGCCAGTCTCTGGTCTCAGATCAGTTCTTTCTGTCTCAAGTTTCAGTAGATCCACCGTGCTGCTGCACAATGGAACCGGGGGGTGAAAAGCTGCAGCTGGATGTTTGTGTGTTCCTTTAAAGAAACGTAATTTTTGATTGTTGAGTTTTTGTATTTGGTCCAAAAAAGGAAGAAGGTAAAAAAAAGTTAGGGTAAAAAATGATTGGATGAATCTATCAACCACTGATTATAGACTTAGTTCTTCAACAATCGCCAATCCCTAAAACAGCAATGCTCGAACCGGCAGCTCCTCAACCGCTGCTGATGGATGGATGGATGGATGGGTGGATGTCCCAATAGAACTTTTATATTTCTGATACGATACTTTAGAGAATTGACTGATACCAATATTGACCCGATACGATATCAGCCTTAATCAAACCTGCTTTTATGACTTATTCTGTGCTGTAGAATATTAGAAAAAGGTTTCTATTAGCCCGACAATATCAGGGTTTTTAGATGCCGGCCGATATAATTCGCTATTAGATTTTTGGCTAATATCGCCGACCGTAAAGAAAAGACCAGGGAAGGATGGATCTCTGGCTTTTGTTTGCATCAGTCCTAATGAGCATGTGGAGATTTTTCCTAAACAATCAACCAGAACAGACACTGAAGTTCTGCATGCTCCTCAGAATGAGAGCAGGACTAAAGATCATTTCAGAAACATCTTTCCAAACAGAAGAGGACCATGCTGTCAGCGATTAGAAACATCTTCCTCCATCAGCGCGGGCGAGTCAGGCGTCCTACCGCCAGGATGGGCTCTCACCTGAGCGATGTCATCTTTGTACAGGCCTCTCTTGAGCCGGACCCAGGACTTGGGCTTCAGGTTGGTCACCTCCTTGACCACCTTCAGGACATCCGTCATCTCTTTGATGGGAACCATCTGCTGGTTCCAGAAGCCCATCCTCAGGTTACCGATGCCCTCGATGGCGGCCTTGACGTGGGTCTGCTTGTACGACTCCACGTAGATGTAGCCTTTGACGTGATCGGGCGCCACCACAGACTTTATCTGGAGAGGCTGCGGACAGGAAAACCCACGCATTCCATTAACGACCAGGAAGCACCAATCCGAGCTCAGCTTGCAGTCAGGTGACACGTCAACGCTTACTGTGTCAGTAAACTGGTAGGCGATGAACTTCCGCATCAGAGCAATGGCCGTCGCTCTCTCCTCCCCAATCTGCAGACAGGAAACAGGTTTGATCGACTTCTTTCCCTTCCCTACTGATCTGCGTGTGTGGGTGTGATGGTGGGGGTGTGTGTAGGAGGGTTAGGGGTGTGTGTGTGATCATCCGTGTGTCTGTTTCCACACCTTACACTTCACAGTCCACAGATTTGGATCCCTGCACAGACAGGAGGAAACGGGATGAAAATCTTATGACATCAGCAAGAGTCTAGAAGTTGATTGGTCAAAGGAGTGTCTACATACTTGACTCCCGGAAGCAGCTGCTGCTGAGTGATGTCATCAGAAAGCTCCTCAGGACCTCGAGCGTAACTTTAAACCACACAAAAGAAGAAGATGAATGTTTGCTACCCATTTATTTAGCAGCCATGTGAAGAATACCCCATTTACACTACCCTTGAAAAACCGTGCAGAGACCGGTAACTGAGATAACTTATCGTGTGTAAATGGAAAGCAAACTGAACTGAACCGAGCTAGACACAACCGAGCCGCGCTAACTGCAGACCAGTTCCAGAGGTGGGCTCTGCTCAGTTTTTCCCTAGCTTGGTTCTCTGATAACAAGAGCGCATGAGCAGAACGTGTCATCTCCGTCTGGCTGCACATCCCGATTCACACTCCATTCCAGTAGTTGGCGGTAATGCCCCTCCAGAAGTTGCTTGCCAACCAACACAAAACAGAAGAAGAACAACTATAAACAACAATCGAAATCTTCTCTATGCAAAATTTTAAATAATGGCATTTTAAATAATAACAGCGAAGTACAGCATTAATAATCATGCATAACTTTCTGAATGTGACGGGCGCCGCCATTTCGATTTACTGAATTCCCTCCTTCTTCGTCTTCTTCTTCTTGGGTTTTATGGTAGTTGGCAAACAACTTTTGGTGCATTACCGCCACCAACTGCTTGATTTCCTCCTTCAATACTGGCAGTAATACCGCAGATCGTCACTAGGAGGCAAGGAGTTGAGGAACCAAGATACCGTGATGTGTAAACGGTCGTCAGAACCGAGCTCGGCCTGGTTAACTGATCCGAGCTCGGACCGGTCTCGGCATGGATCGGTTTTTCAAGGGTAGTGTAAACGGGATAGAAGTCTGCAAAAATTAAATCTACCAAGGGATGAAATGAGCTCTTCCATTAACCCTTTATAGAGCAAGTTACTCTTTCTGATCACTTGCATACCATTTACAAATGGAGTCCCCCCCGTCCCACAGTGAGGTCTAGAAGCACAAGATCTACAAACAACAAACAATGGCTGTACATCTTAATGTGGCATTTGACCAATTAGATCAGCCCTTGAATGATATATTACCTACACTGGAAAAAATGATCCAGAAACAAGTAAACATTTCTTAATTAAGTGTATTTACTAGGGCTGCAACAACGAATCGATAAAATCGACTTTTAAAACCGTTGGCAACGAATTTCATCATCGATTAGTTGTGTCGCGCGATTAATGCGTCATCCGCCGCCGTCGTCATTGCCGTAGGGCGCCTCCCCCATCCCAACTCCACTCCCGCAGGAGTCCCTCTCAGCGCTGCAGTCAGAGGATGTTTACCCTCAGCGTCCAGACTGCAAATGAAGCGCGCATGAGCCGGGATTGACGGCGCAAATTGATCACAATAATTAAAATAGCCTGCGCTTTGTAAAGTGAAAAAAGTCGTAACATGCAACTTTTGTCAAAACAAATGAACATGGCACGGAAGCACCGCTGTTATGATGCAGCACCTGAAAAGGAAACACGTTGGAGCCTTTGATGGCAGTGAAGAGAGCTGATCAGCAGGGTGAGCGGCCATGTTTGTTTGGTTTTAAAGTGGGGAAACGTAACGTTAGTTTCTCAGGTAGCTCATTTGATGCTTTCCTTACCTTGTTAGTAGGTTACAGACAGTGATAAGGTTGGCTACTTATTTTACTTTTAATTTCATTTGAATTAGCTTAAGCAGCGTTTATATTTTCTTTATAAATAAATTAACTTGCAAATTATGAGGGCAAGGCTTTTAAAGTTTAAATCTTCTGGCAAAGATAAAGTAAAGAAGATCCTGCAATTTATGGAAGTAAAGCAGAATAAAATCAAGGAAGATCAGTAATATGTCTATTAATTATATACCACATTCCCATGTAAATATCTGTCTTTGGAGGATGTGTTTTTTAGCACCCCTAGTTCTCTCATTTTTATTCCAAATACAATTTATAATTTGAATCACAGGGCTATTTTTATCTCTATGGTTAAGTATTTTCTCAAGTAGCAACTTTAACTGCTATACTTTCCTGTCTTAAAAGGCAGAACTCTTCTAGTCTAAAAAAACTCATTTGTTGAAATGGGGGGGCCTATTGTTTGAGCCCCTAAGGGGCTTTTAAAAACAAAAATGTCCTTTTTTGCGCTTTATGAAACAAAGTACCCTATATTTTGTGGATGTACAGCTACATTTCTCATGTAAGTTTGCGTAGTTTTAACACAAACATTTATTTTTCATATTGCACCAGTACAGTTAATGAGCAACCTGTACTTGTGTGCTTGTTTGTTCTGTCTAAAATGTTTATTTTGGAATAAAGAGGTTAGTATAAAAAATATTTTTGATCTGATTCATCGATTAATCGAAAAAATAATCGGCCGATTCATCGATTTTTAAAATAATCGTTAGTTGCAGCCCTAGTATTTACCCTTAACTTAAGTAGGTAAATAAGATAGTTCACCAATTATTTAGTTTTTAATTATTAGTATTTTTACTCTTAAAATAAGATAATTAGATAATATTCACTTGAAATAAGACAATGCAATTGTGTTTTCTTATTTAAAATCTAAATTGTCTTGTTCCATTGGCAAAATGTCCCTTTTTATCTCAATTCAAGAACAAATGCACTCACTATAAGAAAAAATGACTTCGTTTTTTCCGGTGTACTTTAAATTAAGTCAAGAAGAAAAGGTCAAAAGCTAAAGTAAAGTAAAAAAAGTTAAGTTGAAAAGTTAATAAGCCTAGTAAATAATTATATTTAGGTTTATAAACTAAAAAAGTAAGTGACAGTATCAGCATTAATGTCTCTAAGGTTATGTTGAAAAACAAATGCGTTTCTTTCACTCTGAGTGTTTTTTATGAATTTCCTACAGACACACTTTAGTTGTTTTTCTTAATATATTCGGGTGAGTTGGTGTTTCTTGTTATTACATTGACATTAATTTTTGCCATCAAAATAGCCATAATTTTTGAATGTTACAAAGGTAAAAAGGTCTTGTCCTGGATTCCGATAACACTGTTGGCTTGAAATTTGGATTTTCAAAGTATTTCACTGAGGGCGCTATAAAGGGTTAACTACCTTTCTTTGTATGAATAAGATTAATTTTGAAAAATTAAATAAAGTTAAAAACTCTCCAGCTTTAAAAGGGATTTAAACTGTTTTTTTTTTATAGCTTCAATCTCTTGGGTTAAATGATCAATGGTGTCTCCATGGTGACAGGAGGAAAAGTCAGACGGTGACACCAGGACAGCAGGGGCTTGAATTCTCTGGCCTGGGTCACTCTTTAATTCTATTCAGAAAACTTTTATTTAATCAGAAAGAGCTTGAGTGGAATAAAAGGAACTGGATCCCTCTGCGGTTCCAATTCCGAAGTCGGGTTTATTCAAAAGGTCAAATATGTTTGTTTAAACCAATCTAGGTTTTCTCAAACAATAGAAACAAGATGCTGAGATGACAATGTTGAGACGCTCGGTTTATCCGAGTCCTTCTACGGGTCAGGCTGTGATACTCACTGCTCTCCCACTGATGACTTGGCGTATTTCCTCATGTAGTATTCACCCAGCGCCTCCTCCCTGGAGTCTCTGAAACACACACACATCGGCCATGAAATCCCAATCTGATTGACAACAGAACTGTTATTGCCATTATTTGGACTCCCACTGAGAAAACAGGCCTTCCAAAAATTAATTTCCTGCGCTTCAATTAAGCCAAACTCTCCTATTACCCCTGCAACTATATGAGAAGATGCTTTATAGGAGCTGGACCTTTTTTTTTTTTTTTACATAAATGAGTCAATCATCTCCTCCACAGCCAGCTGCAGATGGTTCAGGGTCAGAGGGTGTTAGAACTCACAGCACTGGGCAGCAATGTTTACACATTTGCAGAAAAATAACCGGTTTTTGAGATGAAAAGCTAGAAAATGAAAAGCAGATCAAGCTCTCGCCTCATCGTTAACATCATTACCAGGCTGAGTTCCATCTCTGCGTGAGGACTGGGGGGAATGAAAGTCTTCAGCAGATGGCCGCTCACACTGAGCCCGGTTCTGTTGGAGGTTTCTTCCTGTTAAAAGGGAGTTTTCCTCTCCACTGTCGCTACAAGCATGCTTAGTGTGAGGGATTGCTGAAGAGTCAATGAGTCAATGCAATAAACTGGTTTTCCTTAGATAGAAAACTTTGAATCAGTTTAACTGAACGATCTGGTGAACTGTAAAGTGCCTTGAAATGACGTGTGTTGTGAATTGGGGTTAAATAAATAAACTAAAATGTATTGAATTTGGTTTTGCACTCCTAAGTACCTTAGTGGGCTGGTTATATCGGATTCCTCCACCTCTTTCTTTTCTCATTTCCCTTTTTATGTTCCCATTTTAGTCTGTGGTTGTTCCTGAAAAGTAATTTTTAACATAAAAGTATCAAACACGAGCAGCGGTTCTGGTCTTGGATCTCTGAGCCGTCTTTCTATTCCTGACTGTTGGATCATGACCTCTGACCTTAACAAGGAGGCCTGCAGAGCTTTATGCTGCGTTCACACCTGACGCAGCAGGCGCAGTAGAAGCAGCTAGTTTACATGCAAAGTCAATGGTTGACCACGTCAAAGCGCAGCAAAATGTCCTGCAGCGTGTTTTGAGCAGCAGGCGCAGTAGAAGCAGCTAGTTTACATGCAAAGTCAATGGTTGACCACGTCAAAGCGCAGCAAAATGTCCTGCAGCGTGTTTTGAGCAGCAGGCGCAGTAGAAGCAGCTAGTTTACATGCAAAGTCAATGGTTGACCACGTCAAAGCGCAGCAAAATGTCCTGCAGCGTGTTTTGAGCAGCAGGCGCAGCTCGTTTAAGCATCTAACGCGCGCGCACGCCGCTGCTGCTCGAGTTGGAAAAATTTAACTTTTGCTGCTCGACGTGCCGCATCAACCAATCAGAGAAGCTGATCTAGGAGCTGGCAGGGAGAGAGACACATCGCTGATGACACAGAGCGCTAGCATCACTCCTCTGAAACAGTTTATTAACGCCTAAATTAACTTAAAATGCTGAAATCTGCCGGCAGAATATGTTCGCTTTATTATCCTGGTGCCTGCAGTTTGGATTATGTACATGAAAACCGCCTTCCAGCCGCCGCAGAAAACTGCGATGAGGAGACCGGGCCATAGGCTGCTGTTGAATGGGATTCCTACTGACAGTTCACCGATGGTATGTGGGGGTCTGAGCGGCTCCGACAGAAAAATTATTGGAAGGCAGAATGGTAATCTGAATGAAATGACTGCAATGATGAAGTTTTCAGGTGGATTTTCTCATTTAAAAACATATTAAAACTACTTTATTCCCACTGATCACAGCAAATATAGCTGCAAGACAAAGAAAAGATAGAGTAGCTCCGCCCAACGCGCATCAGACCCACTTTTGCACCGCGCAGCCAGAGCAGCAAAGATGCTTCAGCCGTGCGACAGAACCAACTGGTACAAACAGCAAAAATGAAGCAGCAGACGCGATTTTCCTGCTCCTGCTGTGAACGTAGCATTAGATGTTGTTCTGAGACCTCAAGTAATTCTAGTCTCTTCGGGGGTTTCTCTGTGTGGATCCTGGTTCTCTGAAGTCCAAATGTCTTCCTCTATATCAGTTATGTCAAAGTCAAGGCCCGCAAATTGTTAATCTGTGGCCCCCTGGATGATATTTAATCACCATTAGAATGGGCCCACAGGCCCCGGCCGTTTGTGTGCGCTGCTGTCACCTCGCGGGCTACCGTTGCATTGTGGGGAATTTAGTGTGGGTGCGGTTGTGTTGCACGCAACAACACTACATTCCTCTTTGCATGTTTGGATTGTTTTGGTTTTTACTTTTCCCCCTTTAACGATCCAAGCTGGGCCAAAGTATGTTGTCTAACGAGGCGGAGTGCACTAACTGCGCTGAACTGCTCTCCATCCAGGCTCCTTCTATTTTGGCTATAATCAGCCTCTGCTGACACCTGCGCGCAGCAGTTGCGCAGCGCAGTTAGTGCGCTCCGCCTCCTTATACAACCGAGTTCAGCCTACTGTGCTTGGAATGTTAAACCAAAACAATCCAAACATAATTTATAATGCATGCATGCACTTTCATTTATGTATATATCTGATCTAAAAGTATAATTATATAATAAAATTTTATTAAGAATATTGATATTTTGTTTTTAAAAAAAACAAAGTGTTATGTATTGGTTCAACAAGCTATGTTCATCTTAATATGTTATAAACATCTAACCAGTTCCGGCCCTCGGCTTTTAGCAAATTCGTTTTTTTGGCCCTCGGTGTATTTGACTTTGACATCCCTGCTGTAGATCTTCAGCTGTCAGAGAGGTTCTGTTTCTATATTTGTTCCACATTCAGGTCCAGTAACACCAGGATGGGTTTAGCTGCTGAGGCTGAGCTCAGGTCTCTTTTTTTATACAGTTTAATCAGGATCTACCAGGTGAGGTAGACTATTATCCAATGATCTGACACATTTAAGTGTAAAAACAACCCGACAAAGAGCAAACAGTTATTCAAACCACTAAACGATGGAGATGCATGTTCTACCTCCAGAGGTTCTGGAGTCGCCTGGATCCAGAATGATCTTCATCCAGAACCACATGGTCCAGGTTAGAAGCTGTGGAGAAACAGGGCAGGTGATTTTATCATTGACGTTCACCACAGCAGCGCACGGGGTGAATGTTTAAGATAAGAGGAATGCTCACCTTCAGCCTCTTCTGCTCAGGATCCATGAGGGAGGGAGGACCGGAGGAAGAGAGAAAACACGAGTCAACAGACTAGAACCATCAGAAAAAGGAAGGGTTGCAATGGAGGCAGGAAACAAGACGAAGCACAATGAATGGAAGACAACGTGGATAAGAGGGTGTGAGAGATGGCTGCAGCAGTGAGGATCTACGTGCTACCAAAGCATGTTAAACCAGGATGGAAGACTCTCATCCATGTTGGTGTTTAGGCACAACACTGCAGCTTCAAAATGTTTTCAAAGTTCTTCCTTCTGCTTAAACTGATCGAACAGAGAAAATCCTGTTCCAAACTGGAGCTCTGATGGGTTCCAGATGAACTCAACGAGAACCTTGAGACAAGCGGAGCTGATCAGCTTCAAAAGCTGGAAACAGTGATGTTTAACAATCATTAACATATAAAAAACAAACAAAACAAAAAAAAAAAACTTAGCAGCCACAACATTAGGAACACAGATCTAATTATAGCTAGCTCAAAACGCTGTGATGCTAAGGAGACTGAGGGAAGGTCAGGGAGGAAGGGCCTGAGTGGGACCGACCGACCTATTTAGAGACCAACCAAAGGACCTGGGTACTGGTGGGATTCTGGACATTGGGTCATAAAGGCAATGCTTTTAAAATCACAGAGCCTCTGGATGTTTGGTCACTTTAAGATCCCAAAAAAACCTGAGGACTTATGGGGTTTTATAAAGACCTAAAATGTCAGCCATACTGCAGGTCCTTATGGAGTCTCAAAACAGCTCCAGCTCAGTCAGACTGGATGGAGAAAATGTGCCACAGATAATTGCTAAGGATAGGTCTTTACTTTGACTAGGCCATTCTGAATCTACTTGGATCTAAGCTATCGTCCCACAGGACTGACTATTTAAGAGTAGTCATTGTTACAATAACTGTAAGGCAATCTCAGATATATGGAGGGCCAAAATACATTATGAAATACATAAACTGGGAAAGTAAACAAATGTACCATGAAATGATAAATATATAATTCATTCATTTATCTAAAACATGATTCAAATATTTAATTGTAAAGTCAGAACTTCATTCTGCTCTATAGTGAACCAGAGCTTCCTACCTAAGCTGTGCTGGGCTGTTCTGAGACCAGAACATCTGTACTTAGAGTCAGATTAAAATCAAACACAGCTGGACTCTGGGGACTGATTATGAGACATCTGGAAGCAGAGCTGACCCTGGGTTTCAGGGTTCAGCAGGATTTTTATGGGTGTCTTTTATCAGGGTTTATAAAGGAATGAGTAACTGTAATTTAGTGCTTTTTAATACTCTTGGAAATAATTTTAATGCGATAGACAATTACACATGACGAAATCGTTTTAATAAATTTTTTTTTTAAATGCCACGATAATCACATTTAATTTTAATGTCAATTAAGGCCTTATTTAAAAAAAAAATATTGAATGACCTTTAATGACCTGCAGAAAGCCTGTATGTGCTACACCCATAGCATTTGTCTGTTTCCCTGCACTAACTGAGCCCACTCCTTTTTCTTTCCATCTTTTCTCCATGATGTTTTCCTCCTTGTAAAGATCTCCCCTTAATGAGCAAACTGTCAGACTGATCCAGAGGCCGTTGCTCTGATCCTCCTTCAGCCGCGATAAGACAGCTATGCACCAGTGATGCTCTCTCCATCGGTTCGGAATGACAGACCCGCCGTTTAGGAATCCTTTCCATCATTCTTTCTTCATCCCTGCTTTCAAGGCTGCTGGGTTTGAAAGCAGGGTTGATTTCTATCCAACAGTGATTTGCTCATCTGTGTGCAAATAAGGATGTAAAAGTGTTCTGAGGTTGTTAGGCTTATTAGAAGGCAGCATTTCTGCTTAGTTTCAGTGTGATTTTGATAACTTTTAGGGTTTGTGCTCTAATGTTTTGGAAAAACGCTCATAAAAAATGAAAATAGTGACTTCAAGTCAGTGAGTAGTGACCTGCTATACTAAAGTACATTGGCTAGAACCCTGGAATGAAGGTATGGGGGGCTAAATATGAATGAATACCAATTGTTTTGTTAGATAAGGATGAAAACACATGCCTCCTCCACTCCATGGTTAAACAGCAGTTTGCAGAATAAGAGAACATCCCCCGGAGAAAAACAGCCTTTGGTCAGGCTGTCTTCTCCGTAAGAGCATCTCAGCAATGGAACACAGTGCCAGAAACCATCAGAGACTCTTTGTCATTCTCTTCATTCAAAAAGAATGCAAAAAAAAATGGCTTGTAGAGAGTCAAATTTGTGGGCACTAAGGTTTTCTGTGTGTATTTTAAATAATTAATAATTATTTTACATGAATTGTATTTCTTAACTATAATGTATTTTATGTAATTCGTATTGTAATTTTATCTTGTGATTTTATACATTTTTTTTTATACCTGGCTGGGGGACTACCGATGAAAATTAGCACTCCTTAGCTAACTCGGGTATATCTACATTGTTTCAATGTTGATTAATGTACACTGCCCCCTTTCAAATAAACAATAAATGAAATGAAAAGAAATGAAATGGAGGTGTTTGGTTGGGTGGTCAATAAATGTCAAAAAAAAAAGAAAAAGGTTTAGGAGGGATATTTTCTCTGTTGGATGTTCTTTCTACTGCAGAAACTTCTTCTAAACACGTCTATAAAATGTGAAACTAAGTTAAATCTTAAACTGGTCAAAATGTTGTGGCTGAAATAAAAACAATCTGTTAGTCTGCCTTTATTCTATATCCAGATTAAGGGAATTTCTTTAATGATCTCAGATGAAAAGTTAAAACCATAGGAGTTAGTTGACCACTGAAACATCTCAGCTCATCATCAGGCAGCAAAATGAGGAAAACAATGACATCAAGCCGTCTCCTCTCAGCCAATAGGAAGCCACAGTTTTCAAGAACGGGTTTCCCCCTCAGTGCCGTCTCACAGGTGGAGCTGGGCCGAGATGAGGTGACGTCGACATTAAGGGTTTTATTAAATGGATGACCATTTAAATGGATGATCCATTTACTTTTTAATGGGAGTCAATGACAAGAGAGCTTGAGCAGAATTACCGTTAACTGGAGGCCGCATGCATGACAGCGAGGGGCCGCCGCAGGGAAGAGAGAGTTCAGTTAGAGCACAGATCAGTCTGAGTCTTCAGAAAACATCAAAGGAAACAGCTTCACACAAAAACACACTTTAGAGAACGGTAGGAGCATTTACAGCGTATTAGGTAGACTGGGAGCCTAAAGGCAGAGAGCAGAACTAAACATGTGGTTCAATCTGGCCTTAATTAAACATAAAGAAGCATAACAGACCCCCACCTGTTACTGTGCATCATGATCAAAGTATAAGAATTTCTCAAACTTTTGAACAAACTGTCATTAAACACCGTTTCTCATCCCTTGGTTGACTTATGCTACGTTCATAGCGAACATGATTTGAGCAGCAGAAGCAGCAGGTTTACATGTAAACTCTGTAGTTGATGTGGATCCAGGTGCTTTTTTTTGTAATGGCACTAGTGGCTCTTTTTTCTGACAGTAGGCTGACAGGAAAGGGGAGATGAGAGAGATGGAGAGACATGCGGCAAAGGACCACAGGCTGGATTCGAACCTGCTTGCCCACGTCAAGGACTAAGGCCTCCGTACATGGGTCATGCACCCTAACCACTGCCGCACCTGCACGTCCGTGGATCCAGGCTCTTTAAAAGGACAGTGCATCTGAGCAGCTGAAGCAGCGCCTCATGAGCTTCTCTTTTTTCCCCAGCTTTTTTTAATGCCATTACATTGCTCCAAGTACAGAGCAACGAAATTCACTCACCCATCCTCTTATGGAGCAGTCGGCTGCAATTGTGTGGTACCTGGGGGAGCAGTTAAGAGTCTTTTTGCTCAGGGACCCAGAGTGGCAATGTGGGAGAGGGGCTTGAACTCACAGCCTCAGGATTTCAAGCTCTATGCCCAAACCACTAGGCCGCCACTTCCCCCATCTGAGGTGCGTGACGCGCTTCACAAGCAGCAGATGCTGGAGTTGGAAAAGTTGAACTTGATGCTCGACGCGCCACATCAACCAATCAGAGAAGCTGATCTGGGAGTTGGCAGGGAGACAGACACAGTGCTGCTGAGAGCTATGATCACTCCCTTGAAACTGTTTATTAACGCCTAAATTAACTTAAAATGTCAAAACCTGCCAGCAAAATAAGTTTGCTTATATTATTCTGGTACCTGCAGTTTGTACCACATACCTGAAAAATGCTAGCATCTACTTTGTAGGGGAAACTCCCCAGGAGGCGACTGGGCTGGAGGCAGCTGCTGCTGCTAGATTCTAGGGATCGGAATCGAAAACCGGATCCTGTTCAGAACCAGTTTTGTGTTTTCCAATTCCATGGCACCGTTTGGCAGCTCGCTTAACGATTCTCTTAACGATTCCAGGCAGCACCAGAGCCTGGTGCTGGGCAGCACGACATGTTTTTTACACAAGTTACACACACGGCATTCAGTAAGCAAGTACGACGTGACCAGGCGCAAGTCTAGAAAAGCAATAAAAAAGGCGCCCCATTGGGGAAAGCGATCGAAAGTTTGGCTTCATTTTAAGGAAGAGAAAGATGGCAACAAGGCGCCTTGCAATCCTTGCAAAGTGGCAATAACATGCAGAAACACCTGCGCACACAACATGGCATACATTTTAACGAATGCCGTATTTTTGATGCTTCCGGACAGAAGCTAAAAACGACCAGCATGGAAGGCAACTCTGGTGGTAAGCAGCTAGTTTTATATCACTGGCTGTGCTTAATGTGGTTCCTAGTAAATCATATGCCATTTCTGGAAATAAACCATTTTCCTACCTCTCTTTGGAGTTAATTCAGCCCTTCATTGCTAGCATGTTTAATTAGAACTAAAGGTAGCTGGAATTCTTACATGATTCTAGCTATTGCAATGGATGAAACGAAACATGCTACGAAGTTGCTCCGCAGTTCCGGGAACAAGAGTAAGATGAAGCTCATTTATTTAAATCAGGGGGAGGAGCTTATTTCCCGAAATTGTACAATGAAATTGATAAGGAATCGAATCGTTTCAGAGAATCGATAAGGGAATCAGAATCGCGAAAATCTCTTCAATTCGCAGCCCGACTTGTTCCCCAGTGGCAGCGCACCGCTGGTATGTGGGGGTCTGCACGGCTCCGACAGAGAAATAATATGTTAAAGCAGAATCGTAACCTAGATCAACTGACTGCCCAGATGAGGTTTTGAGGTGGACTTTTTCCACTTAAAACATATTAAAACTACTTTTTATCGATTTTTCACAGCAAATATAGCAAAGTCGCTCTCTGCCATTGAACACAGTAGTAGCAGAAGCATAAAACGCATCTGGACACTCTTTACTGGACACGCTTCAAGGGCATCACAGATGTCCTCGAGGCGCGTCGGACCTTCTTTGCTGCTCTAATCGTGTTTGTTTTGAACGTAACGCTCTTTTTGATGCAAACAGAAAGTCTGAGAAGTCTAACCTTTCTCCAGAATATCCTCCCCTCCTTCAGACCAGCGATCCTCATCCTCATCTTCATCATCCACATCTGTACAAAGACACGGAGGAGCAGGTGTATGTTAGAGCTTGGCCTTCAGAAAACAACACGACGACTGTCCACGTTAAAACAGAGGGAGGGTCGTCTCATCACACCAGCTTCATCCAGGATAAACCCTCCGTGTTTGGGCTTCTTCCTCGGCCGGTCCTCGTCTTCTTCATCCTCCTCTTCATCGTATTCCTCCTCATCCTCGTCAAGGTCCTCCCCCTCTTCCTCGGCTATTTTATCACTGCCGACGGGGCTGGCCGGCTCCTCCTGGCGGTGGGAGCCAACAACTTTAATGAACGCCTCAACATGAATGCCTCAACAAATAATAAACTTTAGGTCAAACCTGTTTTTGTTTTTTGTTGTGGTCCCACCCACCAAAAAATACTTTGTTACTTTTTTTATTTATAAACCATAAAACTCATAATAGCTAATCAGGTAAATTGGAAATCAACAACAACAAAAATTAAGTCATGCTTAAAAAAAAGAAACGTCCAGCTAATATAAAACTTTTCCTACAACATTTTTAATTTATCTGCTTTTATTGGATGATTACATCAACAGCAACGTTTCTGCTTCCAGAGAGAGAAAAAAGGCAAAAATTTTGACACGTTTATTGTGTTATAAGGCTTCACAAAACGCCCTAAAACAGCAAAGAGTTTAGATTTGGTTTGTTTACAAAAAACAAGCTGATAGAAGGAGCGTCTGAGTAAATAGTTTATACAGCAATCGAACATCTATACTGGTAGTTGGCTTTATAGTTATTGGGTGTGCATAGAATAATGACTATACAATAATGAAGAATTAAAAATGAAAGGATTTGAGATCCACTGGTAAGAACGTGCCTGTAGCATCTCATCAGCACCAGCTCACCTCATTCTCATCCACCTCCTCGGCCTCCCCGTCGCTGCTTCGTTCACTCTGGTTGTCCGAGAAGTCGCTGTCATCGCTGTCAGACATCTTGGTGTGACTAGAGACGACTCACATGGAGAGAACGTGACATTAAACATCCAAACCGAGCACAATAACTGCAAAAAACCACCCCAGCTAAGCTAACAAAGCATGCTAATCTGGTTAGCATGAAGATAACCAGCCTTATATAATAAATTAGCTGTCATATAAACCAACTGACACCCGCTTCTCACCTGGTTTTAAGCTTTGCTGTGGGTTTTATCCCAGTAAAAGACGAATAAAGCCAAACAACAACTATTTGAATCTGTGTGACGAGTCTGGATCTCCCGGAGAGCCGCGAGACTTCAGAAAACTGCGTATCAACTCTCGCGGGTTTTGAGTTGACGATAATAAAACAAAATAAAGAGGGCTCACTCTGCTGCTTTCTTTAGGTGTGAGAAACTGTGTAAAAAAGGACGTGTCTGACATTTCTACGGAACAGGATTAGGGCCACTAAAAAAATAAAAAAGTTAACTGATATTGTAAATATTATTTCAGTTTAATATGAGGAAAAAAAGAAAAAAAAAAAAAAAAAAATTTTGACTTTAATCTCAGAATTCTGAGAAAAAAAGTTAGAATTCTGACTTTTTTATATTATACTAAAAGAAAAGTTTAAAATCAGTTAACTTTTTTATATTTTTTCAGTGGCCCTAATCCTCTTCCGTACGTTTTACCATATATTGTCAGCATTTTCTTTTCCCCTGAACAACGGCATCTGGCTTTTAGCTTTACAGCATCATCTTTTACTGTTTTGATATAAATTTGTTCAGTAAACATTGATATATAAATTAAATTATAAACAAAAAGTCCATAAAACTATTTTTGGGACCTAATCCTGGAAATTAATTAGCTGTATTGAAATATATGCACTGAAAAAAGTCCCCTCAGAAACGGCATATATGGTGTTTTTGAAAACAAAAAAAGAAAAGTTGCCTTTTGCAAAGAAAAAAATAGAACAGAGGGTAAAACTGGAAAAGCAAACACAATTCTTATCATAATTAGTTCCGTTATTTCTAGCTGAATAGGTAGTATTCAAAGTAATAGCATGTTATATCAGAGTGCATACTCTGTCTGCACATATCTCTGTTACGCCGTGGCGTGCCTACACTGCTCTACCTCTGCGTCTGTGTAGAAACAGCCAATCCCGTGCTGCGTTAAAGGACAGTCAGTCAGCGTGGTTGTTATTGCTGCGTCTGTAGCGATAGTAGATCCCGTCTGGATAATCTCTCTGCGGCGTTGCCTGCTCGGATCCCCGGAGATGAACAGCGTAGGGGAGGCCTGCACGGACCTGAAGCGGGAGTACGACCAGTGCTTCAACCGCTGGTTCGCGGAGCATTTCCTCAAGGGGGACCGGAGCGGAGACCCATGCACCGAGACCTTCCGGAAGTACCAGCGCTGCGTGCAGAAGGCCATCAAGGAGAAGGACATCCCGATCGATGGGGTGGAGTTCATGGGGCCCAACAAGGACAAACCTGACAGCTGATGGACGGCTCTGGGTCTGGTCCCGGGCCCTGAGGCCTGGATCGCTGCCAGCCGCAGGGAGCTTTGAACTGAGTCAAACAGCGGGCCCTGAAGTGGTTCTGCAGCAGGCCTGCTCAGACAGATTGGAGCTGAACTCTGTTGCTGCTCTGAACTGCAGCTCATTGTGACACTTTGTTTAAAGTAAATAATGAGACGCAGCTTTCATTACTCGTCCAGATTTTTGCGACTAACCCTGGAATCAGATACAGGAAACTGACAAATAATGTATCTGAGCCATCCAAAATATCTGACTGTTTCTCTGGTTGATTGAATTAAATCCTAAAGAAAAAAATAGATATTTTTCAACTGAGTCACGCTGCACTTTGTGTTTTTATTGTTTCAGCCCCAACCCAAGCATTTAAACCCTCATTCATTCACACTCTGCTCAGCATGTTTATGAGGGAAATGTCTCGGTTAAAGATGGCAGCCAAAAGCCATCGTCTGACTCACTGCTCAGATGTGACATTAAAAGGAAATCAGTTATACTCTCATAATGAGATTTAAAAAAAAAAAAAAAAAAACATTTGTGGGAGACATGTACTAGAGACGGCAGCACAGGGTTAAATGTCTTCCTCTTTGTGCATGATTTTATACTTTAGTGGGCATTAAGTTTTCCAGAAAAAAATCCCTCCAGATCATGACTTCACAGGTTCTGTCCTCTTGGATTGGTTTTCCAAACTGAAATGTAAACATAAAGGTCTTGGAATGAAAATAAGAAACTGGTATTTTAAAGAGCTTTAATTGATTTCTGATGTCAGAAACTCCTTTAAGCTGACTTTGTTGACTTCAGGCTGGTTTACGCTCAGAAACCATGTTGTCTGCGTGTGTCGCAGTGAATGCAAATGTGCCCCCAACGCAGACACTGTGGTGCACATCTTCACACTCGTAAAGGCCAATTTATGCTTCTGACGCATAGCCTTTGCAAATCGTCAAATCTGTCTCCGTGTGCGACCATGCCCCCTGCTCAGAGGTTCTACAAGCGTCATCATACACCTCAAAAAATCCTGACTACACGTTGGACGGTCGCAAACCTGCACAGACCTCAAGCGGAAGTGCACAGACAAAAAGTAGCTGTGATTGGTCCTTGGTATGCCTTTCCGGCTCTCTGTGTGGTCGTCCTTCTCGATTCGGTGCCGGGGCACGCAATTTTTAAAAACCGAGGAACAACTAGAATGGAAAGCCATGACGAAAGGTTATTCAGTCTTTTTGCCAACTCCATTTACAGAACCTGTTCCTCTTCGATGTCTAGCAACTCTACATCCATCTCCCTGATCGTAATACCTTGCAGGCGCACCATTGTTGTTTTGGAAGATAAACACTCCCGTCGCCAAAGTTCTCGTGACCATCCGCCGCAGTTCTTGCAAGTCCTCCAATAGGCTTCCCCTTGCTATTTGGCGGGAAACTGCTGTGCGTCCCTAGAAATTCCAGACCGATGGTGCAGAAGCATACCAGCAAAACGGGTTCACGGCCAGATGCAAGTGACATTTGATGTGTGCGATTGCAGAAGTATAAACTGCCCTTAAGTGACTGCAGACAGTGCTGCAGACAGAAGGCCTCTGATTGGTCAAATCTACATCCGCTCTACATTATGCGTATTTCCTGTTTGGTACCTTACCGGCTTGTTTTGTTTGTATGACCTCCATTGTAAAAAATGACTCGTGACGATGTACCAGCTAGAAGAGCGAGGTGCGCAAGAATGCAGGGACCCTTTTTCCACCTCGATCCCTGCTCTTTTTCGCCCTTGTGTCCCTCCGTTGTCGCACAAACTTGCTGCCACACTCAAAAAATCTTAATCTAGGTAAGTCATTTTTTCCTAAAATAACTTAATTTGTTCTTCTATTGATGAGGTTTAAAGAGACATTTTGCCAATGGAAAAAGAGGATTTACACCTAAAATAAGAAAACACAATTGCACTGTCTTATTTCAAGTGCATATTATCTAATTATCTTATTTTAAGAGTAAAAATACTCATTCCATTGGTAAACTATCTCATTTACCTACTCAAATTGAAGGCTAAATACACTTAATTTAAGAAATCTTTACTTATTTCTAAATCGTTTTTCCAGTGCATTCCTCACCGCCTCGGCCGTATCTAGACCCACAGCTAGTTCCTGATTGTCCCTCTTGCATTGTGGTGTGGAATAACAGCTCAGACCACGCTTCAATATTGGGCATAAATCAAAAACATCTGCGACAGGCTCACTGCAACACACTGCTGCAGGAGGATAATTAGCCCTTCACTCAAGCTGTTATTAAATGAATGCAAGCCTCCTTATCTCCTCTTTCTGTCCTCATCTGCATCTGCTCAGCCTCTGCCTCACCTGGAGGAGTTGTGGTCCTGGGTGCTTGTTTTGGAGGATGAGGTGGATGTGTGATATTAATAATTTATCTTCTCCTTTCTGTGAGTCTTGAAGGTCTTTAAAAAGCCAACCAGGAGCCTGCTCCTTGTTATGGGAATTTGTTTATCAAAGGAAAATGATACAAATTCAAATAAGTCTTATCTTTTTATGTTTAATGAATTCATTTCAGTTTCAATTCAGTTTATTTATATAGCGTCCAATTCACAACACATGTCATCTCAAGGCACTTTAGTTATAATAATTATCCTAACACAGTTCACCAGATCATACAGTCAAATTGATTCAAAGTTTTCTATCAAAGGAAAACCAGTTGATTGCATCGACTCATTGCCTTGAATGCAATCCCTCACACTAAGCATGCTTGTAGCGACAGTGGAGAGGAAAAACTCCCTTTTAACAGGAAGAAACCTCCAGCAGAATCAGGCTCAGTGTGAGCGGCCATCTGCTGAGGCCGACTGGGGTTCAAGGAGACAGAAGCAGAGATATGAAAGGCAACTGTAAAAGGCCACGCTGTCCAGGAAACACACAGCCAGGCAGACGACCTTCGAGCCAACTCCCATGTCAGAGGACGAAGAGAGCATATTCCAAAAAAGTAAAAGAAACAAAACACTGGACTTTTATTTCCAAGTTTGAATATGTTTCACTTCCCATCCAGTAAGCTTTTTCCATTCAACTGTCTGAATTAGTGTTGAGTTCCAAGCCTTATAGAGTTGCCTAACACGGCCTTGTTATGGCTTAGAAAAAATTCAAATTGAACCAAAAGAACAGGTCTTCCCCTGAGGAATGGGGAGTCGTTAAGGTCTTTGTTAGCCTGGCTAAACAGGCGGGATGTCTTGGTCAGCTGCATGGCAATGAGGATTGAGCTGATAGCAGGAAGGCATCAACTCTATTGCTGCGTTGTAGGTTTTTGAGAGCTGAAACCTGAGTGCACCCTCTCTCTTGAAGGTTGGTTGACTCAGGGGGTGGAATCAGATTTCAGCTCTCAAAAACCCACAACTCAGCAATAGAGTTGATTCCTTCCTGCTATCATCTGAATCCTCATGTCCACGCAGGGGACCAAGACATCTCGCCTGTTTAGCCGAGCCAGCAATGATCCTAGCGAGTCCCCTTTTCAGAGGCATGGGCCAGTATCGGGTATTGCAGGCTAACGACTTCAACAGACCTGTTCTTCCGGTTCAATTTGCATGTTTTCTAAGCCATAACAATGCTTTGTTGGGCTATTCTATAAAGCTTGGAAATCAACACTCATCCATCCATCCATCCATCCATCCATCCATCCATCCTCTTCTGTCACACTTATGCCAAGCGAGGAGGCGAGGTGTGCTGGTGCCTATCTCCAGCTGTCTAAGGGCGAGAGGCGGGGTTCACCCTGGACAGGTCGCCAGTCCATCCCAGGGCAACACGGAGACAAACAAGACAACCATTCACTCACACACTCACACCTAATGAGAATTCAGAGAAGCCAGTTAACCTAACAGTCATGTTTTTGGACTGTGGGAGGAAGCCGGGGTACCCAGAGAGAACCCACACATGCACAGGGAGAACATGCAATCTCCATGCAGAAAGATCCCTCCACTGAGAAGCCCCATCTTCTTTTATTAGGCAGGTAGAGAGAAATCAAGGTCTAGAGAGCTGAGAGGCAGGAAAAACATCTCTGTATATCTTAAATATCAGTTCCAGAGGATTCACACTCTTCCAGCCTTTATTATCTGAAGATTTGCTTAAGGATTTACTCTGTTGTTGCAGTTTTATTCTTAAAGGTGAAGAAATTGTACTTCATAAATAAAATTTATGACATAAATTTTAATTTTGAGGGATTTTTTTGGAAAAAAATCTGGATCATCTTTCCTTTTAGTTTAAAACTCTTGTTTAAGGTAATTTTATTTTATTAAAAAAAACACAAATTTGGGTAGTTTTAACTCTGCTTTAGACCTGACAGTCAAACAGATGCACTAAAACAGTATTATTGTTTATATTTTCAGTTGTAATTTCCCTAATAGTTTAGAGCTTCAAGCCGTTGCAAGCAACAACAGAAGGAATAAAAACTTAGATTTAGATCCAGATTATAGATAATTTAATGGACCTTATGATTTATGAAAATTGTTTCCATCGGCTGCACCAAACATTTCCTCTACCCAGCTGTACTGGATCCAGAAATTCCTACTGCTCATTAGCTTCTGGATATAATCCTAATCTGTGCATATGGTTTATTCTGTGAGGTCATTCTGGCTCATTTTCACACGTTTTACATGAACCTCAGTTCTAATTTTTAAGTCCATGATTTCAAATTAGATAACATGATGTAAAAAAGCGACTGCAATCCATATCTAGACTGTCATTATAGAGCTGGAGGTCAGATCAGCAGCTTCCCAGATAAACTCTCTGCAGACGGCAGCCTGGCAGTGTAAATGTGCTCACATGTCTGTTTTTAATGTGTCTTCTAACACAATAAATGATCAAACTGCATCTTTTAACAGCTCTGATCAAAGGTAGTTTATTTATTAACACCCTAAAAGATGTCAGCTCAATCTTTAAAGGCTGAAAAGATGGTTGTAAAAATTTGAATGTTGCTTAATACCAGCTGAAATATACAAGATACTTTTGGGATGATTCAAACAAGGAAAGTCAAGAAAATAAAATATAAAAAAACATTCCAGTCAGACCCAGAACAACAGGGGACGACTTTTAAAGAGGTTTTTATTAGAAACAGAATTTCTTTGGAAACAAAGGATATTCGGTATGTTTCCCAGCTGTGGTACAGACAGCGATCTGTTAGCCTCTCCCATATTCCCACTCACCCTGTTATTCATTTAACTCCCATAGGAAAGTCAGGGTCACCCTGGAAACCACAACATGTTGGAAGCATGTCAGGATTGAGCAAGCTGTGTTTTTTTTCATTGCACAAAGTTGTGTTGCTCACACTTGGGAGATAAAGTAGTTCTTTAGATCTGATCCATGATTGGCTCCAGAGAATCTCTATCCAACTTTCTCATCCGATTCTGCTCTGTGAACGAGTCGCATGGGAGAACCTTTGACATGCCGACTGATCTTGTGCTGGTCACTGGTCCCTCCAAAACATCCACTGAGCACTCCATTGGCACGGCCTCGGAAACAAACAGAACTACAACATTCATGGCCCAAACCTCTATTTTGACCTCTTGTTCCAGATCGAACACACCGAAGGACTTGTTCATCAGGCAGGTTGTCCTTGTTAAAAGTCTCCTTCCAAAAAAGATGTTCTTTGGGCAACCTAGATTTTCTCCCTTTAGCATTTCACAATATTCACCATTTGAAGAATATCTAAAAGTACTCCAAGGAACTTCCTTACATCTTTCTGCTCGAAGAGTTCACACTGCAAGCAACCTGATTCCGGCTGAGGAGGGAAAACAGACAGAGATGCAAAAGTTAAATAGGGAAGCATTAAAAAAAGCCCTGAAGAAAGGATGGTTATTGAAGCCACAATATTACCACAACGCCAGACCTCCACAACAAAGAAGTAGCTAAATAGAAAACTCCTACTCTTACATAATGGGTAAATATCAAAACTGTCTGTCAGTTCAAACTCACTCTCCCTCTAAACTGGAATAAAGAAAATAAGTCTTGGTTATATAACTGAGAGATTAATGTTCAGTTTTAGTCTTTTTATTATGCACATTTTAAACCAGAAACATAAATAACGGCCAAAAGACAGTTCAGCTCAGGACACCTGGAAACCAAAAGTCTTTTCTGCTTGAGAAAAATCATATAATACAACCACACTCAATGTTAGCTATATTAGCATGCTGAGTAATTTTTGCTCTTAATAATGCTTCAGATACATTTTTTCTCTCTTTTTCCGTCTTCTGTTCAAGCTCAAAACAAACATGAAGGTCTTGATTCGTCTCTGAGTTTATCCGACTCTCCAGAGTAGTATGTTCCACATTTTACAGGTTTGGAAGCCTGTTGCATAATACACCTGTTCCTGACTACAACTATTAAAATCTGGGACGACTCCATCCAGAGAGACCCCCAGTCTCCAGATAGCCCCATCTTCCTCACCACAGTCTAATTATTCATCCTCTGCCTTCTGCACTGCTGCTACAAGACCTGGAAATGAGCTCAAGATGGTCTTCATTTTCATTAGGGATCAACATCAAGTAATTTTCCAAGTCTTGATACCTGTTTTTTCTGGCTGATCTTTAATAAAAGCTTTGACAGGCTGTGACCTGCTGCTGGAAGAATGCAAATTGATGGAAATATCTGTAAGTGTAACGAGACCCCAGGATCCCCAGCACTCAGTGTCTGGGTGTGCTGTCAATGGATAGGCTTAGGTATATATTGGCAATGATTAGATTTCAGGGTCGGTACGTACATTGGGTATTTACTGGTAATGGTTAGGGTTGGGTA
The DNA here is from genome assembly GCA_030533445.1 of Cyprinodon diabolis. Lineage (NCBI taxonomy): Eukaryota > Metazoa > Chordata > Actinopteri > Cyprinodontiformes > Cyprinodontidae > Cyprinodon > Cyprinodon diabolis. The sequence goes on from CM060079.1 coordinate 40,650,233, forward strand.
TGTACCAGTAATGGTTAGGGTTGGGTATGTACAGGTAAGGGTTATAGGTGGGTATGTACCAGTAAAGGTTAGGGTTGGGTATATAATGGTAATTGGTTAGGATTGGGTATGTAATTGTAAGGGTTAAGGTTGGGTATGCACCAGTAACGGCTAGGGTTGGGTATGTACCAGTAAGAGTTATGGTTGGTTATATACTGGTAATAGTTATGCTTGGGTATATAATGGTAATGGCTAGGGTTGGGTATCTACCAGTAATGGTCAGGGTTGGGTATGTACAGGTAAGGGTTATAGGTGGGTATGTACCAGTAAAGGTTAGGGTTGGGTATATAATGGTAATTGGTTAGGATTGGGTATGTAATTGTAAGGGTTAAGGTTGGGTATGCACCAGTAACGGCTAGGGTTGGGTATGTACCAGTAAGAGTTATGGTTGGTTATATACTGGTAATAGTTATGCTTGGGTATATAATGGTAATGGCTAGGGTTGGGTATCTACCAGTAATGGTCAGGGTTGGGTATGTACAGGTAAGGGTTATAGGTGGGTATGTACCAGTAAAGGTTAGGGTTGGGTATATAATGGTAATTGGTTAGGATTGGGTATGTAATTGTAAGGGTTAAGGTTGGGTATGCACCAGTAACGGCTAGGGTTGGGTATGTACCAGTAAAAGTTATGGTTGGTTATATACTGGTAATAGTTATGCTTGGGTATATAATGGTAATGGCTAGGGTTGGGTATCTACCAGTAATGGTCAGGGTTGGGTATGTACAGGTAAGGGTTATAGGTGGGTATGTACCAGTAAAGGTTAGGGTTGGGTATATAATGGTAATTGGTTAGGATTGGGTATGTAATTGTAAGGGTTAAGGTTGGGTATGCACCAGTAACGGCTAGGGTTGGGTATGTACCAGTAAGAGTTATGGTTGGTTATATACTGGTAATAGTTATGCTTGGGTATATAATGGTAATGGCTAGGGTTGGGTATCTACCAGTAATGGTCAGGGTTGGGTATGTACTGGTAAGGGTTATGGTTGGGGATGTACTGATAATTAAAAATTGTGAATTTGTTCTGGTAATGGCCAGAGGTGGATGAAGTACTCAGCTATAGTACTGGAGTAAAATTATTGATACTGATGGTCAAATCTTATTCAAACACAAGTAAAAGGATTTCCCTCCTATTGGAATTTTAAATAGAATTGCAGGTTTAATTATGGAATATAAGGTATTTGTTACAAATTAAAAAAATCAATAATTAGGCACCCCAAATCTCATTTTAAGTGAGGTGGGGTTCTTCTCCTGAAGTCGATCACCATCTCCTTGGTCTTACTGGTGTAAAGACACAGGTGGTTCTTCTCACACCAGTCCACAAAGTTCCTGATGACAAATCGATACTCCAGCTTGTTCCTCTCAGAAACAGCTTACAATGGTCGAGCCATCGGAGAACTTCTGAAGATGGCAGCTGTCTGTGTTGTAGGTAAAGTCCGGGGTATAGAATGTTAAGAGGAACAGAGACAGAACAGTGCCCTGGGGGATCCCGGTACGGCAGACTGCCACCTCTGACTGACAGCCGTGCTGCCACATGTGATGAGGGCGTTTGGTGCGGTAGTTGATGGTTCAGGCAGCAAAATGTCTGTCCACTCCAGCATCCTCCAGCTTCCCCCTCAGCATCTCTGGTCTGATGGTGTTGAAAGCGCTGGAAAAGTCAAAGTACATGACTCTACTGAGCTCCAGGTGGGTGAACACCCGCTGCAACAGGTAGGTGATGGCATCCTGCACTCCGATGTCAAGTTGGTAGGCAAACTGCAGTGGGTCCAGGGTGGGACTCGCCATGGTCCATAATCTTACCAAACGTTCACTGACCAATTCTGCACTATTGTCCTTCTCACCTCTGGTATGTAATGGGGGAGCAGGTAAACAAGATCATGATCCGAGAGTCCTAGTGGTGGGAGGGGGGTGGAGGTGTAGGCGTCTTTAATGTTTGCATTAAAAAATGTCCAGGGTTTTATTGTCCGTTGTTTTACAGTTGACGTACTGGGTGAGCGTGGGGAGGGTGGAATCGGTGGAGACTCGATTGAAGCTCCCACTGATGAGCAGTAGCGAGCTCGGGTGCTGTGTTTGCTGCCTGGCCACGGCGCCGTGGATTCGCTCGCATGCAGCAGTGACGTCTGCGGAGGGGGGGTGTGTAAACACAGAGCACGTTCGTGCTCCCAAACTTTCGTGGACAATAGTATGATCTCAGGCTCACCATGAGTAGCTCCACCTCTGGGAAGCATATCTGTTCCTTCACTTAAACATAAGCCTCTCATTCACAAACATCGCCAGCCTCCCTCCTCTCCTTTTTCCACTCTCTGCTAAAATACAGTAAAATACTTCGCAGATTAGTCTAAAGCCGTCCAGGAAAACCACTAATTCCGGGACAAATACATCTAACCACGTCTCAGTGAAGCACATGATACTAGCGTCGCTGTACCTCCTTTGGTAGTGGGTTTAAGCTGCAAGCTCCTCAGTCTTGTTGTGGATAGATCTTACATTTCCCATGACAACCAATGGTAAATATATTTTCCTCTGCTTTGTCCTGCCACCCCTGCATTCTCAGTTTTTGTCCTTATTTTTGCATGGATGTCTTGTCTCGCAGCATGACAGGGAGCAGGGCTGCTGCGCATAGAGTCAGGTGGTTCCGTGTGTAGATAATAGGGTGTTTGGATTCGTGGACAAAGGGGTCTCCCATTGCCAGTGTTGGGCAAGCTACTTGTCCAGTGTAGTGAGCTAAGCTATCAGTTACTCAACAATAAATTAAGCTTAACTACACAAAAGCTACCACCTAAAGAATTATAGCAAGCTAAGTTACACTAATGTGTTAAAAGTAGCTTAACTACATCAGAAGCTACTTAACGTTGTACCAACCTAATATCAATTCAAAATGAGTCTGATGCACTGGTTAAAACATTTATTAAAGATCAGCCAATGAAATAACACAGTGTAAAAATTGCTTTATGATCAGCATAATAAAAAAAACTAAAGTATTTACTAGTAGACAAAAAAATAAACAATCTGCTGTTATTAGAACCAAATTAAAGGTACTGTGTAGTGTTCTACACATGTAGACATGGCTATGGGTTTATATTCAATGGACATCTCTAGGGAAAAGAAAACCCTACAAAAGGCATCTTATTTCTTTAGGGTCTCCCTTAGAGAAAACTTCTTCAGACCTCAATTAAACAGTCGATTCAAGAAACAAATGAAAGTTTACAAAAAAGGTGAAAAAATAAAGAAGCTAATTAAGAGATATATATACATTTATGTCTCACTGTATAATTTAACTTCTACCTACATATTTATTCATTGTATTTTGGGGGGTAATTAATTGAATGCTTATTTATTTATTGAGCATGTATTTATTTATGTATTTATTTTTATACATGGGAGAGCTGTTCCTCCATACCTAAAAAATCTTATCTGTGCAAATAAGCCTTAAAACAGATTTATGTAAACATCCTGTCTGGTAAATTTGGCCATTAAAATACAATATCTAAGTTTCACTATTGCTCTCTAATGAGAATATCTTAGTGGCACTCATCAGATTTAACTATCTGGAAATTAAAGGCACCAATAAAGTTAAAGCTGATATATTTTTCTCATTTTTATTTCAAAAAATTGACTGCAGTTGCTTGTTTTAATGAGTGTTTGGCTATGTAAAACAAATGGCTAGTCTTGGCCACATGAGCTCTCTATGGCCAAGAACTTTGAACACGTACTTTTATCAGAGGATTCAACAAGTTTCAAAATCTCTGAAGATAAGGCGCTCTGCTCCTGTCTCCTCCTCCATCCTGTGTGTGTGGCTCTGTGTGTCTGCGTGTGTCTGTGGGTGTCATTCTTTGAGTTCCACTGCCGTGCGCATGTTTCGTAGACACAGACAGGAGAGGCAGAACAGAAGCTCATGCGTGAATGTCCAGCAAATAACTCCGATTGTTGTTTCAAAAATAGAAAACCTGCTTTCATTACTTAGTTATACCCTGGATGTTGTAGCGTTTGTGGACGCTACGTCGCTACTTGATAAAAATAATAACGTCACTACTGTAAAGTTACTTGATAAATAAAGCAGCGACGCTACCGTCAAGCTACTGGAAAATGTAGTTAAACTAATAGCTTCGCTACATGTAGCGGCGCTACTGCCCATCACTGCCCATTGCAGCATCAAAAAGTGCAGAAAGTCGGAGAAAGCTCAACACCTTAGTCTCAGAAGTTGACTTCCTCCATGCGCATATGTTTAGAATTTCAGATAAGGTATTCACCAATAGAAAAACCATTCCAAAAAAACAATATAAAATAGGGAAGATAGGAAAGGAGAGCATGGAGCTGAGATAACAGGCTGCTGCATGCTCAGCACCATCTTGGTTCGAGCTCAGAAAGCAACTCTGATTGACAATAACTTTCACATGCTGTTGTGCAAATAGAATAGACAATGGGTGGAAATGATTGACCATTGGAAAAACACACTCAATAAAGGAGTGGTTCTGTACTTTGGGACCACAGACCTCTTAGCACCTATGCCTTCTGGCTGATGTTTTGGTCATTTTGAATGTTGGTGGTGCTTTCACGCTCGTAGTAGCATGAGACGGACTCTACAGCGTACACAAATGGCTCAGGTAGTGCTGCTCATCGAGGATGGCACATCAATGTGAGCTGGGGCGAGAAGATTTGCTGTGTCTGTAAGCGTAGTGTCCAGAGGCTGGAGGCGCTACCAGGAGACAGGCAGTACACCAGGAGACATGGGGGAGGCAGTAGGAGGGCAACAACCCAGCAGCTGGACCACTACCTCTGGATTTGTGCAATGAGGAACAGGAGGAGCACTGCCCGAGCCCTGCACAATGACTTCCAGTAGGCCACAAATATGCATTTGTCTTCACAAATGGTTAGAAACTGACTCTATAAGTATGATATGAGGGCCTGACAAAGATGGAGGTTGTGCTCACAGCTCAACACCATGCAGGACATAAAAAGATTGGCAAATTTTCAACTATCACCCTGTGTATTCTTCACAGATGAAAGCGAGTTTCCACTGAGCACATGTGACAGACATGACAGAGTCTGGAGACACCGTGGTATGGCGTTTGGCTGCCTGCAACAGCCTTTAACATGACCGGTTTGGCAGTGGGCCAGTAATTGCGTGGAGTGGCATTTCTTTGCAGAGCCACACACCCCTCCTTGTGCTCGCCAGAGGTAGCATGACTGCCATTAGGTACTGAGGTGAGAACCTCAGACCCCTTGTGACCATATGCTGGTGCAGTTGGCCCTGGGTGCCTCCTTATGCTAGACCTGATGTGGCTGGAGTGTGTCAGCAGTTCCTACAAGATGAAGGTGAAGCTATGGACTGACCCACCCGTCCATAGTCCATGCCAATTGCGTTTCATTTTATTGTGTGGGTGATTGATGATTTAGTGGCTGTTTGCTTTATTGTGATTGAGGCTGGTTGTACAGTCAATCAAATGCTCCTGGCTGATTAAATTTTTCCTTCTTTGCTTTGCTGGCTTATTGGAATCAGTCAACCCTCCTCTCTTTCACACGGCACTTAGACTTTTTGGTAGCTGATTGGCTCTGTTAATTTGGTTGGATTGTCACTCCTCCCTTTCCTGCCTGCGAAGGTTATTTGGTGGTGTGGTTGATTTCAAAGGCTGCATCCTCCAAGTTCTGTGAAAATAAGGAGGCCAGAAGAGTATCAGGTCCAGCCTACTCCGGCTTGCACCGCCACCTTTCACCACCGGAATCAGATTTATAGTCCTCACACTGCAGAGATATTGGAATCAGTGCTTCAATTAAAAAAGTTAAAAAACAAACCACTGGAATTTGTTTTCTATGTTTGAAGATGTTTTGCTTCCCACCCATGAAGCTTTCTCAATTCAAAATGTCTGGAGTATGGTTTGAGTTCCAGGCTTATAGAGTGGTACAAACAAAAGCCTTTTTATGTCTTAGAAAACATGCAAACTGAACCAAATAACAGGTCCACCCCTTAGTAATGGGGAGTTGTTAAAGGAATAGTACACCCAAAACATGATTAGCCTTCATTTTCTACTCACCCCCATGCTGAACAACACTCTGGAGTACTTTTTTGATATCTCAAATGCATCTGGAGATCTGGGAGGCTTCTTGCTGTCTGCTGACATTCAAATAATGGAGGTCTATGGCGCCCAAGGCAGAAAGGACCATAAAAGTCCACAAAAAACGTGTCAATATTCCTCCATACTGCATGAATTAGTTTTTCTAGATCCTTTTTGGACATTAGGCGCTTATTTCTGGAAATATTTTCGGTCTAAGAAAGGCTGAGTTAATAACTACTTGCCATGTGCCTCTGAAAGTTCAGGTCTGAGTCCATCATGACACCAAGATTTCGGCAATAATCAGTGGTTTCTAGCTGTAGTAGTGGAAGCTGTGACTAAACTCTGATCTCTCCTCCTTTTGTCCAAAAATGATTATTTCAGAACAACATTAATTTGCAGTTAGGGGTTTCGTCGTACGTCGTGTGAGCTCACAGCTCACAATTTATGTTCGGCCTGACCCTCTCATCCGATCTACCTGCTCACACTGTACAACTAAAAACCACATCGGACTCACTTTCAGCCTGATCGTGGGTCGTGAGTCGTGTAGTATACAAGGGGTCTCCCACGATCACCTCCTGATCCAGAATCGTGAGGTCAGGAGGAAACCAAACATGTTTGATTTTCTCCCCGACCGTCTGCGGCAAATCGCTCAGGGCGCAAACAAGGATTCTTCTTTTTATTCTTTCTCTCAGATGTAAACACAGCAGCGTGGCAGGGATGCAATGTGAAATGCAGTTCTTTCTGTCAATCTGACAGAAAGGGCTTTCAGCAAAGAATTGCACAAATTGCCAAGGCAGCATGTTTCACTATAGTGAGCTAAATATTCCCCATCTATTTGTTTGGCTTCCTCATGACAGCGTCGGGCCGAACATAAATCGCGAGCTGTCAACTCACACTGTACGACTAAACCCTGCAATTAGTCGTACAGTGTGCGCAGAAGTTGTGTGCAATGACTATAAAAATCGCAGACTAAGGTACTTCAAAACCTTTGTAACCTTTGTTGTTATTCTAATTCAGTTTTTAATGTCAGACCTTTACATTTAATTTAGAAAATAAAAACACAATAAATCTGTGTGTTAATACGTTTTATTGCTCTGTAAAGATTTAATGAACTATCATCACTACTAAATAAAAGCAAAAACTGTTTATTTTACAGCTTGTTTTTACAGCTTTAATCTTTGAAATGAATTGCATCTGTTCATGTGTGATGCTCCAGGGCTGTTTAAGAATGAGAATGAGATCATTCTCACTGAGCTATTTTGTTTCTCCAGCTCTGAGTCAGAATTTCTGAATTTCTTCTAAAGTTGTTTTTGTCTTCCTGCAGGCTCAGATTTTGAGACTGTCATGATGTCATAGCGGCTGCTTTAATAAGGGCATTATAACTAATGAACAGCACCTTGATCAACAGATTTTTCTGTTAGTCTGTGAGGAAACATCAGAGATGTATGAGGGGGAAATCTGATCCCTTGACATCCGAAGTAGAGAAACACAGACATGTTTCTGTGGATGACCTGCATTCCTGCAGCAAACGTAGATTATCTGTAAATCTGCAGCAGGGATGTACAGGAAATAGCCGGTGTTCTGTCAGACCAGCATACCTTTAGTCAATATCAGTTTTCCCTTTAGTTTATCTCTTTAGTTTCTCTTTAGATAATCCCTTTTGTTTTGTACGAAAAATAAACTTTAAAAAAACCTGGACAGGCCCTTTAGTCATGTACAGAAAAACTATTTTATTACTTACTTTTTTTTGTTTTTGAAGCAAATGGTGATCTGACCTTTGTTTTTCCATACAAAAATAAAGGGATAAACGCAAATCTGACGTCCTTTGCATGTTTATTGACTATGGGTATGCTCCTCTGACAGAACACTGACCTGAGCAGAAATATTCTCAGTGTGGGCTGGGGTTTGTTTATCCACTCAATATTGTAGAAAAAATGAAACACTTTCCCAAGCTTGCCTGTTGCATTGAAGTAAAAGTTTGGATCTACACATTTCAGATGTTTTAAAAGCTTTTATGGGGAGATAAATCAGGTTTATGCAATTCCTCAAGGCCTACTAGACATCAGCTCAACGCCAGGCACTGATCGATAATGATCGCCTGCTGCTTTCAACAAACATGAACAAAGAAAAGTTTAAACATTCGAATAATATCCTTCCAGCTGGATCTTCTTTGGGCCAATCTGTGAACAGCAACAGGCTATTACTACAACTGGGGTTAGAAAGCAGTCAGCCTGAAAGGGAAGAGTTCTTCACAGCGGACCCAAAAGTGCAGACAATTCTGTGATGTCAGGCATATGTTGGCTAAATCGGTAAGGTGTGACAGGGCCCTGAAGTGTCTGGCTTGTGTTTTCTGTTTTCTTCTCTAATCTAGGATTTGTTTGGTGGGCGAGGGTGAGCGGACCTGCAGTCCAGATCTGATACTAATCAGGCTCATTATGAGGAGATTAAGAGAAATTGTTCACAGTCATTCATCTCCCAAGTTTCAACCTTAATGCCATCTCTACCCCCCCCTCCGTGGTGTTCTTTAATTCTCTTGTTATTATTTCTGGCTCCCGCTGATAGTTATTCTGGTACTTCTCTTCTCATTAAATGATAAGCCTGTGTGTTTTTTTCTGGTTTCCTCCAGAAGAGAAGACTAAAGTTCTCTGGTTCCAAGTGTCCTGCATAATGACTGGCTAATTACACCATGACCAGCAGCATCCAATCCTCCTCCACCAAACCATGAAGCACTTGCCAACCCTAATAGCCGCTCTAGATCTGGCTCTCCCCCCGTGGACTCAGAACATCTCTGACAGTAAGCAATCAGCCTCACCACCCTCTGCATGGAAATCACATTTACTACTCGCCACTACTCTCATCATTCTAGTGGTTCTTTCCCAAATTCACGGTTACGTCCAGATTATCTTTCAGCATCCAAATTTTAAATTAAATTTTAAACCTTAGTGGTCTTTTAAGCCTTTCGCATTTGGGTCGAGAAAATCCCTTAAACTAAAAGGCAGATGTGTTGAGATAATTCAAGATCATCAATTAAAAGTTTAAGACTTCGCTTGAGGAGCATGGCGGCACCCTTTGTTCTAAACAGCTGCCATCTTTATAAGGAAAATCCACCTTTATTATGGGGCGCCGTTTGTAAAGTTAAGCCGTCAAAAATTACGAGCAATATTTATGGATATTTATGGTGTTTTAAGAGAAAAATAAGGGGTTTATTTTTTTTCATGTCATTTTTTTCAGTGTCATTCATTCATTTATGACAATCTAATTTTGTTAAATAAATATTTAGTTTGGAGCTAAATATTTAATTTGCAAATTAAATGTTTTGTTTTTTAAATAAACAAATATCTCCAAACTTGTTAGGAATCCAGTTTGTGTGGGTTGTTTGTGTGTTTTTCTCTCTCCACCACCAGGTGGTGCCCTGTCCTCGTTGGGCCTCCCTGCACACCTGCGGCTTGTTGGTTCATTACTGGGGGAGTATTTGAGCAGCGGGCTGTCACTACCTCAACGCCAGAGTGTTTGCCAGTATTGGGTACTCTAGCCAAGCTGAGATTAGCTGAGTCTAACCTAAGCTTTGTTCCTCTGAGACTTATCTAGTTTTTTGTCTTAGCTCTTCGGCAGGACGCCTTCCTGAGTACTGGATACCTGGACCTTCTCCCCCTGGAAGGATTAACTGAGAAACTCACTGAGCAGGGGAAAACCTCCACATGATCCGTTCAAGTCCTCTTCGGAAATCCAAGTGACAGTGACTCCTTTACTCATCTGGGTCCAACGCTCGTCTATCTGTCCGCCATCCAACGAGTTCCCTCTTTTCCGGATTAAGCCCCACAAGCTGGGATCAAGGATTGACAAGAGTCCCCTCAAGCGTGAGTCCCCCTCCAGTAATATTCCAGCCTCAGTCAAATTTCCAACGGCCCCTGAACTGATCACTGTGATCTCACCTTCAGACTTTCCAGTTCCGGTACACCAGTCCACTGAGTTCCAGATCCAACTTCTGTTATTCATCTACATTTAATAAACCTGTTAAACTGTCTTCCTCTGTCTCTGAGTGGTTCTGTGCATGTGGGTCAGATCGATTAAACCAATCATGACAAAACTAAACATTGAATATGCAAATAAAATATTTTGTTTGTTAAATATGAATTTTTTTAAATAAATATTTAGCTCCAAATTAAATATTTATTTAACCAACTAAATATGTACTTTGCACCAAGCTAATATGTATTTAGCTAAATATTAAGCTAGCTTGGTGCTAGCTAATGAATGTGAATCGGAGGGCTTCTTGCCTTCAGCCCAGCTGAAAGAAAAACAGTCGTTGCCATGGTAACACAGGGGTGCCCCATGTTCATGGCTGTAGCTCTGTGGCTCAGCTTAACATAACATTAAACATTTGCCTATTTCTGAAAACAAATGTATACGGTTGAATAAATCTATTTCAAAGAGGACCTTCTATTTTAGAATTAATTATGTTTTGTCATATACTAACTTGTGATTTTCTGTCAGTGTGACGAAGATGCCATAGGAGTGGTATAGAGATTCCCAGAGTCTTACTTTGGTAGATAATTACCGCTTTTTGGCAAGTGAATTTGCATTTTCACTAAATATTTAGCTGGCACCAAGCTAGTTAAATATTTAGTTTGTTAAATAAATATGTAAAGAGGAGCTAAATGTTTATTTAAGAAACTAAATATTTAGTTTTGGAGCTAAATATTTATTTAAAAACTAAATATTTCATTTGCAAAATATTAAGCTTCTAGTTAAATATTTATTTAAAAAACGAAATATTTAGTTTGGAGCTAAATATTTATTTTACAAACTAAATATTTATTTTGCAAACTAAATAGTTAGCTACAAACTTAAACATTTATTTAACAAAGCAAGATTTTTATAAATGAATGAAACACATAGTGAAAAAAATGACTTGGGAAAAAAATAACCCCTTTATTTTTCTCTTAAAACACTCTAAATATCATAATAACCATGCTCCTGATTTTTGATTGCTTGACTTTACAAACAGCACCCCATACTTTATTTAGTAATAGGTAGCATAATAAAAAAAGTCTGCTATAACTATGGTACATTATTTATAATAATAAATACACAATTTAAGTTTAATAGTATAATAGTTATACTTCGCGCAAATATTCTGCACTCGCTGAGTTAATTAAATCATCTATCTGCTGCACTTAATGGCTGCGGAGAAATCTATGTAATCATTTGAATCAGGTGTGCTGAAACAGTGAGTCACATAAATATACTGCTACTAATCTAGAATTAGTAGCAGCAGATTACTTTCAACCAAAGTTCAGCTTGCAGCTAAGAAGATGTAAGATCACAATGACTAAGTGATTATTAAGGGAAGAATCTGTAGATTCGCTGGAGACCCTGGATATTTTCCCACCTGTTGAATTGATGGACTCTATCCAGCAGGACATCAGGTCTTTGTGTTTTCAAATCTGCTGCTCACCTTATTGTGCTGTAGGAGCAGGAACGACATCCTGTTTAGGATACTCTTTGTTCGATTATTGTCCATAGAGTTGGTGCCATAGCTCACCAACTCATTCGATATGACGCTCAGCTCATCTCTGAAGCATGTAAAGATAGCACGAGGACATTGCTGCAGGGAAAAGACAAAAAGTGACATGAGACAGAAACCAGAGCAATCAAACGGCTGGCAGCAAATTTTTTCCCCATACAGTCTGCTTTCACAGAAAAATGCCTGTCAACTTCTGATATAGCATATTTGCAGGTGATACTTCAAATCTCTGAGGTTTAGTCTCAATAAGTGCTGCAAATGGAGACAAAGTTTCAGTGGGTGATGTCCGCAGATGGGATCAACTCATTCTACCCTCAGTTCAGCCTGTTTGGTCCACTCTCTTCTGTTTGGCCTTTCCCAGACATCACTCTCTCTCTGTATATATATATCTATATAGATATATATCTATATCTATATAGATATAGATATAGATCTATATCTATATATCTATATATATATATATATATATATATATATATATATATATATATATATATATATATATATATATCTATATAGATATATATATATATATCTATATAGATATAGATATAGATATATATCTATATCTATATATCTATATATATATCTATATCTATATATATATATATATATATATATATATATATATATATATATATATATATATATATATATACAGTGGGGCAAAAAAGTATTTAGTCAGCCACCAATAGTGCAAGTTCTCCCACTCAAAAAGATGAGAGAGGCCGGTAATTTTCATCATAGATATACCTCAACTATGAGAGACAAAATGAGAAAAAAAAAATTCAGAAAATCACATTGTCTGATTTTTAAAGAATTTATTTGCAAAATATGGTGGAAAATAAGTATTTGGTCAGTTACAAACAAGCAAGATTTCTGGCTCTCACAGACCTGTAACTTCTTCTGTAAGAGGCTCCTCTGTCCTCCACTCGTTACCTTCATTAATGGCACCTGTTATCAGTATAAAAGACACCTGTCCACGACCTCAAACAGTCACACTCTAAACTCCACCATGGCCAAAACTAGAGAGCTGTCAAAGGACACCCGAAACAAAATTATAGACCTGCACCAGGCTGGGAAGTCTGAATCTGCAATAGGTAAACAGCTTGGTGCGAAGAAATTAACTGTGGGATCAATTATTAGAAAATGGAAAACATACAAGACCACTGATAATCTTCCTCGATCTGGGGCTCCACGCAAGATCTCACCCCGTGGGGTCAAAATGATCACAAGAACGGTGAGTAAAAATCCCAGAACCACACGGGGGGAGCTAGTGAATGACCTGCAGAGAGCTGGGACCAAAGTAACAAAGGCTACCATCAGTAACACACTATGCCGCCAGGGACTCAAATCCTGCAGTGCCAGACGTGTCCCCCTGCTTAAGCCAGTACATGTCAAGGCCCGTCTCAAGTTTGCTAGAGAGCATTTGGATGATCCAGACGATGACTGGGAGAATATCATATGGTCAGATGAAACCAAAATAGAACTTTTTGGTAAAAACTCTACTCGTCGTGTTTGGAGGAGAGAGAATGCTGAGTTGCATCCAAAGAACACCATACCTACAGTGAAGCATGGGGGTGGAAACATCATGCTTTGGGGCTGTTTTTCTGCTAAGGGACCAGGACGACTGATTCGTGTGAAGGAAAAAATGAATGGGGCCATTTATCGTCAAATTTTGAGTGAAAACCTCCTTCCATCAGCAAGGGCATTGAAGATGAAACGTGGCTGGGTCTTTCAGCATGACAATGATCCCAAACACACCGCCCGGGTAACGAAGGAGTGGCTTCGTAAGAAGCATTTCAAGGTCCTGGAGTGGCCTAGCCAGTCTCCAGATCTCAACCCCATAGAAAATCTTTGGAGGGAGTTGAAAGTCCGTGTTGCCCAGCGACAGCCCCCGAACATCACTGCTCTAGAGGAGATCTGCATGGAGGAATGGGCCAAAATACCAGCAACAGTGTGTGAAAACCTTGTGAAGACTTACAGAAAACGTTTGATCTCTGTCATTGCCAACAAAGGGTATATAACAAAGTATTGAGATGAACTTTTGTTATTGACCAAATACTTATTTTCCACCATATTTTGCAAATAAATTCTTTAAAAATCAGACAATGTGATTTTCTGGATTTTTTTTTCTCATTTTGTCTCTCATAGTTGAGGTATATCTATGATGAAAATTACCGGCCTCTCTCATCTTTTTGAGTGGGAGAACTTGCACTATTGGTGGCTGACTAAATACTTTTTTGCCCCACTGTATATATATACACGTATATATAAGCTTCAAATGGTCCAGAATTCAGCAGCTCAATTAATTACTAACAGCCTCTCATTACATCACACCAGTCCTACAGAAGCTTTAACGGCTTTCTGTAACCTTAGGAATCCAGTTGGAAATCCTCCTGTTTGCTTTTAAGATCATCTAACATCTTGTCCCCCTGAGGGAAATGTAAGTATTCTAACTGACTCAGAAATGAGGGTGGCCAAACACATCAACAGGGGCCCCTAAAGTGAGATGGTGAAAACTGTCAGTCTCAGAGATTTGAAATCTCATACATAGCTTGATCTCTCCAAATCACGAAGAACAGGCTCTGAAACACACAGGAAGTCGGCCATATTAGGTCAAAGGTCAATTTTTCATTTTTGTTCATGTTGAACTTTAATAATCTCCACCTATGGATTTTAAGCTACCAGATTTAAACTTGGTCAGTATGCAAGTAAAGCATGTTTTAAAGTTATGAAAATTTTTAGTTTTTGAGTATTATGAAGCGACATGTCCAGAAATTAGCTTTAATTGAACGTTATTGATCTCAAATTGGAGAAATTTACCTCTGTATTTTACTCATCCCCTTGGGGAGCAGTGGGCGGCCATCGTGGGGCGCCCAGGGTGCAAATCTAGGGTTAAGATTCTTTGCTCAGAGAGCCACAGTGGCAGTCTGTGGAATTAGGGCTCGATCTCACAACCTCAGGATTCCAAGCTCTATGCCCTAACCACTAGGCCACCACTCCCTCCCATAGCTTCTCATAGCTTATTTTTCAACCAATTTAAAATGCAATAACTTTTACAAAAAAAAAATCTAAATTGAACCAAGTTTAGTAGTATTAATCCATTTGGGCACCTGACGATACTGGCTGGTCAAATGATGACATCATCAAACTCCACCCCCTGAAGGAAGAAAGTCACTTCTTTCACTTGGGAAGGTCCCTTTCTGTAATTTTTAACCCCATCATCTTGTAACTATGTCAGTAGGTCAAAACATGTTGGTTTAACTATACGTAAGGGACATGTAAACTGGCATTGCTATGGTTCTCATTTCCAAACAGACCTTAGAATCTGGACCAAAATCACTATGACGGATATTAGTCCTACCCCACACAGAAATCCAACCCAATATTTGGTGAGCGTAACTTAATTTCTCTAAAGCCCCCTACTATAGTTGTTTTAGTGTTTCTTTAGAAACACCAAAACAACCAGGCCCAAGCCGTAATTATACGATTATGAAACTTGGCACCCACCTGTATGCCTCCAGGTTCTACAAGAAAGTGTGTTGGAGCCATAGGCCAAACCACACAGGGATTCAACCATTTTGGATCAAAGGCACCACTTACCCTAATTTGCTCATGTTGTATCTGAGTGAACTACTCTTACAGCTTTGAACTTAGAGGCTTCAAATGCATTGGGGACCAAAAGAGTTTTCTACATCACAGCATGTGGGTGTGGTCAAGCACCCAAATATAAAATTACATAATAAAACAATCAGCTCCATACAATGCTTTGACTCTGAATTATTAAACCTGTTAAGGATGTACAAACTACCAAGACTATTAGACCAACAATATATTAATTTCAGTGCTCCCCATGTGAGGTGGTGTTTACATTCCAGGTGAGGGTGTCTGTGATGTGCATCCCCAGGAATTTGGTGCTGCTGACCACCTCTACAGCTGAGCTGTTGATGACCAGTGGAGCGTGGTTAAGCTGGTTCTTCCTGAAGTCCACGATGATCTCCTTTGTCTTCTCCACGTTCAAGATCAGGCTGTTGTCTTTGCACCAGTCCACCAGCTGCTCCACCTCCTCTCTGTAGTTCTGGTCGTTGTCATCTCTGATGAGGCCCACCACTGTGGTGTCATCTGCAAACTTCACAATGTGATTGGTTGTGAACCTGGGGACACAGTCATGTGTCATCAGGGTGAACAGCAGGGAGCTCAGGACGCAGCCCTGAGGGGAGCCTGTGCTCAGGATGATGACATCAGAGGTGTTCTGTCCAACCCGCACTGACTGAGGTCTGTTTATGAGGAAGTCTAGCAGCCAATTTTTTAGTGGTTGTATTGAATCCCAGCTGTTCCAGTTTGCCCATCATATACTGTGGGATGATGATGTTGAAAGCTGAACTGAAGTCCAGGAACAGCATCCGGACATGGGTATTCTTTTCCTACAGGTGTGCCAGGCTCAGGTGGAGAGCAGCAGAGATGGTGTCCTCAGTGGAGCGGTTCTGTCGGAGTCAATGGAGTCAGTCGGAATTCATTGAGTGAGGTGACCTGAGGCTTCTTTGGGACCGGAATAATGGTGGCAGACTTGAAGCATGCTGGCACTATGGATCAGTCCAGCGAGGTGTTAAAGATGTCTATGAGGACACCAGCCAGCTGATCTGCACACTCCTTATACACCCGCCCAGGTATGTTGTCAGGCCCTGGGGGCCTTCCTCGGATTCACTCTCCTCAGAGTTTTCCTCACTTCAGTTTCGTCCAGGTTTAGTTCCTCCTCCCCCTGGTGTGGAACAACTTTCACTGCTAGAGGCTGTTTAGTGCCTCAAACCTTCCAAAGAAGTTGTTCAGTTCATTTAGGAAGTCAGTGTTTGCTGCATCTACCGGGACGGAGGGTGTGTTGCAGTCCCTGATCATCTGATTGTCTTTCCACATCCTCCTGGTGTTGCTGTCGTCGTGAAAAAGATCCTGGATTTTCTGGCTGTGGTTCTGCTTTGCTGATTTGATGGCACGGTTTAAGTTGGCATGCGCTGTTCTTAGTGTATCACCAGGCTTGAAAGCTGAGTTCCATGCTTTTAGAGATTTCCGAACCTCTCCATTTATCCAGGGTGGTTGGTTGGCCCGGGTGGTGATGCTCTTTTTTATGTTGACGTCTTCAGTGCATTTGTTGATGTAGGCTGACACAGTCATGGCATACTCATCAATATTCAATAAGTTGTCAGATGTTGCTGCAGCCTTGAAGATGTTCCAGTCAGAGTATTCAAAACAGTCTTGGAATGTCTCCATGGCGCCCTCAGACCACACTCGGATCTCTTTAACTGTCGGTTTAGCCCTGATCAGCCAGGGCTTATATGCAGGGATAAGCATGACCGAGAGATGATCTGATGACCCGATGATGAACCAATAAAGTTCAAACAAAAGCTTTTAAAATCTCATGCGTTATCAGCGAATTCCTATAAGAGCTTTTCAGTTACGTACTACTAACTGACTGAGAAAGAGTTATGGCATTATTCATCCAAATGTATTCAAAGATTTTGCTGTGACAAAGGATGTGGGTGTGTCTACAAATTCGGACTTATCAAAAGATAAAGGTAAAGCAGCCCCAAGCAATGCTTTTACTGAGGATTATTAAAATTTGGCAAACATGTATAACCCACAGGAACACACAAAAAAGTCCCTTGGAGCCATGGTCCAAACTCCACAGGAAGTCGTATCGTATCTAAGCGAAATCCTTCCAGAGCTATTGAGTTACAGACTTTACTACAGACTTTTTGTTCACTAAGGCTGCAGGGAAGTGCAGTTTGTAGTGCAGTTGCCTTGCAACAAGAAGGTTCTGGATTCGATTCCCAGCCCAAGGTTTTTCTGCATGGAGTTTGCATGCTTCTCTAAATTGTCCTTAGGGGTGAGTGTGTGTAAGGTGTGGTTAATAAAAAAAAGACAAAGATTGTGTCCTGCGTGGAGATGCAAAACTAATGCATTTTGCACTAGTCCGTAAAAGTTAAAAAAATATCCACTGGACTTGGTTTCCAAGATTTGAAGACGTTTCGCCACCTCTCCAGGAAGCTTTCTCAATTCAAATGTCTGGATCTGCAGTGAGCTCGAGTCTTATATAGACAAAGCCTTTTATTGCCTGGAAACATGAAAATGGTAACCGATGAATGGGTCATTCGGTTCCATTGTTAGCCTGTAATATCTGAAACCTGTCTATGATTCTGAAAGTCGGTCATTAAAGGGGATTTTTGTTAAAAGGGGGGGGATTGTCTCCTGTAATACCTGAAACCTGTCTATGATTGTTAAGGGTCGGTCGTTAAGGAGGTATTACTCACCGGGTGAAGAGGGTAGGTGCTTTGTTCCTCTGTGATGGGGTGGGGTGGGGGGGTGATATCTGGAAGGGATCGGCTCTATAACTGAATTGTACGTTTTTGGAAGCTGGAATCTGAGTCCACCACCTCTGTTTAAAGTTGTTTTTCTCTCTTAATATAGATGGCTTCCTTCACACACCTCTCAAACCACCTATATCTTTATCCAGAATCTGAACATTCTGGTCCTCAAAAGAATGTCCTTTGTCCACAAGGTGTAGATGTACTGCGGAGTCTTGTCCCGAGGAGGCCGCTCTTCTGTGTTGGGCCATGCGTCTGTGGAGAGGTTGTTTGGTTTCTCCAATATAAAGATCAGAGCATTCCTCGCTGCACTGAACAGCATATACCACTCCGCTCATATTCGGTCTGGGGGTTTTATCTTTAGGATGAACTAGCCTCTGTTTAAGGGATTGTGATGTTTTTGCGTTTAATTTTCTCGTCGCTATCTTCTGTTAAGTGTCTTTTGGATTTCCTTGCTGATTTGATAAACGCCCAGTTTGGATATTCACAGTTTTGGAGAGCATCTTTAATGTGTTTCTGTTCTTTGTGCTTACCTTCTGTTTTCGTAGGAACATGTTCTGTCCGGTGTTGTAAGGTTCTGATGACTGAAAGTTTGTGTTCCAGTGGGTGGTGTGAGTCAAAAAGAAGATACTGATCTGTGTGAGTAGGTTTCCAATGTTTTCAATGTTTAGGCTTCCATCTCCTTCCATGCTCACCAGACAGTCCAGAAAGGGTAGTTTGTTGTCCTCGGCATCCTCTTTGGTGAATTTGATGTTATGGTGAGCAGAGTTGATATGTCTTGTGAAAGCTTCCACTTCCTTTAGCTGGATTTTGACAAATGTGTCATCCACGTATCTAAACCAGTGGCTTGGTGGTGTTCCATTGAAAGTGTCCAAAGCTCTCTTTTCCATTTCTTCCATGTAAAGATTGGCTACAATTGGTAACACTGGAGATCCCATTGCACAACCATGCTTCTGTCTGTAAAAATTACCTCTCAATTTGAAATAGGTTGTGGAAAGACAAAGGCCCAGTAGTGTGCAGATCTGGTCCGGAGTGAAATTAGTCCTGTTGTTTAAGTCACTATCTTGTTCAAGACGTGTCCTGACTGTTTCCACTGCCTCTGTTACAGGTATGCATGTGAAAAGTGAAGTAACATCAAACGATACCAGGGTTTCTTCTGGTGCTATCCTTAAATGTTTGACTTTGTTAGCAAAGTCTTTGGAGTTTTCTATGTGATGTGGTGTGTTTCCCACCAAGGGGGCTAAGATATTAGTAAGCTGTTTAGCAATGTTGTATGTTACTGAATTAATGCTGCTGACAATGGGCCTGAGTGGTGCTCCTTCCTTGTGAATTTTTGGGAGTCCATATAAGCATGGAATTTCCTCCCCTGGATATAATCTGAAATAGACTGTACTGTCAGCATTATGCACTATGGCTGCCAAGAATGATCACCAAGGAGACAGAATAAAAATGGGTTCAATCAAACCAGTTAGCCTCACCATGATGGCATATGTTCATCATCCAAGGTATGCAAGTAAACATCAAACACCAAGGAGGATATCTATCAATGGCATAACAACTTATGGGGGGACTTCTGAGGAAGACCAAAATGAAGAGAGTTACAGTAAATACTGTAGGAGGTGATGAGGCTATGACAAGAATAGAGGCAGAGTGCAGGGAAAGAGGGACGAAGATAATACATTTTTCAAAAGTGAAAATAGGCAGAAAAGATAATGTTACTGATGTAGGAGCTGAATGACAGTGCCCCCCAAGTTTAAGTTGTGTACATGATCATCATGCTCAGCTGCTTTAGATTTAGCTTTCATTATAGCAGCCGTCATGGCTGGTGGATAACTAAGTTTTCCTTCTCATTATAGTTTTCTATACCATCCGACATGTATTCCTGCAGCAAAAGCTCAACCAGACTTGATGAATTCCTTCTTGTGTCTACTGCACTTCTTCTGTTTACCAGAGCCAACAAATCCCAGTAAAACTTGGCCTCGTAATTTCCCTAGATAGTACTGTAGGAAATTTGAGCTGCTTACTCCTGTATAACCCCATTAATAGTGAACTGACAAGGCTGGAAAAAAAAATCAAGTGGTTACCAAGTCAATAAAAATTGACTTGGTAACCACCTCATCTTTTGAAATCCGGTCTAACTGATTACTCTAACTGATTATGAAAAAGAAGTTGGCTGCTCACCTCATAGCTGGTACGATTTGGTGTGTAGAGCTTAAGGTCCTCCAATTTCTGGGGAAAAACACAATATAATTAATATATGTAAAATGAGCAGTTTTCAAAATACCATACACCATAAAAACAGAGGAACTTTATAGCATCGTCCTCCTTGAAGTGAACTTCAAGGAGAAAAGTTAGTGTTCCTGCCATTTACAACGTATTCTCATTCCCAACTCCTCAAAAACTGATGCTTGATCAAGCAGGAGAAAAGTACAAAACTGGCACAAACTAATCCTTTAGCCCGGAGGTCTTCAACAGGGGGTCCGTGACCCCTGGGGGTCAACGGAGGTACTACATGGGGGTCACGAAAGCTTTGGTTGATTCAACTTTTTTTTAATATTCCCCTCCAGCAATGTTTTCCACTAGACTTAGACTTAGACAGATGTATTTTGTCATTTTGTACAGACATGTAAACAAAAATAAATTTTGTTTAGAACAGCTCTCTAGACAATCTAATGTTTTAAGTGCAGCCTTGATAAGGTAAGCAGCAGTTGTTGTTGAGCTGCTACTACTGCCTCTGGCTCCTGAAGCACTCGCTTCTCCTGGCTCAGGGGAGGAAGAGGACGATGATGACGATGCTGTGAGGGTGGTAGCCCCCTGAGTTGAAGAGGCTGACGTGGTTGAAGCAGTAGTGGTGCCATCGGGAGGTTTAGCAACGACAGACGATGCTGGAGAAGGTGTGGAAGCCGGAGGGGGCCGAGAGAAGCCGGCTGGGGATGTTTCAGCATTTGGCAGGGAAGCATCTAGAGTGCTCTCCTCATTTTCACCTGCAGAGGGCTGTGCTTCCCCTCTAGATGCTGAAGATTGCCTGGGAACAGTCTCAGAGGAGCCTCCATTCACACAGAGCTCTTTGTTTCAAACGGTGTTGTATAGCATCAGCCCCCCCCCAGGCCAACAGCACTGTCCGGTACTGCTGTCCATAGCACTCCACAGCTTTTTAAATTGTCATTAATGTAGGTGTTTAAAACATTTTGTGACCGTAGCTCCAGCAGGCGTTGGCAATCATAGATACGGGTTTGATGTCTAGTTTGTATCATTTTAACGCAGCATATTTTGTGAAATAGCCGTTCTTAGCCGCTGCCTTGGAGCACCACCATGGAAACCAATAGAAACACTGATTGAAATGTCTTTAAATCCACATTAACATGAATTCAACACACTGTAGGAAACAGATAAATGGAGGCAGAAGATGTCTTTAAAACATCAATGCACACATTCAGCGACACACAAGAGCTCTTTCAAGCTGAGGTCTATTCGGATTGAAAGACTCCTCGTTATGCGGCAGACAAATGCAGCCCTTTTTTTGCCTGTTTTGAAGTACGGGTCAGTTGTATCCTACATAGCCTTACGTATCCCATGATTCATTGCGGTTCCAAGCAAGCTGGCTGCTCCATACTCAGAGGAAAAACTGAAATGGCGCCAAACATTGGTGAATATTGTAAGTGTAGTTTAATATAATAGAAGTATTTGAATAGTTTTGTCTCAAATTAATGAAAATAGTTCACTTAAATTGTTAGTGAGTCGGATTTGATGCAAACCAGCACCCGGACTCATCGCAGAAAATATTCATATTTTGTCAATTTCTATCCAAATCATTCTGTTTCCTGTGTGTGATCTGCATGTGGGTCAGAGAAAAAAAAACACGATAATTTCTTAAAAGCATTTTTTTTCCAATTTCCATATAGAAAAACATGTTCTTTGCTTGCGACAAAAATGAAACTAAATTTACAGCATATATGTCCCTTCTGGTCCGGGAGCACCTTGGAAGCTCGATCATAGTTACTTCATGCAATCTACTGGGTTTCCTTTGGAGGGCGCTAATTTCTGCTCTAAGTCTAGATGGGTGGGGTGACAGATGCATCTGATGGGGGAGTTTGTCCGGCAACCAAAGGGTTGTCTATTTAAACCGCTTGTCGTTGTGTCCTTGGGCCAGACATTTCACCCCATTGTCTGCTGATAGTGGTCAGAGGGACTGACGGTGCCAGTGTACGGAAAGCCTCGCTTCTCTCAGTGAGCCCCAGGACACCTGCACTGGAAAAAACAATATAGAAATAAGTAAAAATGTCTTAAATTAAGTGTATTTATCCTTAATTTGAGTAGGTAAATGTGATAGTTTGCCAATGGAATGAGGATTTTTACTCTTAAAACAAGATAATTAGATAATATACACTTGAAATAAAACAATGAAATAGTTTTTTCATATTTTAAATGTAAATTGTCCTGTTCCATTAACAAAGTCTCTCACTTACCTCCTCAATTCAAGAAAGAATGCACTTATTTTAAGAAAATATATATTTATATAGATGTTGATTTTTTCCAGTGTGGGGCTACAATGTAGCGTGCCACCATCAGTGTGTGGTAATATGTGAATCACAGACATGAATACGTAGATGCTGTATTAAACCCTGAACAGCAAAACTATGTTGCCCCTATATTTGTGTAAATTAAACTAAATTGCAGAAACACGGGACAGCATCATTTAAAATGATTAACTAAGTTCAAGAGAAAAAAAAAGAACAACCAACTCTTTATATAAGAAAAGAGTTAGAAAAGCTGGTGAAATCAGCACTAATTGGGGATGATTAGAATATCCGTTCATTTAAAATTCACAGTATACTATGCAGTTATAGTGAAAGAAAATGCAAAGGCATCGTCCACTGAAGGTAGATGTGCCTATGAACTTCTTAGGCACACCAGCCAACTGCTGCCCCTATGAAGGAGCAGTAGCTTTGCTCTTAGCTTCCGCAGGGGGAAACATAATTTAAAGCCACTCCTGATTGTAGAAACCCATGTCTGTCGTTACGTGTTTTACCTTAAGGCACGAAATCATCTGCAAAACATGAGACCCAGACTTGCTCCTTTTCAAGATTACACTGAAGTCAAGTCTACGAACATCAGAGAGAGATTTAGGAGGAGGAGTCAAGGGTTGAAGACGTCTCACCTCCCCTCCAGGAAGCTTTTCAATTTGCATGTTTCCAAGCAATACAAGGCCTAGTCTATATAAAGCCTCAAACTCACTGCGATCCAGACATTTCAATTGAGAAAGCTTCCTAGATGGGAAGCGAAACGCCTTCAAACCTTTGAAACCAAGTCCAGTGGATTGTTTTTTTTTACTTTTACGGAATGACTATGACCTGGATGACTAAGAATCTTTATCAGCAAAACTTAAGTAATTTGAAATTTGGAGACAGTTGTTGATTTGTTGCCAGAGGGACCTGACAGGTTAAAAAGTGTCCCAGACACACTGCATTCCTGCCGAGCTGGAGGAGGACCTAAACCTTTACAAGATGATCTCCAGTGACCTGATCCTGTCAGAGTTCTGCCCTCTGCTTGGTTCTATTTTTTAGTGTCTTTGTAGTTTTACCAGTGCTGAGTGCTTTAGCTCTTGTGTTGCTCTCTGTTGCCCTCTTGTGTTGGTTTCCTTCTTCCTTGGTCCCTTCTTGTTAGTCCACTCACACCTGCTCCATATCTGCTAATTAGCTTGTCTTGGTTCAGTCTCCCAATATATACCCCACCTCTGCAGTCACTCAGTGCCAATGGCGTAACTATCGGTAAGCAGAGACTGCAGTTGCTTAGGGGCCTCTGACCTCTTAGGGGCCCTGTCACTGAAACCTGGTTGGCCCCCTACGCAATTGTGAACTAGAATGTCTCTTTGCAGATGTAATGGTGCGAAAAATTCCTCTTATACCCACCTGATACTAAGTTGACTGACCGGACATTATTTATACTCCAACACAGAGCAGAGTTCAACATGATGGTGAGCTGAGGTGGGGTGTTGTACTTCATATGGGGCCCACCCAGATAATGTTGCTTACGGGCCTATTGTTGTGTCGTTACGCCATTGCTGAGTGCTGTTTTGTCGCTTCCCTTGTCTCTGGCTTCCTATGTGGGTTTTCCCTGACGTTTTTGGGATTTTTTTGGTTCTATGTATTTTTGGAATTTTTCCTCAGTTTCTCCATTAAATCTGCAAAATTCACCTCTGCCTCTGTTTTTGCATGGGGGTCCTCAAAACCTCAACCCAACCCTGACAGATCCGAACCTCTGTGTGGTTAAATTCTTGTCCACAACCCAATCACAAGCCAATCTGATAATTAAAAAATACCCGAGATTCAAAAATCACTGAAACGCTTCTGCCCAACAACATAGACAGCAGTTTTGCTTGCAGATGGACCTCTGATAGCTGGAACACTCATATGGCCTCTGACTCCAGTCTCCCATTAAGATAAGATAACGCACTTTTTATATTATCTTATAATCAAGAAATAAATTTTTACAGCAGCTGTTAGTTACTATCAGTTCCTGTTGGAAGCAGAGAAACCTGGATGTGCCTCTAATTCAGGGTAGACAAGCTGTGAGCGGGGAAAAAAATGATTTATTTAGTCGAAACATTTGCATATGAAAAGAAAGAAAAACCCTGTCCAGAGCATTCATTATTTGCTGCAATTTCCCATAAGGTTGTCTTCTACTTATTCAAATATGTGAAAACTTGCCTCAGTGGGAGAGAGATGATGGATAATGCTGGGAAGATTAGACAAGCACGAGCAGATAAAATATTTGCAGACTGTTAGACTCATCAAGTCTTGTCAGGCATATTGTCACTGCTTTAATGAAGGCCTTAAACATGTTGGATATGGTGTTAAAGTCAACATCAGGGCCCCGATTATTAACTTATTGCAAATAAAGGAGACATTTGTAAGAAGAAATAAAAAACACATTTGATACGTTTCAGTTTGAAAACAATGCAATACAGAACTACATTATCCCGAAAAACAAATTTCTTTTTGTTTATTTTTCCAAGTTTAGTTTTCTAAAAACAAAACATCCGCAAATATTAGTTTACAGATTCAATAGTCAATTCTCCTTTTCAAATCTCTTTTGACATACCGTAAATCCTCTAATATTGGCCTGTATTCCATTAGCAGCCGGGTCTCTAATAATGGCCTGTCTGGCTGTCGGCAGAAGTAAATAGTGGCCGGACTCTTATACAGGCCGGGGCTATAATTAGAACCAACAATGTTCCTGGGCAGTCCTCAACAACTTGTCATAGTAACATACAAGTACTACAGGGGGGACATATTTGCTAACGAATCCAAGCCATTAGCATGGGAAGTCCCATCCTTAGCACAGACAGTGCCGCAGACAGGAGGTCGGCTTGTTTTGTTTTTATGACCGAAATTGCGGAAAAAAACACGTAAAGTTTCACCAGCTACAAGTGCGAGGTGCGCGAGAACGCTGGGAGCCTTTTTCCACCTGGATCTCTGCTCTTTTTCACCGTAATGTCCCTCCGTTGTCGGACTACTCGCCCCCACTTCCTCACCGCCTTGGCCGTATCTAGACCCACAGTCTATTATAGCACGGACCACGCTTCAATATTACAGTAAGCATTAATAAAAAATTTCTGTGTCAAGCTCATTGTGACACACTGCTGCAGGAGTATAACCAGTCACACAATCATTCTGATCTGAAGACAGATGTGATTACCGGCAGGTCTGGTGGTAACCAGGCAGCGTTAAAATGACAGAATTTCGTTGGCCTTCGTTGTTCTGAATTTCTCTTGAAATATATGATTTATTTGAGGCAGCCTACTTCCACTTAGCCTGCCTCAAATAAAATTCCGCTGTTTTGGCAGAACAGTTTGCATTTTTTTTTTTTTTACTTTGTTTCGCAAGTCAGTTTGGCCAAGATTCCATTCTGTGTCTTCTTTTTTTTTGTATTGCCGAGACACAAAATCTGTTTTTTTTAAATTCCACTGGTCGTCTGTTTTGATCAAATAGAAATAGAGGCCTGCCTCTAATTCTGGCCTCCTTCCAATAATGGCCTGGACCAAGATGTACCTGAGTGAAATAAAGGCCCCGGCCTATAGATTGACGGTATTTTCAAATTGCGTTTTACAGATCACAGTCTTCACTTCAAGCCCAATAAAATATCTTGTTCTTGACCAATAAAAATCTTATTGCTAACGTCCATGGAGACCGAGTATCAGGGCCAGGCTAGAGATTTTTTTTCTTTTTAGAGAATAAAGTCATAACATTACGAGAATAAAGTTGTAAAATTATGAGAATAAAGTCGTAATATTACGAGAATAAAGTCATAATATTACAAGAATAAAGTCTAAACATTACGAGCATAAAGTCGTAATATTGCGAGAATAAAATTGTAATATTACTTTTAATATTATTATATCAAAAAATGAATTTAAAAAAAATAATTCAATCTGTAAACCTAGATCGGTAAAAAGAAGGAAAAAAAAAGCATTCGTAAATACATTTAAATAAAATCTGAAAAGATACAACTTGAAATATGAAATGAAAGATGAAAAATAAATAAATAAATCATTTGAAAAACAAAACTACACTCGAAAGTCTTTTTTTTTATTACAGTGCTTTAACAACTTTTCAATTCTGGATTGCATTTTGTTTCAAACTTCAATTTACAAACAGTTTTTTTCTTTTGATTTCTATTTTACAAAACATGTTCTTTGCTATCAGCAATAATGGAACTAAATTCACGCCGTAACGGAAGAAGGCGTATATCCTGAGAAAACCAATTCAGCTTTATGATGAGCAGTTTTAGAACGGATATCAACAAGGTGACTCCAGTCAGCCCAGAGTTCAAGGTAAGACCTCCTCAATCAAACGCAGAAAACATGATCAACCGTGGCAATGGGAGAAAGTAAGCAGCTTCAAAGGGCTCAGTATTTCTCTCCAGTAGGATGGAGAATATTAATGACGACACAAAAATATTCCTGCAGATAAATATGAAGTATTAGCAAGATACAGACCTAATTAATATTTGAACTTTATTGATCTCACATTGGAGAAATTTACCTCTGCATTTTCAGAGGCGTCAAGTAACAAAGTACAAATACTTTGTTACTGTACTTAAGTATACTTTTTATGTACCTATAATTTACTCCATTACTTATTTTCCTTCTAACTTCTGACTTCTACTCAATACATTTTCACACAAGTATCTGTACTTTCTATTCCTTACATTTTTAAAACAAACGTTAATCATTAGGCTTGGCTTCGGTTTAATGTTTATAAATATTTATTTTACGTCATGTGCGCCATCCAATGCAGATCATTGGCTCCATCCACATCTAGTGAAAACTAGTGTAATTGGATGAGTCATAAAACGCAAACACTCATTGGTTAGCTAAAGGAAATCATCAGAAGCAAACAGGTGTTCTTCAAACTGCAAACATGAATTGTCTATGCCATGCTACAATGATGGATTCAGAAAAAGATGTTGAAATGGCTGAAAGGTCGGACACAGGTGAGAGCGTATCGGGAGACAGAGACCAACAAGACCTCCCTCATCCTTGGCGCTACCTCAAGGAATTTTTCAAAATAGTCAAAAAATTGAGCTTTCAATTTATATAGTGGCCTCTGGCTGTTTTCTTAAAGGTTACTTTATACTTTCAGTAGTTTTTGGAGCACATACTTTTTCACTTTTACTTGAGTAAAGAGGTCAAGTTGATACTTCAAGTGTTTTTAAACTGTAGTATACTTCTACTTAACTAAGAAATGTGTGTACTTTTGACACCACTGTGCATTTCACCCATCCCCTTGGGGAGCAGTGGGCTGCCATTGTGCGGCACCAGGGGAGCAATCAGGGGTTCAGGGTCTTGCTCAGAGAGCCAGAGTGTCAGTCTGTGGGAGTGGGTCTCGAACCCAGAACCTCAGGATTCCAAGCTCTATGCCCTAACCACTAGGCCACCACTGCATAAGTTGAAATTGGATATAGCGGTATCCTCAATACGGGAAGAACAGCAGAGGCTGTAGGCTTTGCTTTGTGCAGGAGGTCTGGAGCGCAGGAGCGGTGGATATGAGATTTCGGGGGTAACAGGAGAAGCGGCGCAAGTGACGTTTAGACACTGCCGTCAGACAACATGTGGTCATTTATAAATGTTTTAAATAAAGTTGGGTCCGGAATAACCAGCAGGTGGGTCCGGATCCGAAGCCAAGAGTAATGAGTAACGTCTGTTTTGAATATGTAAGGAACAGAAAGTACAGATACTTGTGTGAAAATGTAATGAGTAGAAGTCAGAAGTAATGGAGTAAAATATAGATACCTAAAATGTGTACTTAAGTACAGTAACAAAGTATTTGTACTTCGTTACTTGACACCTCTGGGTATCCTCATCCTACTTTTATGTAACATGAAAAGAAAAACGTATGTTTGCATTAAATAAGGGTCTAATTGTAACCAAGCAGGCACAAAAGCAACTTATAAATATCAGGCAAATCGGGTCAGCTACAGATTTCCTGTATTATCTTTGATCTTTACCAATTAAATTACACAGAACTTTTTGGTTTTATTAATTAATATGTAAAAATTTTAACTTTGTTTGAAGTCTTCATATGATAAATAGAAGACATGCCGCTGAAGTTGTTGTAAATACACCTGCAATCGCTGTATAGGGTGTAGTTTAAAGAAAAGAAAGAAGTTTAACCAAAAAGGAAAAGTTAAAGAAATGAAAAAAACTTTACTTCCTTTATTTAGGGAAGGAAAATGAATGTGATTGCATTGATGCTTCCATTTATGCCAAAAAAAACAACAACAAATATATGAATCAATAGTGCTTCAAGTGTCAAGATGTGATCTAATCTATTTCCTTTGTATTTTGCTGCATCTTCATGCAGGGAAGTAAATCTGATTTTAAGCAGAGAACTGAATGTCATGCATGACTGGATCATGTGTAACAACCTGGCCCTCAACATCTATAAGCCCACTCACACCTCACCAATATCTTCTTCTTGACTCACACCGCCCACTGGAACACAAACTTTCAGTCATCAGAACCTTAGAACAACGCTCTGGGTATGTTCCTACAAAAACAGAACAGAAACACATCAAAGTGCTCTTCAAACCTGCAGATATGCAAGCTGGGTGTTTGTCAAATCACCAAGGATATATGAAAGACACACAGCAGATCAAACGCAAAAACATCTGCATTCCATTTGTTGCTGAAGTCTCTGACAAACTCAAGAGGATTTTCTCCAAACACAAAATCCCAGCACATTTCAAGCCAAACAAGACCCTTGAACAGGGGACTAGTGCATCATAAAGATAAAACCCCCAGACCGAATATGAGAGGAGTGGCGTATGCAGTTCAATACAGTGAGAAATGCTCTGATCTTTATACTGGAGAAACCAAACCTCTCCACAGACGCATGGCCCAACACAGAAGAGCGGCCTCCTCGGGACAAGACTCTGTGGTCCACCTACACCTTATGAACAAAGGAAATTCTTTTGAAGACCAGAATGTTCACATTTTGGTAAAAGAAAATAGAAAGTTTGAGAGAGAAAAAACAACATTAAACAGCTTCCAAAAACATACAATGCAGCAATAGAGTTGATCCCTTCCCACTATCATCGCAACCCCAGCCTCTGTATAGGAAAGCGGAGGAGCTTGCCTATTCAGCCAGACCAACAATTTCCTTTAATGCCCCCCCTTTCAGAGATATAGACAGGTATGGGGCATTGCAGTCTAACAAAAGAAGCCGAACGACCACCATTCCAAAGGGGTGGAGCCCTTCGTCTGTTTCAATTTTTGATGTTTTCAAGGAAGACCAATTGTTTGCCATGGCAACAGCTAATGGGATCCCTAATAAATTAACAAAAAATTTACTTCACTGATATCTGCAGCTGTGCGTTCTGTTAGATTGACAGCCAACAATAATTTCCTGTCTCCAAAGCTCTGCTATACGATCTAATTGAAAAAAAAAAGAAGCTTTTAGTGCCTGTTGTAAAAAATAATTGAGGAGAAACAGATTTGCAGGATGTTGGGTTCCTGTAGTCATGAACTAAACCCTGGGAACATCCTCCATTGTGCTAATAGGAACAGAAATGACACCCCAGTTAATTTGGTATTAACAGTTATAGAGCAATAAACCTTATTGGAACCTGTGCTGCATAGTAACAGTCTAACAAATCTATTAAAGTCCATCTAGCATTTAGTGTTTGCTCTCTGAGTCTCTCCAGTAAAGGGAACACAATGTCGAAAGCTTTCCTTGTGTCACATCTCAGATCAAAGGTAAATAAAAAATAATAAAATATTTATTTTTTAATTTATTTATTGCATTTCGGATTAATCAAGTTTTTTTGTTTTTAAATATGCGTCAGACTTGGGATAAATTAATCCTGCCACTGGCCTGAGCCAGTTTACTGGATAACTTGATACCTGAAAACCTGATACTGTACATCTCTCCTCATCTTGTCTCAATTAAGACCAAAGATTTAGTTTTCTGCTTCTGCATAATTATGAATAAAATCAGCAGCAGTAGCATATTTTCCAATTATGATGCTAGGGCTCTCAGCCTAGGCAGGGATCTATCGAGGGAGCATGAAGGCTTAAACATTTTTCTATTTAAATGTCTCAAATACATTTTCTATGGCATTAAGTCCATGTCTTGTCTCATGTAAGTTGTTGCTCCTCTGGACCGAGTCCCAATTAGACACAACATTTAAAACATTATTGTTGGATTTGGCTCAGTAGAAATTTCTTGAACTCTAAACATGCAGCTGTTAATGGCGATCCTTAATCAGGTCAGTGTCCATTTTGTTTTGATAATGTGACTCTGATGGGGTCCTGTTCTCCTCAGTGATGGGACTAACGGCGTTGAAAGTAACGGCGTTACTAACGTCGTTACCTTCTTTTAGTAACGAGTAATCTAACTAAATACTTTGGCTGTAACTATAACGCAGTTACCATTGCAGACACCCCGTTACTGCGCGTTACTCAGGTCGCACAATGAACCTTTTTTCATGATAGGACTCGTGCGCAGCTGCGTGAAGCTGACACCCCACCCACGTCAAAAAACTCTGCAAATAGACTGAATGGTTAGTGCAACGTTAGTGCAGATTTGTGCAGAAAAAAATATTGTTTGTGCTACTTTTGTTTAAGAGATATTAAAGATTATTTTTTAGGTCATCCAGAGGTGCGCGCCTTGTCATGAGAGAGGGGAGGATGAGAATGGCTGATGTATAGTGAGATTCCGTCTGTCAGTTGGGTAGGTGGGTGTTTCTGCTGGCGGGTGTTAACGTACAGCACACACAGAGAGATGGAGAGTGAGGAGGATCCAGCAGCAAACAGCGTTTTCCACATGGAAATACCGGTGTTACGTCGAGCTGCGTTTCCCCATCAGATACGGTTTCCTCTGCATCTCCGCACAGCGCAGGCGGCACGAGTCACCGCGCAAGCGACAGGAAACGCGCATGCTCGCTAAAGGCGCGCACCAGTCGCCCTGTGCTCGCGCCACAGGAGAACTATGGAGAGCGTGAACGATCAAATGATAGCCTATATGGAGAAAGGGAGAAATCTGGATGGATGGATGGATGGATGGATGGACGGATGGATGGATACTCTGCCTTCTCAACCTACTGTATTTTTTATTTTAAACATTATTTGATGGCCTTTGTGGCAGGGATGGAGATCCATATTTTATGTCACACACAGAGTATACATCTAGATAGATAGATGATAGATAGATGTTGCAGTATCTATAACAACCCAAACACACAGGATTTCAGAATTAGACATCCCCAGTTATTAATTTCATATACTCACCAGATCTGAACGCCCTGTTAAAAAACTTCACATCTCGTTCCCCCCTGATGTCATTTACATTGAGTTGCAATAAATGCAAAACTCTCTGCAGGTTCTTGTCTTTGTCGTCCTCTCTATTCAGCTGGCTTTTGAATCACACCGCGAGAAGGTGGGGGCTGGGTGGTGAGGGGTACGGGGGCAAGAAACGCAAAAGTAACGCAATAGTTACTTTTACTAGTAACTAGTTACTTTTATTGTGGAGTAACTCAGTTAGTAACTCAGTTACTTTTTGGGAGAAGTAACTAGTAACTATAACTAATTACTTTTTCAAAGTAACGTGCCCAACACTGGTTCTCCTTCATTTTTTAAGGCGGCAGCGGTAACAGCTGGAGTTGCTGAGCCTGGTTTAATCTTGCAAAGCATCAACACCTCAGCTGCTCTCAGATCCTGGAGTGCATCCATTCTGGGGGCTCAGAACAGTCAAACCTGTAAGGAAATATGACAACTCTGTGCCTGCCAGAGAGATTTTATTCTGAACAAAGGCAGGAGCCAGGAAATACACATATTCATCAGAATATTGGATTCTGAGCCCATATAAACAATGGTTGGTTATTTTTTTTATTTTCAACATGATCAATAGTTTTCTGCCTGCAGACATTGTTCATGTTCCGTGCTGTTTCGGCCTTTGGGGAGGAAGTAAAACAAAAGGGATGGAGACATGTCCCCCCGGGCGCTATAGTTAAAACAAATCCTCCTTCAATTAGGGAAATAATAACTCATATCGTTTGAAATAGACAAATGATGGGTTCAACTTGGCATAGCTGTTGTTCAATGAAAGAAAAATGAAGACAGCAGTAGATGGGGGCAGAAGAAATGTTTAGACCGGATGAAGTGGATGACATATCAATAAGACTCCTGATGTCATTAATTGATAACGACCTCTAGATGAAGGAAGCCATTTATGTTAAGAGAGAAAAATCAACCTTAAACAAAGGGGGTCCGGTTTCAGCTCTCAAAACCTACATACCAAGCAACCGGGCCAACAATTCCCCCTGACGACCCCCCTTTCAGATGCATAGATCAGTATCAGGTACTGCACGCTAACAATGAATCCAAACAACTCCCCATTCCTAAGGGACGGACCCTTTCCTCTGTTTCAATTTGCATGTTTTTTTTGGGTTACTCTATAAAGCTTCAAACTCAATGCTAACTTTTTGAATTGAAAAAGCTTCCTGGATGGAAAAGCAAAACATCTTCAAACTTGTCCAGAGTGTTGGGATCCTGAGGCTTGCCCACCAGAGGGCGCCGAGGATCCTCTTCTGTTTTTTGTTTTCTGTTAGGGACTGGGGTTACTGTTGGGATCTGGGGATGTACCACCTTTCTCCAGCAGAGTGCGCCGTGGGTCTCCTGGGCTGGAGCTCTCCAGCACACCTGGAGCTCGTCTGCTCATCAGGAACCCTCCCTACATAAGCAGCTGCCAGACCATCCTTCAACGCCGCAGTGTTGACCTTAGTTTGGTTAGCAACCTGAGCCTCTGTTACCAGAAAGAATCTAAGTCATCTCAAGTGAGAAAACTGATTCTAATCCACCTCTGTCTTTGCTCACAGGAAACCTGTCTCAAGCCTGAAGCTCTGGGTGAGCTTAACCTGCCTTCCAGCCCTGGTGAGCCAAACCTGAAGATTCCAGTCTGGATTCCTCCTGCTGCTCTTAGAGAAGAGCTGGAAACTCTGATCAAGGTCTGCCATTCAAAGTCAGAAGCTAGATGCTGCTTCTGCTTGTGCACTCTGCTGAACCAACAGTCTCTGGACCCAACGGTTCCCTCTCCCACAAGTTAAGCCCGGACTCCTTCAAGGTAGACTCTGAATTATCTTAAAGACTCAATTTATCATCTGACTGCCTGGCTAATCAAACTGTCCATCTCTGCAGACATCAGTGAACCCAACCCGGACCAGTACTAGATCCAGTTCTTGTCTTTGTGTCTAAACTAATTCAATAAACTCTGTTAAACTTTTACTCAGCCTCCGTTGGTGTTCTGCATGTGGGTTTAACCTAAAACCAATCATGACACAGAGGATTGTTGTTTTTTTCTTTTACTTTTTAGGAACATGTAGATGTTCAGGTCTGGATGCTGATGATTATACAGCTACAGATTGATGCCAGGTTAATCTGAGCCCCAGAACCCAAAAGTTGCCTCTAGTAACTGAAACTGATGCTTCATATGAGAAGAGGCCTTCGGACAGAACGTCTAGACTAAGATTAAATCTGATCTTTTTCAGACCTGTGGATCACAAACTGCAGCAATGCCTGCAATAGCCACTAGAGGGCACCACGGGAGGCATCTACTATGGTGTTCAACCTTACAAGTACTTCATTTTGGGTTTTAAATTAGTTCAGCCGTTCCTATTAAGGAAATGCTTATTTCAGTGAAGTGTTGGGTTCCAACTGGATCCATGCATCAGGTGAGATGTGCATCTGTCCTTAGATAAACCCATAAGCCTGGAGAAAAGCTTATGGGACAGCTTCCTCTGTGCTTCCACACCTTCATTCCCATCTCCATTAACTCCCCGGTACCACTATCTACAGGCTCCTGTTTTGTTCTCACCTGCAGTTTGGTTTTCAGGTAGAAAAATTTTCGCTCAAATTGACTGTTTAAAAAAAACACAATTTACTGGCAATTTTAGTCTGCTCCAAAGTAGATGGACCTCCAGGAGAAAGGAAAGCACTCTGAGTGTCTTCCTTAAAGAAGCACCCTGTTTCTTTCCAGTTTCTTCAATATGAAAACAGAACCCTGAGAACTTGGAGTTTGTGCCTCTGATGATCTTTGATCCTTTCTCAGGATCTCAGCTGAATGTTTCCACTGTAATTCATTTACCTGAATGAAGCTCTATAAAGATGATGCTGATATTTACTGATTGATTTGTACTTAACTTTTGATTATACATATAATAAATCTGCCAAGAGGACATTTGTTCTGAGTCCTACCTGCACTGAAGAGTTATTCATAAGTGTAGACACCTGACGGGTAATGTCTCGGATGCAGCCTTTTTTTCTGGGGGTAGTTGTTGGTCGGCTCAGCACCACCAGCAGACACACAGAACAAAAAAACACACTCGCGAGAGGTGAACTGCCTCTTAGCATGGCACAAGCAGCAAAACCATCAACTGCATGGCATTATCCTCAGACCCCTGCAGTCCCTCGCTTCCACATCCTGCAGCAAACTGGCCGCATCAAGATCCGTTCCAGCTAATGGGAGACCAAGGCTGCAAGTCCCAGAAGTCCCCCTCTGATGGAGCAAAAGGTTCAGTGTTTTTTATAACTGGTAGGAAAACTAAATGCTCCAGATAAGTTAAGCCTCATCCCTCCTTCCTACGGGATCCACAAGCCGCTCCAGGAAACCACAGCTTCTATTTATGATCCAGCAAGGTACAGTTCACTTTGTGCTGCATGTCTTCACTCCTGTACAGGTCTCTGTTTTCACACGGCCCCAGAGCTGGGAGGAGGAAGGGCAAGTTAGACAAATGGTATGCAGAGAAACTGTGTACAGTAGAGCCTTCACACGCATTTCACTTTGACACTTTTCTTTTCACATAACACTTTTGACTTTCTCACTCCTCCCATTTCTCCTCCTCCTCCACCTCTTCCTCCTCCTTCTTCTCTAATTTAAAACCTTAAAGCTCAGCTCAGTCTTTTTTTTTCTTCCTTTATAAGAGCTGAACAGATTCTTCCTCCATGTGGGGGACCTAGAGAGCCACTGAAAAAGAAAACCAGCTTTTGAAATTTAACATTTAAATCAGGTGATTTGTTATCTAATTTGAAAAGCATTTTCTAATTGCACATTGCAAATTGAATTATAACAAAGGACTTTTAAATTGTTTGTCTTTTTTTTAGTGACTCTCCAGGTCCTCCATACCTCCCAGCTTGAACTTCCTAAGTCGGGCCTGGCCTCATGCCAAGACAATCACTGAACCAAACTGAAGTCTTTAAATAACTTTAAAAAACAATGATTGATTCTGACCTCTGGTATCAAATTAAGGGTGTGGAGATGGAGCACACAGAACTGAAATACGTCTAACTTAAAGGAAAAGTCCGGTCTGCAAGGAATAACCAATGGATCATAATTTATACCTAAAACTAATACGTTTGCAGTGATTTAATGAATTTAGGGTTAATCAGTTAAAAATAAAACCTATATTTTTCATTGCGAACACGGTGCGGCCATTTGTGCCTAAATATAGTAACACCTCACTCCCGACATCTCCGGCAGTGATGTCACGGTGTGGCAAGCCTAGCACCATTCTCCCCGCTTTAAAAGCAAAATCAATGGGAACTGCTAGACACATCTGCAATCAACAACAATTATTTGTTAGGAATCCAGTTTGTGTGGTTTGTGTTTGTCTTCCCTCCTCCACCAGGCAGCGCCTGGTTCTGGTTGGCCTCCTCACACACCTGCGGATGGTTACCTCATTAACGCAGGACTCTTAAGCTGCTGACTGCCACTACTTCGACGCCAGAGTGTTTGCCAGTTTTGGGTACTCTAGCCAAGCTGAGTTTTGCTGAGTCAAACTAAGCTTTTGTCT
Organism: Cyprinodon diabolis; assembly: GCA_030533445.1. NCBI lineage: Eukaryota > Metazoa > Chordata > Actinopteri > Cyprinodontiformes > Cyprinodontidae > Cyprinodon > Cyprinodon diabolis. Next base: position 40,686,554 of record CM060079.1, read on the forward strand.
ACCTGAGTTTTAACCTTGTTGTTTTTGTCTTTGCCTCCCGGCAGGAAGTCATCCTGCAAACTGGATGTTTTGGACCTTCTCCCCCCTGGAAGGATTCTCTGAGCACCAAACTGAGCTGAGGATTCAAGTTTGTGTTTTGGATCAACTTTCCCCCCAAGGATTGTTTGGGGCTTCTCTCAGAGGAGGGGATTCATCTCCACTATAACCCGTTCAAGTACCGCAGGTAAACTATGTGGCAGTCAGCTTCTCCGTTCACCAAGGAACAACCGCAATCTGGGTAAACCTTGTTCCCCCTCCAACGAACAAGACATTCACTGGAACAACCCACACCGACTGGATTCAATAAGAGACAACTTTTTCTGGAAACGTGAGTCTGCAACCTAAATCCTCTTCTTCAAGTCAAAGACACTAATTTCCCACTGAGCCTGAATTAATCGCAGTATCTTCCCCTTCACTTTCCAGTTCCGGTTCGACAGTGTTCAGAGCAGCACTGGATTCATCTCATTCACTTTAAATAAAACCTGTTAAACTTTTCCCTGGTCTCTCTGTTTGGTCTTCTGCATGTGGGTCAGAGCTCTAGATCAAATAATGACATTATTAAAGATTTCCAGAGGACTTCACCAGTGAAATTTAAGAGAGCTATAGTTAAACTGAATTCTCACATGCATGGCAGTTGGATGTTGTAATACATTGGGTAAAAGTGAAAAAAAAAACAGTTATTTCACCTTTCCAATTCATGATTCAGCATACATGGGTTTGTTGTTGGATTGCGTTGGATTGCAAACCTGGCCATCAAACTTCTGGCCACAGAAAAAATACGTCATCAATCCGTTACTCTCTGCTTTGCATAGGGCACTGGTTGTCGCCATCATGGATAAAAGCATATTGTGACAAACACCAGATACAGCACTGGGACTTGCTCAACAGCCGATACCTCACAGTGAGGTCACAAACCGGTAGGTGGCAGTATTGTTCTTTGACAAACATGGATGCCTCCAGTAAAGCACATTCAGATGAAACTACTCTTAATTAAAAACACTCTTCAGGCTGGAAATAGCATTTGCATAGTATGTAAGAAGGGCTTTGCAGTGGGTAGCACGCTGCCTTGCAGCAAGATGGATTTCCAGGGCAGGGGTTTTTCTCCAGGAAGGTTTTATCTTCTCCCTGAGCATGCATGGGTTCTCTCTGGGTACTCTGGCTTCCTCCCACAGTCCGAAAACATGAGTGATAGGTTAATTGGTTTCTCTAAATTCTCCTTAGGTGTGAATGTGGGCGTGAATGGTTGTTTGTCCTGTTTGTCTCGTGTTGCCCTGGGATGGACTGGCGACCTGTCCAGGGTGGACCCCAACTGTCAGGGTTTGGTTGTGTTGTGAGGACCCAAATGTAAAACAAACCAGAACCATGGAGACATCGGGAGGAAAACAATCATGAGGAGCCAGGATAAGATGAGGAGAGATGAGGTAAGACGAAGTAAGATGAGGTATGACGGGGAACCAGCACTTAGGAACTGGATAAGGAGAATATTTATGAGAGACTGAACAAAAAGAGGACTAACGACATGATTGGGCACAGGTGTGAAGAGAGCAGTCTAGAAAGGAGCTAGGGAAAAGGACACCAACACAAGAGAGCAACAGAGGGCAACAAATAGAAACCTAAGAACTGAAATATAACCCAAAAACACAACAAAATAGGAATTAAACCAATAAAACTAGAAAACATGGAGCAAATTAAAACTGAATACTTAAAAGAACACATAACAGAACAAAGACTGTGACACCACCTCTGCCCATAGACAGCTGGAGATAAGCACCAGCACCCTTCTCGACCTCAGCAGAGATAAGCGTGATGGATGGATGGATGGATGGATGGATGGATGGATGGATGGTATTTAAGGTTGCAGACAAAGCTGGAGACCATTTTCTTTGTCAGGCTCCAGAATCCTCTCATCCCATTGGTCGAGCCAAGTGTTGCTCACGGAATGGGGACAAACGGAGTAATTTAAAAGAAAAGGAATCCTGGCAGTCCAAAGGAACAGCAGAGAGGTGGATGGAGGTTCTGCAGGCAGCTGACCTTCAACATCCAAGCTGCTGTGCCCTTTGTCCTCAGCATCCCATCTTCCACTGGCTTTTTGGAGAAGATTTTCAACAAATGGACTGATGTGTGGAACAAATGTTCAGCTGAATTAATTAAAGCTAAACTCATTGTCAGCCTTAATGAACTGTCTTGCTCAGATCGGCAGGCCGGCAGTGTTGTTGTCCGTATGTTGCATTCAATGGTATCACCTAATGTAGCAGGTCAACCCATCTCTGGTGTTCCCATAGCATGCCCATAAGAGCCGTAGCAATTTTAACATGGGTCGCTTGCCGAGTCGTTTGGCCCGGGAAGACACACATAATTTTTTAGCCAGTGGGAAAAGGCTATATATAATCTGAATCAGGTTAAGACTGTTTTCATCCAGTTGAACTTTCAGAGTTAGATAAACTATACCTTCCTCCAAGCCTTCAAATTGTATGTTAGATCCACTTCCAACCAAGTTATTTAAGGAAGTATGGTCAATTATAGGCCTATATCTAATCTTCCTTCCTTATCTGAAATTCTTAAGAAAATAGTTGCCAAACAACGGTGCAACCTCTTACACCATAATTAACTCTTTTTTTTAAAGTTCCAATCGGGTTTTAGAGCTCATCATAGCACTGAAACAGCTCTGGTAAAAGTCACTACTAATATTCTCATGGCATCAGATAATGGACTTGTATCTTTACTTGTCCTGTTAGATCTCAGTGCTGCATTTGACACAGTTGATTATAATATTCTTTTTGAAAGTCTTTAGAAAGGAATTCAAGGAAAAGCCCTAGGCTGGTTTAAATCTTATTTATGTATATAAATATTATTTGACCCTCATGCTCCAGGGTTACGTGTGTACTCCAAATCGGTAGAATTATTAGACGGCATAGGATTAATTTCCACTGCTACGCTGATGATACCCAGCTATATCTGTCTATGAATCCAGATGAAGCTAACCCATTACATAGATTACAAGCATGTCTTTAAGACACAAAAACCTCCATGACTCTTAACTTTCTGCTCCTGAATGCAGACAAAACATAATTAATAGTCTCTAATCAGAGTCTTAGCTAAGTGATCTCAGATAATACAGGATAAAATCTTGGTGTTATTTACAATGAGCACCTGTCATTTAAATCCCATATCAAAGAGGTTTCTAGAATTTCCTTCTTTCATCTGCAGAACATTGCAACATTTTGAAGTATCCCAAAATGGTCAGATCCCAGGGTTAATTTTGAAGAACCAGTCCATGCATTTGTTTCTTTGGGGCTGGACTACTGTAATTATTTAAACTGTGGTTAAAAGGTTTCAGCTGATCCAAAATGGTACAGCCAGAGTTCTGATGACAATTCTCTCAATCTGCAGGTTTACTAGTGGTTCCTAGAATTTCTAAAAGTAGAATGGGAGGCAGATCTTTTAGTTATTGGGCTACTACTTTTAGGACAAGGCTTAAAACTTTCCTTAATGATAAAGCTTATAGTTAGAGTGGCTCAGGTTATCCTGAGCTATCTCTATAGCTGATACAGTAGTAGTCATTCAAAATGTACCCCCTTTCCTTGATGGGTCCTTGGCTGGTCCCCTACAATTCCTTTTTAAACATCAATCTTTGTACTAAAACATTTTTTTCTGTCTGACATTAGGATCTAAAGAGAAGCATCATCTCCTGGTCAGACCCTGTAATTCAGTGAAAGCGTGGAGTTAGAGTAAAAAAAATATGCAAGAGGGGGTAATTCCAGTGGCTGGAAGTTGGAGGGGATTTCACTGTATATAAAATATAAAGATATAAAACTTTGTGTTTATCATATTAATATTTAATTAAAAAATATATAACTTTGCATGTATCTCATCCAGTTTTAAATAGTTTAGAGTTCAAATAATTTTTTATCTGAATAAATGTGTTTAATCTAATGTATAGGTAATTTTAGAATTTGTTTTGGTCTTTTAAGGGGTTGTGACAGGTAAGAGATTATTGTAATATTATCTCTGACTCATATTTCATGTGATTAAAATGAGATCTGGGCTGGGTGCTATTCATTCTGACAGCAGCTGTCTGAACTGGAGTCTGATCCAAGATGGGCGCCCTCTAAGGACATTGGCCAGCGTCCAATGAGGTGTCTATGTATATGTCCATGCAGAGATCAACATCATCAACATCCGCTTAGATACAATATGCATCCAATAATAGCACATAAAGCATGAAAATAAATATATATATCACACTCACCAGAGATGCTGATTATTTAAAAACAAAATACATCCTTCTTTCTTTGTGCAGGAAGTCTTAGTATCTCCATTTAGTATCAGCCTTAGTGTCTTGGTTGAAAACATTTTGCTCTAACTGAATCTGAAATCTGATTGGCTGATTGATTGATTGATTGATGAACATTCCTCACTAATATCTTTAAGGTAACATGAGCCAACACCGCTGATTCTGAAAGCCCTGGGAAGACTTACACAGAAGATAAAGCATCGTATAATTACAATGGAAGCAGCGCAGCCAAGAGAAATGTTACAAAAATAATAAATGGATTGTTTGGAATAAATTATTACAGTTAGGTAGAAGAAAATTAAAGTTTAGATTATGAAAGTAGCTCAGTGTTTCTGATTAATTTTAGTCCACCAGTGAAAGCCCTCACCTCCAACCATGTTTTGCATTCTTTGTATATAATATCATAATTTAATTAAGTTTCACCACTTTATCTAAGATTTTTTTTAACTGAAATGTGTTTGACTTGGAGTTGAAGGATTTTTCTTCATAAACTCTTATAATGGAGGATGTGTTATTCCATTTACTTGCAGAATTATCTGTTTCACCATGATTGTAGCTTAATTCCTACTTTCATTTGTTGTTCTAACACACAACCAGTAGGGCATGTGTTCATAAAAAATATATGACAGTACGACTATTATATAGTTGCACAACACCTTCAAGACTGAGAATGATTGCTTTCTACTTTCGACTACCTTAGGTTACAAAAGGAACACAAAATAATAACATTTATAGGTAATAATAAGTTGAAACTGCAGAAGAGATTTTGTTCTTTAGAAATGGGCGTCATAGAGTTTGTCTGAGTGCTGTTGCCATATTGTGACATCATCATCAGCAGGGGTAGGACCCCAATCAGATCTGACAGAACCAGTTTATGAAAGGTAGAACATATTTATAGAATAAATGGTAAATGTTCATGTAAAGGTTGTAAAACTATCTCTGAAAAGGAAAAAAGTATTATCATTTATCAAAATTCCATATTGTATGATATATTTAGCATGTGGAACATTCATATAAAACTAAATTTTTTTAATAGAGTAAAGTTCTGGGAACCAAAAATGTTAAACTGGAGATCGATTATCAATTATAATCGATCTGACTTTTCTGCTATGCATATACATATAGTATCTAAAGACTGATATCTTTCAAGATTTTGTGTTCTAGGAGTTTGTTTGACGATCTTTACTCAATTGGTTGTGTCTGCTATGAAGCAGGGGAAACGTGTTGCTTCTGTTCATCCTTTACGACACTGGAATTGAAAGAAGTAACACAGTGTCTGTCTGTTTTTTACATTATTCCCCTTTTCAGGGGTGTAACATTCCTGGAGGCACCGCTGGGATTGAATGAGGCGAGGTTTGACTTCTGCTTGGACCAGATGTTTCCACATGGGTGTAGGTTTGCATAGGGACCAAAGGGACATGTCCCTACCAAAATTCTGGATCAACCTATTTGTCTCTACCAATAATTGGATATGAATAACATGTTTATAATTTACAATCCAGCGTTGTTGCAGCAGTGGCTTATTTTCCTCTCTCAGCTCCTCTGCCTGGTAGCTGCAGCTACCTGTTCTTTCCTGTCCCTTTCACATAGCAGCGCATCAGCTGTGCTGTTTAACTCTCGGGTTTTTCTGCCTTAAGTTCCTCCTTCTGTCTTTCTGATTGCTCGTTTTCTAGTCTGCATGTTTGCACTTGTGCATGCTTGGAGCGAGAAATTAAAAAAATGACGCTAGGATACGGTGGTTACCAAAATTAATATTAGAATACAAAACTAGTCCCAATTAAAAAACAAAATATTATCTACGCTAAAATAGGTGAAAGCTTCTGATTGCAGTTCTGCAAAGAAGCAGGAGAGAGTTTGGATTTGTTGAACTTGAGAAATGTAAGTAACCAACGTTAGGATTTCTTTTATAAAACCAAATATTCTGAGTCAGACAGGAGTTCAGAAAACTGCTGTTAAAATGAGCAAAGACTGTAAGCTATCAACATTTTTGATTCCCTTCTACCAATATTTCTGTTATTACTGTTTTCATTTTTGGCGGCAGTTCAGGTATAAATAACAGTTATTTCTTTTGTAGAACATAACAACACGAGAATGATGCTGAAGATCTGCTATTTTTTGTTTTCCACATAAAAATAGTTCTATTTAATTGACTTCTATTACTAGAAATAACGTTTTTTTTTTTCTTTTTTCTTCTTTTTTGTTTTGTTTTGTTATGACTTTATTAATTTACTTATATTTGCTTTTTATTTAGTGTTCGAAATAAATGATCCATAAAAAAAATAGGATAAAAAGTATTTATGAGGAGAACAAACATAAAGTTCAGGACACCACACCCACCTTCAGGATGACAGCATCAACTTTAGGTCAAACCCCTCCCATTTGGCATAAAGAATTTAGAAGGAGGCCCCCTAACCTTTTCCAGTCTAGCACGGACAATTGAAGATGGCCTTCTTAAAGGTTTTTCAGACTCTGAAATTGTTGATGCTGTTATAAGGGCCATTGTCCCAGGCATGCAGCTATGTAGCTATTTAGAGGGGGAAAATGACCTTACATTTCCCACCCTAAGAAGAATACTGCACTGCCATTATCAGGAGAAAAATGCAACAGAATTATACAAACAGCTGTTATCAGAAGCATTAAAGAGTCTCCTCAGAGCTTTCTAATCAGCACTCTAGACCTATGACAGAAGAGTCAGAGTCAGTGTTGGGATCTGGAGATGTACCACCTTTCTCCAGCAGAGTGCGCTGTAGGTCTCCTGGGCTGGAGCCCTCCAGCACACCTGAGACGCATCTACTCATCAGGAGACCTTCCCTTCATAAACAGCTGCCAGACCTTCCTTCGACGCCGCAGTGTTGACCTTAGTTTGGTTAGCAACCTGAGCCTCTGTTACCTGAAGAATCTAAGTTGTCTCTAAGTCAGAGAACTGGTTCTAACCTTCCTCTGTCTTTGCTCACAGGAAACCTGTCTCAAGTCTGAAGCTCTGGGTGAGCTTAACCTGCCTTCCAGCCCTGGTGAGCCAAACCTGAAGATTCCTATTTTTGGATTTCCCCTGCTGTTCTCTTTGAAGAGCTGGAAACTCTGATCAAGGTCTGCCATTCAAAGCCAGAAGTTAGACGTTGCAGCTGCTTGAGTACTCTGCTGAACCAACAGTCTCTGGACCCAACGGTTCCCTCTCTCACAAGAGAAGCCTGGACCCCGTCAAGGTAGAATCAGAATGATCTAAAATGACTCTTTAATCATCTGCCTGCCCAGCTAATCAAACTATCATCTCTGCAGACTTCAGTGAACCCAACCCGGACCTGTTCCACATCCAGTTCATGTCTTTTGTGTCAAACATCTTTAATAAACTCTGTTAAACTTTTACCCAGCCTCCTTTGTGTTCTGCATGTGGGTTTGATATTAAACCAATCATGACAGAACACTGCGGCCAAACACAAAGCCCAGCAGATCACCTCCGGAGGAGGCTTGAGGAACAGGACGCTCAGATCCTTGGACATGCGCATACCCTCCGTGAGTTACACACTAAAATTGAACATCAGAACCAAATGCTACAAGCGTATGCCAGCTACATGGGAAATGCTAATGCCACGCCAGCAGTACGTCCTGTTCCGGATCCACTTCCGCCTCTAAGGTCACTGGCAGTGATGTCATTTCCTGAGTTCCGTCCAAGTCCGCCTGAAAGATTTTCAGGTCACCAAAGGGATTGTAAAGGATTTTTGTTTCAATGTCGTTTACTTTTTGAGCAATCTCCCGGCAGTTTTCCGAATGATAGGAAAAAAATATCCTTCATTCTCTCTCAACTCACTGGACGAGCTCTTGAATGGGCGGAGGCAAGGTTCTCTTCAGAGTCCAGTTTTTCTTGTACATTTTCCGAGTTCATATCTGAGTTTTCCCAAGTATTTAACCAGGACTCAGATAAAACAATTAATTCCCGAGCCCTGCTAAATTTAAAACAGGGAAATTCTACAGTGGCTGAGTTCTCCATTGACTTCCGGGTTAAAGCCGCAGCCTCTGGTTGGAACGAATGTGCACTTAATAGTGCTTATTTTAAGGCTTTAAATGATAACATCAAGGACGAACTAGCCACAATCGACGAACCAGCTAGTTTGGAGGACTTAATCCGTTTAACCATCAGACTGGATAACAGACTCCGAACTAGAAATAACTCTAGACAAAGAAGTCTAAATTTTTCTGTGTCAGCTCCTGCATTTAACAATGCTTCTGTTTTTTCTGGACCCGCAGAACCCAGTTCCAAGCCAAAGTCTAAAAACGAGACTCTTTCTGTGCCTGTCCAAGTCTCTCACTCAGATGGAGCGGAGGTCGAACCCATGCAGATTGGACACACAAGGCTATCCCCTGAGGAAAGACAATGAAGATTTAGAGGCAATCTGTGTCTGTACTGTGGTGAGACTGGCCATTTCATTGCTTCATGTCCGGCTAAGTCAAAAGCCAGGGCCCGTCAGAGGAATTGAGGAGTCTGACGGGCCATCTGAAAACTGAAAAAACTCCTCATCTGATGTTGCCTGCTACTCTTTTTTTCTCCAACCAGAATCTCACCTTGTCGGCTTTCATTGACTCTGGGTGTGAAAGAAATCTCATTGATTCAGATCTGGTCCAGCAATTAAATATTGAGACTGTCCCTTTATCTAAGCCTCTCAGAGTATCTGCTATTGATGGAAAGAAGCTTCATCAAGTCACTCATCAGACACAACCTCTAGAACTTTTAATCTCTGGAAACCATCGTGAAACATTAACGTTTTTTGTTTTTCCTTCTGCATGCTCTCCTCTGGTGCTGGGATTCGAGTGGCTGGAACGTCATAACCCCCATATCAACTGGGCTGAACGCCACATTGAGTCTTGGTCTACTTCCTGTCACGAGTCATGCCTTCGTTCTGCGGCTCCTGCTATTCAGTCCCCTAGAGGTAGGGGGGAGATGGACTCTCCTGACCTTACTTCTGTTCCTCCCGAGTATCATGATCTGGCACCAGTCTTCAGTAAGGTCAGTACGACGTCTCTTCCACCTCACAGACCATATGACTGCGCCATAGATTTACTACCAGGAGCCCCTCTTCCAAGCAGCAGACTATACAACATCTCCAAACCTGAACGCGAGACCATGGAAAAATATATCAATGAGTCTCTAGCTGCTGGAATTATTCGTCCATCTTCATCTCCTCTTGGTGCTGGTTTCTTTTTTGTGGGTAAAAAAGATGGTTCCCTACGACCCTGTATAGATTACAGAGGCTTAAATCAGATAACCGTCAAAAATAAGTACCCCCTACCATTACTGGCATCAGCGTTTGAACCTGTTCAGGGTGCAACAGTGTTCACTAAACTCGATTTGAGAAACGCTTATCACCTCCTTAGAATAAGAGAAGGAGACGAATGGAAGACAGCCTTTAAGACCCCCTTAGGCCAATTTGAGTATTTGGTCATGCCTTTTGGTCTCACAAACGCTCCTGCTTGCTTCCAAGCTCTAGTCAACGACGTCCTCAGAGATTTTTTGAATGTATTCGTTTTTGTGTACATCAATGATATTTTGATCTACTCCAAGAACCTCTCAGAAGACAAGAAACATGTTCGTCTAGTTCTTCAGAGACTTTTGGAAAACAAACTCTTTGTGAAAGCAGAAAAATGTGAATTTCACCAACCATCTGTCACTTTTTTAGGGTTTGTGCTCGAGGGCGGGCAGGTGAAGCCATCCGAAGACAAGATAAAGGCAGTTCTGGACTGGCCGACTCCTGAAAACCGCAAACAGCTTCTGAGATTTCTTGGGTTTGCAAACTTTTACAGACGCTTCATAAGGAACTATAGTCAAACAGCTCTACCTCTCACAACTCTGACTTCTGTGAAGAAGACCTTTCAATGGACACCTGAAGCCCAGAACGCTTTTGATAAATTAAAAAACCTGTTTTCCAGAGCACTCATCCTTATCCAGCCAGATCCCTCTAAACAGTTTATCTTAGAGGTGGACGCATCTGACTCCGGTGTTGGAGCTGTTTTATCTCAGCAATCTGACTCAGACCAAAAAACTCACCCCTGTGCCTTTTTTTCACGTAGACTCTCACCAGCGGAGCAAAATTATGATGTTGGAGACCGAGAACTTCTAGCCATTAAACTCGCCCTGGAGGAATGGAGACACTGGCTCGAGGGGGCCGAGCATCCAGTATTGGTTTGGACAGACCACAAAAACCTGGCTTATCTCCAATCGGCAAAACGATCCAACCCACGTCACTCTAGATGGTCATTATTCTTTTCCCGTTTCAACCTCATTATTTCTTACAGACCTGGTTCCAAGAACGTCAAGCCCGATTCTCTCTCTCGTCTGTACTCCACTGATCAACCTGAGACACCCGAGCCTGTTCTTCCTGCCTCCTGTACTGTTGGAGTCGTTTCCTGGGAGATCACTGATCTCATCAACTCTGCCCTAGCCTCTGAACCTGACCCAGGTAACGGCCCTCCAAATAAAACTTATGTTCCATCTTCCCTCAGATCCCGACTGATCCAGTGGATGCATGCAGCTAAATTTTCCGCCCATCCTGGAGTGAGCAGAACCATTGCCCTCATTACAAGACGTTTCTGGTGGCCATCACTACACAAAGACGTTAAGGAGTACGTTTTGGCATGTCCCATCTGCGCCAGAGACAAGACCTCTCATCAACCACCTTCTGGCCTGCTGCATCCTCTAACTGTTCCAACCCGTCCTTGGTCACATATCGCCGTAGATTTTGTCACAGATCTCCCGATTTCCAGAGGTATGTCCACCATTTTAACCATCGTCGACCGTTTTTCCAAGGCCTGTCACTTAATTCCCCTCAGGAAACTTTCCACAGCTTTCCAGACGGCCCAGCTTCTCGTGAAGCATGTTTTCCGACTCCATGGTATTCCACAAGAAATCCTCTCTGACTGCGGTCCTCAGTTCATCTCACAGGTCTTGAAAGCTTTCTGTTCTGCGTTAAACTGTAAGTCCTCCCTCACCTCTGGTTATCACCCACAGTCTAACGGGCAGACGGAGAGGATGAATCAACAACTAGAATCCACTCTCTGCTGCCTAACATCCAATAACCCTACTGAGTGGAGTCAGTTTCTGACCTGGATCGAGTACGCCCATAACTCATTGAAATCCGCTCCATAACTCATTGAAATCCGCTTCTACTGGTTTATCCCTGTTCCAAGTTTCCATTGGTTATCAGCCTCCACTCTTCCCTGCAGACGAGAGAGAGAGAGATAACGGTCAGATCAGTCCATCACCACATCCGCCGTTGTCAGCGCATCTGGAAGGACACCATTACCACCCTCAACCGCTCATCTGCTTCTACAAAACGCTTCGCAGATCTAAGAGACGTCCTGCCCCTGATTACACCATAGGCCAAGAGGTTTGGTTGTCAACATGTGACATTCCTCTCAAAGCCATGTCTAAGAAGCTGTCACCCCGGTTCATCTGTCCTTATAAAATTGCTCAAATAATCAATCCCTCTGCTGTCCGCCTGCACCTGCCTCAGTCCCTTCGCATCCACCCCACGTTTCATGTCTCCCAGATTAAACCTGTCATTTCAAGCTCCTTGTGCCCACCATCCAACTCCCCTCCAACCGCCCTGGACATCGACGGCCATCAGGCCTACACAGTTCGCCGGATCGTGGACTCCCGTCGGCGAGGTCGCGGATGGCAGTACCTCGTCGACTGGGAGGGCTACGGTCCGGAGGACCGCACCTGGGTTCCTGGCTCATACATCCTCGATCCGTCCCCGATCGAGGAGTATGAGAGTTCCCTCCCGTCCACTTCCTCGGGACCGCCAAGAGGCGGTCGTTGAGAGGGGGGTACTGTTGGGATCTGGAGATGTACCACCTTTCTCCAGCAGAGTGCGCTGTAGGTCTCCTGGGCTGGAGCCCTCCAGCACACCTGAGACGCATCTACTCATCAGGAGACCTTCCCTTCATAAACAGCTGCCAGACCTTCCTTCGACGCCGCAGTGTTGACCTTAGTTTGGTTAGCAACCTGAGCCTCTGTTACCTGAAAGAATCTAAGTTGTCTCTAAGTGAGAAAACTGGTTCTAACCTTCCTCTGTCTTTGCTCACAGGAAACCTGTCTCAAGTCTGAAGCTCTGGGTGAGCTTAACCTGCCTTCCAGCCCTGGTGAGCCAAACCTGAAGATTCCTATTTTGGATTTCCCCTGCTGCTCTCTGTGAAGAGCTGGAAACTCTGATCAAGGTCTGCCATTCAAAGTCAGAAGTTAGACGCTGCAGCTGCTTGAGTACTCTGCTGAACCAACAGTCTCTGGACCCAACGGTTCCCTCTCTCACAAGAGAAGCCTGGACCCCGTCAAGGTAGAATCAGAATTATCTAAAAGGACTCTTTAATCATCTGCCTGCCCAGCTAATCAAACTATCATCTCTGCAGACTTCAGTGAACCCAACCCGGACCTGTTCCAGATCCAGTTCATGTCTTTTGTGTCAAACATCTTTAATAAACTCTGTTAAACTTTTACCCAGCCTCCTTTGTGTTCTGCATGTGGGTTTGATATTAAACCAATCATGACAGTCAGGCTTACAATATGATCCAGTATTGGTGCAGAACATGTTCCTACATACAGTTATGACAGGTTTGCAGAAAGATAACATCAAACGTGATCTCCAGCCATCCCTGGAGCAAATTGGAGTTTCTGATGAGCTTTTGTTTGAAAAACTAAATATTGCATGTGCCTATGAAAGTGAGATGCAGGACAAGAAAAAAATGAATGCACCACAGCGGTCTGTAGCTGTTCATTTGGCTCAGTCTGACCATAGTGAGAAAAAAGAGAGGAAAAGCCAGCAAAGCTACAGTAAAAGCCAAACAGATTCTTTCAGAACTGCAGGAGATGAAAGCAAATATGAAACTCCTTAAAGACCTGAAAGCTAAAGTTTCTTTTATTAAAGAGTGTATGCAGCCACCCTGTTATGTACAGATGCAGCACGCCGTATCAGGGTCAGACTGCACACCACCTCAGGCATCATCAGCCTATCACAACCCATCGCTTACACACAAGGCTACAGTACATCGTGATTACCTTCAACCCCCTCCGGTGGAGTACAGTTACCTGCAACCTTCTTCACATAAAAGTTTTCCCCCTTCCCTTCCTGGACCAACAAACCAGAGGAATGGAAATCCATGCATCCACAGCTCAGCCACGGCTCAGGAGGAGATGCTAACCCTGCCAGCAGAAAAACGTGGGAGACTGTAGTCACTGTTTCAGGTGTGGGAGCGGTGAACAATTGCGGATCCATCCATCCATCCATCCATCCATCCATCCATCCAGGATTTGTTTTCTGTTAACGCAAACATGCTGTTTTCAGTGTCAGCGTCCATGTTTTGGACTGGTTTATGTTCAATCGTGGGTTTGTTTATAACTTCAGGAAACACAGAATAAAAAGAAACACCTTAAAGATGAAATACTTCAATAAAATCCCAGATGACTCAACCCACATAATCAGCAGCTCCTCGGCATATCAGCAGATGAACTTCAAGGTAAAAGTTAGCCTCTTATTACAAACCCAAACCCTTCTGTTTACATTCCAACTAGAACCAGAACCATCAAATCATGGCAACCTAAATCAAAGAACAAGAGAACTTACCCAGACGGAGTGAACCAAGTGCTGCACATGCAACTGAAGGTCAAAGTCCACCAGCCGTAAAAGAAAAACTGAAACTGATGCAATTTTATCAAAGCTTCAGGGTTCAGCGTCTGTTTATAGACTCCAGCTGCAGACACGCAGAACACCCATCAAGGTTATCTATCAGCTGATGTCTCCAGCACGTAACCGCGTGTGTCCTGGCATGCTGGCAGGGCAGTAATTAATCTCAAGCGATTCATGCAAAACAACACTAAAAACTCTGACACGCTTAAGACAAAGATCTTACTTTTATTTCATTCCTCTCACAGCTTCCAAACAAAGATCATCCCATTTTCCCTTCCCCCCCCCCCCCAGTTATACCAGTTTGTCCCTAGCAGTGTACATGGAGACATCTTATATCCTCTGCTTGATCAGAACAAACCCTCCGTTTAATAAAATTTTCTGTAAACCAACATGACAAAAGTATTTAATAACAGTAGGTGAATAAGAGCTTCTGAAGGATTCAATGCTATCAAGCAGCTCGGAGAGCAAGGCAGAAAAAGAAACAGCATGAAATCTGGTCTGTAGTTATGTGAGAACCTGCAGACACGTCGTTCTATGGAGTAAATTTTGTTCCGTAATTGTTGCAAGCAAAGTATGTTTTTTGTAAATTGAAATTTGATAAAAATGCAATCCAGAATTGAAAAATGTTTTAATCAAAAAATGTTTTAAGATGAACAGTTTTCTCAAAATTTATGAATCCTTTTTTTTTCCTGTGTTGTGAATTGGCGCTATATAAATAAACTGAACTGACTTCATATTTAGTTTTCTCATTTCTAATTATATATATATTTTTTATATTTTATACCGTATTTCAGTTTTTACTTTTACTTTTTCAAAATTCTCTACACTTCAAGTCTGATACAAACGCCATGTCCAATAAAAATGTTGCTGCTACTTCAAGCTGGCCAATAGAAATGCGTCGTTGCTCCTAACTTCATAGGAAAGCCCGCCCCTGAAAGTAAAGAGAATGAAGACGAGTAAAACACAATTTGAAAGGAATGCAATTCTTAAAACTCAATCTGAATAACAAAAAAAAATAAAAAAATAAAAAAATAAAAAATCTGAAATATTTTAATTTGAAAACGAAAACTTTTTATCTATGAAAAAGATAAACTAAAATATTTTTGTTTGGAAAACAAAACAAAAAAAACAGCAAAGTTAAACTCAAGATAATTTTTTTAATTAAAACCTTTCTCAATGTTTAATTTGGGGATTGCATTTTTTTTAAAATTCAGATTGTTCTTTCTCAAATATTAATTTACATAATTTGTTCCTTTTTTTTAACCATAATGAAACAAAATTAATTCCAAACATTTCCCAAAAGCAAAACTAACAGCATGACTTAAAGAGATTAAGTGCTAAAAAATGACAATACATTCATAAATAAAACATAAAAAACAGAAATAAACATGATTTAAACTGATACAGGTTATTGCAAAGCACATAAACTCTGGCCTCAAACAGCCTGAGTAAAAATAACACTAAACTGTGGTTTACCACTCCCGTCTCCATACCAGAGGTCCTCTTTCTCTCTAACATGAGCCAAGAGCTTTTCACAACATTAAATCGTTCATTTCACCTGCAGGAAGTCAGCTGAAAGTCAACTTTCAAACTGTTCATAGCATTTAAATTCTTCATGTCCAGCTTTGGGTTGTCTTTCTATTTTCTACATAATCTGGATCATCTTTGCAAATCCAAAAGCTACGAGATCCATGTGCAAGTAAAGTCCTTTAAGGGAATTTTTAATCCACAATGTTGCGGAAATCCAGAATCCTAAAAATCTGCATCAAATGTCTGATGTTCATCATGTTTAAAATTATTTCAGTCAAATTGCACCATTCTTGTTTGTTGGTTCGTGGACCCGTAGCGGTTCTGAGGTCCAGAGGGGGACCACGTCCAAAATGTCTGGACGAGCAGCTAAAGAAGATTGTCTCTTTGCAGTTTGAATAAGTGTGTTTGTTTCCCAAAACCATTTCCTTCTCGGTTTGGTTTAATCACGTCTAGATCCTCAACTCCCGTTCATCCCTTCACTGCCTGTTGCACCTCTGAGGAACAGGCGAGAGTCCGTTGATGCTCACCCTTCTTGCTGTCTGCTCCTGGCTCCCATGAGGGCCAGCTCCACCCTGCAGGGTTTGAGTCAAGCTGACTTGGGCGGTGCTGAAAGAGGTTATTCGCCCACTTCCAGCAATCTGGAGGTTCACAGTAGTGGCGTAACTAGCCTTCTGATTCCCCTGTTTTGACACAGAAGATGAACTCAGGGGTGAAGGGGACGGTGTTGAGGGAGCAGGGGGTGAGGGTGTGACCTGAGGTTGTACCTGGACTTTAAGGTTGTAGTGCTGGTATGACTCAGGTGGAGGGGAGGTCAACCCTGTGGGGGAATAGATCAAACACGAGGAGGAGGAGACCTGTTGTTGGTTAGATGGCCGGGCCACATAAGCACAGATTAGCTGAGTGCGACAGCTTCCCTCCTCCAGTTCTGGATCCCCCCATTCAGCCTGGTTGTCTGCTGAACATGAGGAGGTGAAGTGTAATGGAGACAAAGTAATTGGAGTCGGATTTGTTTCTGGACTTTCAATTCCATTGTATTTGCCTGACAGCTCTTGAACGTCGGGCCAAGAAACACTAGTGAAATGTTGTCCACTAACTGTGTTCTTACCAGGGATAAATGTTGTGGGGGAGAGTGGGGACTGCAGACCAGCTCGAGGGCCAAGGCTTGATTGGGAGGACAAGACGCTACCTGGGCTAATCGAACTAGACCCCTGCTGGTCAAAGGATCCTCGCACATTAGCAGGAAAGCTACGGGATCTTTGACTGAGGTCCACCCAAGAACGACGCAGTCCGCTCCCATTGCTCCTGGCTGGACTTGAAGGACTGTCTGCCAAGCTGGAAGACAGGGGCCTACGGATGGTTTGAGAGGGAAGAGGGGAAGATCCTGAAAGGGGAGTCCTTCCTGAGAGGGAAGAAGATATCCTGTCAGTTTGAGAGCCTAAAGTGGACAAAAGTAAAGAAGGGGAGGTGGAATATTGAGGATTCATCGGTTGAGGCGCTACTAAACTATTTGTCCAAACTGGCGCACCAATAGGAGGAGGGGAGAGTATTTGAGGACTCACACATGTGGAGGAATCGCCAAAAGCAGACGCTTCAGAGCAAGCCTTAGTTAGGTCCAGTCGGAGGTCCAAGTGGTTGTGGGAACCTCCTACCCGTGAACTACGAGGGTTGGGGGGTTTGTTTGCCATGGGAGAGGCGTAATTATGCTGTGGTGGAGGGGAGCAGAGTCGGACAAATGATGCTGGAGTTGGAGAAGGTGTTGGTGACTGAACACGTGAGCTGGGTTCAGATGCAGAAAATGGCCTTGCTACACAGTTGTGAGATCCAGACCACAGTGGGTAGGGACTATGGTGGGTTTCCATAATGCCGTGGTCCACCAAGCAGCCTTCCTTGCTGACAGATCCGCCTACATACCCGTTAGCTGCACTGTTGTTGTTGTTGCTGTTTTTGTTGCTGAGCTTTGGCGACACAGTTCTTGTGTGAAGGAAGGAGGGTCGAGGTGAAGCTGTAGGAGAAGGGGGGCACTGAGAAAGAGAGGGTGGGGATAGACAAGTGGGTCGGAGAGAGGACGGGGGACATTTTGGATGTTGGTACCCCTCTTTGTTACATCCCAGAGGGGCATAGGCAGGCGCACTGATGCCTTGTAGAGTTCGAGAAGGATTGGGTGAGGGTGTCCGTCGTCGTATATCTGGAGTGGAGGAGGGGCTTTGATGCACCAGCTTTATGGTCGGTGCTAGTTGTCGTGCTGTGCTGTTTTTAGCCATATTGTTACTGATAGACTGACTGATGTGGGACGCAGCTAAGGATCGGGTAAAAGCAGAGGAGATGGTGGATGAACCGGTCGGAGAATGGTGAGGGGATGGAGATGTAGAGGAGGAAAATGCTTCTCTCGATGATGAAGGGTTTCCAGATAAAGGAACAGATGGAGTTGGGGTTCTTACTGGGGAAACTAAGGAAGGGGTAGGGGACAAACAGGAAAGAGCAGAGGTAAAGCCTGCTGGAGATAATGGGGTGGGACAGGATACCGGGATGACCCGGAACGGTGAGGAACAGGGAGATGCTTGGACTGATGAGGCGGTGGCAGATCTTTGAGGGGAAGGGGAGAGATGGCTGAAGCTGGGTCTGGACACTGAGGGCACAGGGCTTGGTGTCCTAAGGGATGAAAAGGACAAAAACGAAAATGTTAAAGACACTAACAATGGCTAACTGAGGTACAAGGCAAACCAAAAAAAAAATCTGCTTTCTTTTGTCATTCTAATCTGCCAAACGTCAAGAAAATGTTTATTGAGCCTTGATCTGCAGCTCTCCAGATCTCTGAAGGTGTTTTTCTTTAGACTTTGGCTGCAGAGCCTCAGTCTAAGCCCCATTCATTAAAAGAATGTTTTTGTTTTTTTGGACGTGATTCAGTCTCCCTATGAATCACACCTCTCTCTTCTGGGTGAATCACTGCTCATCACAGCTTAACCTAAAATTAAATAACTATGATCTAAAATCCAGGGACACCGCTCTTGATTTTCTGGTCCATCTACATTCTAGCCGTTATCTCAACATCAGAGGTAGAACAGCTAGAGCTGGTTTTTCAGGCTGCCTGGCTTCTGCATCAGAGGCTGTGAAAATAAACAGCTCTCTGGAACTATTGAGCTTCACCATATGGGTAGGAAAATGTTTTGGGATCCCAATCTGGATATGATCTGGGGCCTCTAAGCCAGCCAATGCTCAAACTCATGGTGCAATGTTTTTCTTTTTCCCTCCACTCAAAGGTTAAATACTCTTCTTTTTTACAGCTTAATTTTCAGATTCCTTTGTATTCATATTATTTAATCTAGCTAGGTGTCTTTTCTCTACCTGTTGTTGCCACCGTCATGCCAGAATTTCCCTTTTATGGGACAGTAAAGGTATTTCAATTTAATCACAACTTGGTATGTATAAAAACCAACTTTGAATAAAAGTGTGGCAACCCATGCAAACATTTTCAATTAATAATAATTAGGTGAAATAAAAAGAAATGTGCCCAAATAAAGTGAAATATGACAATTCAGTTATTTAAACTTACTGTGCATTGAACCTGATGTTTTACCATGCGGTTTGATCTTTAAAGGTACATAAAGTGTGTAACACCTACAGAGATATACTGACATAAATATAATATATATGTATGTTATTTATTACCACCTATGGACTGAAAGTCTCAATCTTTATGCCTGCCTAGCCTTAGAAATTGCTTTTAATAATTACATAGGAGTAACCTGACTCCGCCAGATGGATTTGCTCCGCATATCCATCTGGAAACCTTCCGTTGAAGTAATTTTGGGAAGGGGCGAAAATACTGGTTAGCCGATTGGCCTATGTTGGTGATAGACGGGCCAAATAAACCAATCAGATCAACGAAACCGAAACCAGTCGGGAGAAGAGCAAAAACATCTTATCCTCTGAGAAAAGCCTCCAGAGCAGTGTTTTGCTCTTCCTTCAGTGAAGAAATACTCTGTAATTCCGATAAAACTTGCTCGATAGCCACGCTAACGCTAGCTTCATCGGCTGAAGCCGCCATGTTCTTTAGACTGAACTGTCGCGCTTCTCGTTGCGTCACACCTCAAACCACCTCAAAGCCAACGCTGATTGGACGTTCGTTTGGTTAACTGCTCCAAATTTTCTTTAACGGAAAGTAGCCAGACTGATCTGCGAGTGAAACCTTGAAAGCTCGCGAGATCAGGATGGTCTCACGAGGCTAGCATAGGAGTCGGTTCCCATCTTTGGAGGCAGAAATCATTTGCGCTACAGCAGCGCAAAACTGACAAACTAGTGACTATAAAGATCGTAATTACGCTCTAATGCGGAGGTTTTTAACCAGGTGTCTGCGGAGGAACTGCATGGGGGTTGAGAAAGTTTTGGTTGATTAGACTTTTTATTTTTCTACGTCCCCCTGCAACACTGATTGAAATGTCTTTAAATACACATTAACATGAATTCAACACACTGAAGTAAACAGATAAACGGAGGCAAAAGATGTCTTTCAGTCTTCGATGCGACACACAGGAGCTCTTTCAAGTTGGGCACCGTTTCATTCACAACACCTGTCCCATCAATAAGGAATTAGAATCTAAATACTAATCTAAATACTCTAATAATCCAAGGGCGGGTTGAAGACCCCTGCTCAAATGGGACTGCGGCAAGTAGGACAAACCTACACAGACCTATAAAATACTTTTTATAAAATTATGTATGAAGTCACAATCGACAACCGATGACAAGATGACAACTCCAAGTTGTTGCATTTTTTTTTCTGTGGATTTGCATCTTTCTCCTATGTTCTGTCCTTGTATGTTTTGGTCAGAGTGCCAACAACAGGGGGACAAATCACCTGGATAAAAAAGTTAAGGCAAGACAAAGTTCCTGGGTTTAGGCAGAAGCAGAAGGAATTCAGTGTAAGGACAGCGGCTGAAAGAGCTCCATAATTCATTATTCTACAGTCTGACCATTAGATGTTACTGAAAATTACACACTGTAGCTTTAATGATTTAAACATAAACTATGAAAATAAATCCCTTAAATTATAATAAATTATAACATAACACCTAAAAATGATAGAAAAATACATTAGGATGCCTGTAAACTGTAGTGGCAGATTAGCAGCATTACCATGCTTGATATTTTTTTAAATCAGATTTTTGGAATAATTTTGGAAAAAGTTTAAGATCTTTTACATTTTTGTAATAATTAAAGCTTATTGCGACAGGCATGTGATATTCAAAATATTGTAATATAATTTGATCATCAGGGAGAATTATATATTCTATTTAAGAAAAACAAGACCATAGGCATCCTCTAAATGCTGATTCATCAAAGGTTATAAATCTGTGCAGGGTGGGGGATACTGTGAATAGGGTTTCTGACTAGGCATATAATTCTTTAACATGTTTTATCAACCTCTTTGATTTTCATTGTAAAGGAATTTTTCTTTTTTAAAGATAATTTAACCTCATTCCAAAATCTTCAAGGTAAACTTTGGTTCACAAACATTAAAGCCATACTTAACTGTGACATCATTGTATGATTTCATTGGTAATGGTTTCAGCCATTTCCCGTTTTTTTTCCCCCTAATTTCTTCTAGCTATACCTAACATCTTATTAGTTCATGAGAGTTTCACTAGCTCAGATTCAGTTCAATTCAGTTTATTTATATAACCCCAATTCACAACACATTTCATCTCAAGGCACTTAACAATTCAACCAGATCATCCAGTCAAACTGATTCAAAGTTTTCTATCTAAGGAAAACCAGTTGCATCGACTTATTGACTCGAAGCCTATCCCTCACACTAAGCATGCTTGTAGCGACAGTGGAGAGGAAAAACTCCCTTTTAACAGGAAGAAACCTCCAGCAGAACCAGGCTCAGTGTGAGCGGCCATCTGCTGAGGCCGACTGGGGTTCAAGGAGACAGAAGCAGGGATACAAAAGGCAACTGTAAATCAGCTTCCTGACCAGGAAACACACAGCCAGGCAGATGATCTTGAACATCCCACATCCAATTGAATGCTAGTTGAATGTCTTCTAACCGAAATGTTTACTATGGAGTTGAATAATAAATTCCTATATTTTGAATGAAAGTTGTGCTGAATGTATTACAGACATGTGCAAAGTTTTCAGTTCAAGTCAATTTTTTCCTCTGTTGCTCTCATACTCAGCCATTGTTATGGGCACAAAGTGGTGTCACCAGGAGCTGAATTTGAACCACTGTAAATGAATATTGATGTCATTGGAAATGAAATGCATTTGTTTGAAATTGCATTTCCATAAATCCATCCATCTTCTCCCACTTAGTTCCTCAGGATTGAGGTAGGGCCGGTGCCTATCCCCTGTTTTCTGGGTCAATAATCTAAATAAGTGGTCCGCCTAATTGTCAATCATTCTTGTGACATGTTTACCTAAGGCCGTCCAATGAGCTTGTCCCGTTAGCTATCTTTTTCTGCGCCGAGGGTCGTAAGAGAAAAAGGTTCTACGAAGTGTATGAGAAGAAAAGGAAGGCTTAAGAAGAATGCTTTGATTGGAGAGCTCTCCTCGCAAAGCATTATGGGATTTGCTGTCACAGCGGCCAGCTGTCGCCATAGGCTGTCGCTACCCAACAACGGTGACTAATTACAAAGGTGGTGCAGGCACTGAACTGTGGTGGAGGAGTTACGTGACCAACGGAGCAAATAGCACTTAATGGTCATTTAACTGACTTTGCTATAAAGTCCACTATATAGTCCCCACCTGTCACTCAGTCACCAGCCAACATCTCGGTTCCATCATCCGGTGGTAGGTTTAATTAACGTTTTCTCTTGCTCATTCTCCCGATCTCCTAGACGTGTCTAACTTTTGCTCTCACCACAGATCGATCAAGTCCCGCCTGCCCCAATGACCCGTTTGCTCAACCAAGCCTCAGCTTCCAGTGTTCATGCTCCTTCCTGTTTGTTTAATAAACATCTGAAACTGCTCTTGCCTTCTGTGTTAGTTCTGCATTTCGTTCAAGCACCTAAAAACCATGACAATCTTCAGTCGGTTCTTTGAGTGAGTTGCTGTCGTTAGTAAATAAATTTGAGGTGTTTACAGAAGGTCTCTCTGTTTCCCTGACAGCTCCAAGCCATGTTAAGTATTGTATTTAGAGATAAACGAAATGACGCACAAGGCTGCAGTAAATTACCCTCAAATTGGGATGTTGGAGTTGTGGCGTGACATGAATACCCATGGTTGTAAATATCTGAATGCTGCTGTGTTGCGACAAGTTTCGAAATTTCTCTCAACTGCCAACTTTTAGTAGAATAGCAACACAGTGATTTATGCCTGAGGCTCCAATTAAGTACTGGGACTGAATCAAAGGAATACTTTGAAGACCTTACTAGACCGGGTTGTTGTATAACCCAGGAGAAAGTTCTAAAAAAGGTCAGGCTGCAGCTGCTTTTGTTTTAATGTGGGGATTGTTGTTTACTTTTCCAATTCCAGTAATCAGGAATCTGAGGCAGCATTTCTCACTTAACCCAATCTTCACCCTTAAATAGGACTCAGGGGATTTTAGATCTACATCTTTTTAACTGCATTGTTTTGAAATTGAATCCGTAATCTTATCTAAGTGTTTCAGACTGTTTCTCTTCCTGGCACTGCGGAACCAAAAACAATCAGATTTTTATTGACCAGGTCACTTATTTTATACAACGGTTAATTTCTTCAGAACCTCATGCCAGCCTCTCAGTCTGAGTTGGAAAACTGACAGGATCTGTGGTAATTTTCACTAGACGACCTCTGATCTTCCAAATGTGGCAACAAGTAAAGCAAGATTGTTTCAAGCTCAGCAGATGTAAGCCTGCCAAGGAAAACGGTGCTTACAGTACTGCATTGTTGCTGTTCACATGGAGAGGGGAAGACAGTCAGCCATCACATTTCCACATCATCACATTTCCTCAGAATGCATTAGTCATTATTTAAACTTGAAACACAAAAAGTCTTGGGAATTACTCATTTTATATTTTAAATCTAAGAAGACATTCTCTAAATGCCTTTCGAGATCTTTCACTGCTTTACTCCAATCTTGATTATATATTTTTTTACTGCAGATAGAGAAGCAGTAGCTTTCATATTTACACTAAAGTGCCAAAAATATTTAATTACCTGTGACTTTAAGTAACATACCATCCTTGATCTATAGCCTTAAAAATGAAGTTGATTCACCCTTTTTTGTTAAAATAAATAAAATAACAGGTTTATGGGAGGTTTGGCCTTATCTCTGTGAGGTCATGGGTTGATTCTGGCTCTGGCTATCTGCTCTAATAGATCCAAAAGGACTTCTTTCAGGCTGACTCTGTTCATACCAGCTCTTGTACAACAAACTCTCTCATTCATGTCTGTGTGGACCTGGTTTCGTACCCAGGAGCTACAGAAGTAGGCCATCAGTGAAGGTAATGAGAAGCAGACATATAGGTTAATGGTTGTAATTAGGGAGAGAATTTCATAGAGAGACACCAAAGTCAGACTATAGATCAGTGCTGTTTTTGGCAGCCATCTTAGATTTAGTCTTATTTTCAGTCTTCAGGACAAAAACCAAATATTAGTTTTAGTCACATTTTAGTCCTTACTAAACAGTACAGACCAAAAGTTTGGACACACCTCCTTATGTATTTTCTTTATTTTCATGTAGATTCACACTGAAGGCATCAAAACTATGAATTAACACACGTGGAATTATATACTTAACTGAAAATATGTGTTATATTTTAGGTTCTTCAAAGTAGCCACCTTTTGCTTTGACTTTTTACTGCTTCACACACTCTGCATTCTCTTGATGAGCTTCAAGAGGTAGTCACCTGAAATGGTTTTTACTTCACAGGTGTCCCCTGACAGGTTTAAAAAGACTGATGTTTTGCCTTATAAATGGGGTTGGGACAATCAGTTGTGTTGTGCAGAAGTCAGGTGGATACACAGCGGATAGTCCTACTGAATAGTGTTAGAATTTGCATTATGGCACGAAAAAAGCAGCTAAGTAAAGACAATTGAGTGGCCATCATTACTTTAAGAAATGAAGGTCAGTAAGTCAGAAAAATTGGCAAAACTTTGAACTGTCCCCAAGTGCAGACACAAAAACCATCAAGTGCTACAAAGAAACTGGCTCACAGGAGGCCCGCCCCAGAAAAGGGAGACCAAGAATCACCTCTGCTGCGAACCATCATTTATTTTTCAACAGGACAATGACCCCAAGTACACCTCCAGGCTGTGCAAGGGCTATTTGACCAAGAAGTAGAGTGATAGGGTTCTGCATCAGATGACCTGGCCTCCACAATCACCGGACCAGAACCCATTCAAGATGGGTTAGGGTGAACTGGACCGCGGAGTGAAGGCAAAAAGGTCAACAAGTACTAAGCATCTCTGGGAACTCCTTCAAGACTGTTGGAAGACCATTTCAACTGGTTTTCCTTAGATAGAAAAATTTGAATAAATTTGATTGTATGAGCTGGTCTCAAGAGCCTTGAGATGACATGTGCCGTGAACTGGCGCTACAGAAATAAACTGAATTGAATTGAATAGGTGACTGATGTAGAGTGCTGGTTTCGTATTTAAACATGCCATTGTACACTACTCAAACAAATTAAAGGAACACTTTGTAATCAGAGTATAGCATCAAGTTAATTAAACTTCTGGGATATTGATTTGGTCAGGTAAGAAGCAGAGGGCTGTTAATCAGTTTCAGCTGCTTTGGTGTTAATGAAATTAACAACAGGTGCACTAGAGGGGCAACAACGAGACGACCATTAAAACAGCAATGGTTTTACAGGTGGACGCCATTGACATTTTTTCCCCCTCCTCATCTTTTCTGACTCTTTTTCACCAGTGTTGCATTTGGCTAGGGTCACTGTCACTACTGTTAGCATTAGGGGCTACCTGGACCCTTCAGAGGTTGCACAGGCAGTCCAACTCCTCCAGGATGGCACATCAATACGTGCCATTGCCAGAAGGTTTGCTGTTTCCCAGCACAATCTCAAGAGCATGGAGGAGATTCCAGGAGACGGCAGTTACTCCAGGAGAGTTGAAAAGGCCCGTAGAAGGTCTACAACCTATCAGCAGGACCGGTATCTGCTCTTTTGTGCAAAGAGGAGCACTGCCAGAGCCCTACAAAATGACCTCCAGCAGGTCAATGCTGTGAATGTCTCTAACCAAACAATCAGAAACAGACTTAACGAGGGTGGCCTCAGGGCCCGACGTCCTCTAGTGGGCCTGTGCTCACTGCCCGGCACCGTGGAGCTCAATTGGCATTTGCCACAGAACACTGGAATTGGCAAGTCTGCCACTGGCGCCCAGTGCTTTTCACAGATGAGAGCATGTTCACCCTGAGCACATGTGACAGACGTTAAAGGGTCTGGAGAAGCCGTGGAGAACGTTATGCTGCCTGTAACATCATTCAGTATGATCGGTTTGGTGGCAGTCAGTGATGGTCTGGGGAGGCATATCTATGGAGGGACGCACAGACATATACAGGCTAGACAACGGCACCCTGACTGTCATTAGGTATCGGGATGAAATCCTTGCACCCACTGTCAGACCCTATGCTGGTGCAGTGGGTTCTGGGTTCCTCCTGGTGCACGACAATGCACATGTGGCGAGAGTAAGCAGGCGTTCCTGGAGGATGAAGGAATTGATACCATTGATTGGCCCCCATGCTTCGCTGACCTAAAACCAATAGAACACCTATGGGACATTATGTTTCGATCCATCCGACGCCGCCAGGTTGCACCTCAGACTGTCCAGGAGCTCAGTAATGCCCTGGTCCAGATCGGGGAGGAGATACCCCAGGACGCCATCTGTCGTCTCATTAGGAGCATGCCCCGACGTTGTAAGGCATGCATACACGCACATGGGGGCCATACAAATGACTGAATACCATTTTGAGTTGCTGCAATGAAATTTCAGCAAAATGGATTAGCCTGCATCATCATTTTTTTACTGTAATTTTTGAGGTGTCTTTGAATTCAGCCCTCTGTAGGTTGATTATTTTCATTTCCATCAAATAATGTGGTTTCCTTTTTTCCTAACACATCACCCAACCCATATCAGTATAAATAAACAGCATGAGTTTTTTTCCCCCATTGAGATCTGATGTGTTTTCAAAGTATTCCTTTATTTTTTTTCAGCAGTGTATAAAGAGTTCTCTAATTTCTTTCTGATACGATCATCAGAGATATGTACCTCTCAGATGAGCTGCTGATAGCCCAAGGTGCTGATGAGGCCCGCTTGGTTCCAACAGGCAGGTCCGTTGGTCTCTTGTTCGTAAATGTTGGCAGAGGTTCTACTGAAGTCGGAGTGGACCTGGAAATGGATGAGAGCGGAACAGATGGTACTTCTTCTCTCTGATCCTCAAGGGTCTCAGTGGGTTTTGACAGTCTGTCCGTTTTTAAGATGTCCTCATCCTCGTTGTGTCCTACGCTCTGTTGTTTACATGGTCCAGCTGCTGCATCAGCGTTTCTCCCTGGAATGCAGGACTCAGAGTCTGTTGGCTTAGGAAGGATGGTACCTGTTGTCCAAACACAGCATCCATCACCTTGCTCCAGCCAGCTGCTGAGCGAGAAAATCATCACCATTAAAGTGGTAAATCTGTACAAATCAGAGCTGGAGAATAGGATAGTATGAGATAATTTTTCTATAAATAACTTACCCGTCTGCACTCTGGTGCACTCCAGTCTCAGAATAAACAGGAACAGCCTTCTCTGACTCTACAGCAAAGTCTCTGAACTCTGAAAATCTCCCACCCAGAGCAGCCGACCCTGAGGAGGCACTGTGGATAATAGGCTGGGTTCTGGGGCGCTGAGAGGATCCAGATGCCACAGCACTGTGTGTTGGAGTTACTCCAGGTTGGGCCAGGGCAGAGATGAAGTCTCTGGGCCTAGAAAGAGGGACTCCATTGGTCTGTTGATTACAAGCGGCAGTCACATGTGCCAACAGCAGAAGCTGACAAGGCCGTGCCCCTTTCTTCTGAAACTCTACCAAACAAACAAAAACAAAAAAAACATATTTTAGTCTGTGGAAAATCTCAAAAGTTAAATGTCAGTTTCCTGTGATGAAGATAACCAGACCCTGATGATCATCTCTGAAATTTCCAACATGTTCAGAGATCCATTAAGGAGAAAAAAAATTGATTCAGTTTCAGAGTCCAAAGTCTGGATTCTGTACCACTGGAGCCCGAAAAGGCTCTAAGAGTGAGAGTACCGCCACCTGTGAACTAGCAGGAAGTTCTTCTTTCCTATGTATTCCTGGACTCTAAGCCTTAAACTTTCCTCTCATGTGAAATCGGGTGTCAGATATAATTTTTTTTCCGCTCTGAGAAGAGTCAAACGATTTGGGGATGGAATTGGCTGCTATTTACACACAATAAAAAAACTACCAAATTGAGTAACACAAGCCATGCTGTAATGTAGGCATTGAGGCAAGTGTTCTTGTGGTACCTGACATAAGTTTTTTTTCACTATTTTATTTTTTTGGAAGAGAAGATTCTCAAAATAAAGCATAAAGCTGCAGGCCCAGATTCTGTCCTGATTCAACAATTAAAATATAAATAAATAAAGGTTTTATAAACTCATGTCGAGTGGCTAAACTTTTGCTGTTTCTCTATTTGTGTACTTGTGCGTTCTCATGTGATCGTGTACTTGTGAAACGTCATCAGCCTCAGCCATAGTACTGCTCCAATTCACAAGAACACCAGCTAGAGAACGGACAAAGTCCCCGGATGTTGTTCTCACCCCTCCCTCTTTACCCAGCATGCATCAGAGCAGACATGTCCGTTCTTGAGACTGACAGCTGTCCCAGCATGCACTGCGGCAGCAGCAGCTTTCAATGGAGCGCTCACAGAGCTCAGAGTATTAAGTTAAAACTTAATTCTGTTGCCGTTGTTCAATAGAAGTACGTTTTAAGATCATTTGAGGCGAAAACATTGTACGTTCAAGCATCACTATGTAGTCCCTTTATTGATTTAGTCATTTCTGTCTTTTCTTTTATTTGGCAAAATGTTGATTTAATTTGTGTTTATCTGACTGTGTTCATCATTATTCCAGCATCCAGAATAATTGGCGGCTCACATGAACCAAAGAAGTCTAAACCTTGGATCTGGGCCAGAAGCTCTTTTAGCACAGTTTCAGTTTATCTGTATACCAGATCTATTGTTTTGGCCTTTTGTGGGCTAAATGTTCCAGGGAAATGATTATTCCTGAGCTCATGTTTACATTACAGAACCTGCTAATTCCTAGACTGTGGAGAGCCAACTGAAAATGGACCAACCATTCATCTGATTTTCCCTCCTTTCCTCTTGATTCTTTGTCTTCTCCTCAATCATGGTCTGGTTGTGGGTGGTTTGTTTCTGGGCTTGGTGTTCTGTTTTGCTTTGAGAACCACTCTGGGCTCCATATGGGGTCTCCTTTTCTTGATCTGACGGACTTTTTTCTCTGTTCTGGGTAGAACGCTCGGACAGCCTTGCTGTGACCCAGGCTTGGGTTCTGACGGTGCTGACCCGTTTGTGATGCAGAGGCACTTTCATGGCACCGGCTTTGGCACTGTACATCCGAGCCAGAGTTTGGACCTTGCTTAGAATACGTTCTGAGTTCTCTATAAGGACCGGGTCCGCCACCGGGTTCACCTCAAACAAGCTGATACCGGTGACGTCGGATCCCATCCCTTCAAACAACGCCCTGTTGGCGCTGACGATCCTGGAGTGGCGAGACCATCGACCCACTTTACTCTGACTGGGGAAGCTCTCCAGGTTCTCCTTTGTGTTTGCCTGATGTCCAGTTTTGGTTGTGGAACACATGGATTGGGTTTTATTCTGTGTTTTCTCCTGTACTGGGACCTCTGTTGAAGGTTCTGACTGGCTGCTGGTCAGTTTTGGTTCGTTGGTGTCAGGCTGAGGAACGCCAACATTCTTCTCTTCCTCTTCTTCGCTTTCAGGACTTTGAGAAAGAGACAGTTTTTCTTCTTCTATGGTTCTAGATTCAACGTTCTCTCCTTCCTTTGGTTCCTCCAATGTCTCCTGTAGAGATCCTTTGTAGATGTTCCAGCTTTTATCCAGGAGCTCGGTTTCCTCTTCAGGTAAGGTTTTGGGGTCTAACTCTGTGTTCTGTGGTTCTTTCATCTCATCAGAGCCTGTAGACCCTGCTTGACTCTCTGGATCCACCTCACTGGAGCTCAGTGGTTCCTTCACCTCTCCATGTACTGGAAGCATAGCAGGAGTAGAAGAGGAACAGAGCACGGAGTCTGTATTTACCTCCCCGTCTTCATTCACGCTCGCTTCCTCTCCACGCTTTCCAGGCACACTAAACCGTGAGACAGACTCCTTCACCAAGCCGGCTGGGATCTGTGAGAAACTCTCTCTTCTTCTCGACATTGCTCCTTCTCTTGGCTCTTCCTCTTCCTCAGCTTCATCCTCCTCAGCCTCTGCAGCTGCTTCGTAGTAACTTCGGATCTTTTCAATAATCTTCTTGTCCTTCTTGGTCAGGTTGGAACCCTTTTTAGGTATGGGAAACCTCTGGATGGGTTGATGAAGGACATCTTGACTTTGGGGAGATGCTGCCGATTCTTCATCCAAGTCTGGTAGCTCACCGCTGATGTTCGTTTTTTCTTCTGGAGATAGGGAGAGCTGAAGAACTGATGATGGAAGTATTTCCAGCATCTGTTCTGCTTCCTCATTACTTTCTTTTCCTCCCTCTGTTGTCTTCTCTATTCTGTCCCGTTCCATCTCCTCCACCTCACCAGCAACATCTGGAATTTCCTTAACCTCTTCTGTCGCCCTCTTGCTGTCATTGGATGGATCTTCTTCTTTGATGCCTTCTTCTTCCTGGTCATATTCAGAGAGTAGTCTTTGCTCCGGGCTTGCAGCGATTGGAGGCAATGGGCAGGTGAAGCAGGTCTGGTTTGCTGGAGACTCGAACACACTGGTAGGCTCCTGGATTTGGTCCTGGAAAGCCAATAAAGCACAAACAGATTATTGCTCTGTTAAATTCAAATAGAAATGTGTTAAGTAGACGGTTCTAACCATGGCGGTGAGTCCTTCTCGTACTCTACTCTGGTTGATGAACTCCAGGATCTCCTCTGTGATGGACAAAGTAGGAGGAGGTCTCAGGGTGGCCAGCTCCTCTTCCTCCTGGATTAAAAATTCAATGATTGATTTATATTTATCATCCATCCATCAGTCTTGGACCTTGCTGTGTGTCTGTGCTCATTACCTCCCCCTGCTGGTCCGATCCCAGACATAGTTTTATCCTCGGCTCATCCCGCTCCATCTCTACCTCGATAACCGATGAGGCGAGAGTACTGCTGCTGCCTGCAGAACCCAGACTCTCTGCAGGACATAGCTCTCCCTCGCTGCCCGCCTGCTGCAATGCAACATCTACAGGTCACCCATTTGGTTCAAGAGATTCCCAAATTCCCACATCTCTGGAATTTGACAAGATTTGAATGGATTATTTTGTTTCTTTTTAGCATTTCTAATGAGCTGTGTGTCTCTATAACAGGAATCATCCTGGTGACCTGAGAACTGGAAGTCTGTGTTTCAGAAATTGTTTTCACTGCTCAAAAAAGGTTTCCTAATCCCCCCCCCACCCCCAACCCATGCACCATTCTTTTACTTTCTCTTCTGGGAGTCATTTTCCTGCAATTGACTTGCGAAGCGATCAGAAATCTCAGACCTCATTGGCAGTGTTGGGCACGTTACTTTGAAAAAGTAATTAGTTATAGTTACTAGTTACTTCTCCCAAAAAGTAACTGAGTTACTAACTGAGTTACTCCACAATAAAAGTAACTAGTTACTAGTAAAAGTAACTATTGCGTTACTTTTGCGTTTCTTGCCCCCGTAACCCTCACCACCCAGCCCCCACCGTCTCGCGGTGTGATTCAAAAGCCAGCTGAATAGAGCGGACGACAAAGACAAGAACCTGCAGAGAGTTTTGCATTTATTGCAACTCAATGTAAATGACATCAGGGGGGAACGAGATGTGAAGTTTTTTAACAGGGCGTTCAGATCTGGTGAGTATATGAAATTAATAACTGGGGATGTCTAATTCTGAAATCCTGTGTGTTTGGGTTGTTATAGATACTGCAACATCTATCTATCATCTATCTATCTAGATGTATACTCTGTGTGTGACATAAAATATGGATCTCCATCCCTGCCACAAAGGCCATCAAATAATGTTTAAAATAAAAAATACAGTAGGTTGAAAAGGCAGAGTATCCATCCATCCATCCATCCATCCATCCATCCATCCAGATTTCTCCCTTTCTCCATATAGGCTATCAGTTCTGGCTGTTGTCAGGTTAATCATTTGATCGTTCACGCTCTCCATAGTTCTCCTGTGGCGCGAGCACAGGGCGACTGGTGCGCGCCTTTAGCGAGCATGCGCGTTTCCTGTCGCTTGCGCGGTGACTCGTGCCGCCTGCGCTGTGCGGAGATGCAGAGGAAACCGTATCTGATGGGGAAACGCAGCTCGACGTAACACCGGTATTTCCATGTGGAAAACGCTGTTTTGCTGCTGGAGTCATCCTCACTCTCCATCTCTCTGTGTGTGCTGTACGTTAACACCCACCAGCAGAAACACCCACCTACCCAACTGACAGACGGAATCTCACTATACATCAGCCATTCTCATCCTCCCCTCTCTCATGACAAGGCGCGCACCTCTGGATGACCTAAAAAATAATCTTTAATATCTCTTAAACAAAAGTAGCACAAACATAATTTTTTTTTGCACAAATCTGCACTAACGTTGCACTAACCATTCAGTCTATTTGCAGAGTTTTTTGACGTGGGTGGGGTGTCGGCTTCACGCAGCTGCGCACGAGTCCTATCATGAAAAAAGGTTCATTGTGCGACCTGAGTAACGCGCAGTAACGGGGTGTCTGCAATGGTAACTGCGTTATAGTTACAGCCAAAGTATTTAGTTAGATTACTCGTTACTAAAAGAAGGTAACGACGTTAGTAACGCCGTTACTTTCAACGCCGTTAGTCCCATCACTGCTCATTGGTAAACCCAAACCAAACATTTCCTTTTTTTTTTTTTTATAACTTTTTTAATACAATGGCGGCCTGTTTAAGGATATTTGGCAGAGCGTTCCAGTCACGAGTGGCAACAGATTGAAAAGAAGCCAGACCAAAAGTACATCATGCATCAGTGGTTCAGTCATGTCCCTCATCTGTGCTACCTTTCGCGACTGCTAACATTCACTCCTAACTTAATACTGGAATTGTCCCAATGCTGAGACAAGACTGCAGGTATTAATGCTATACTGAAACAAAAACCTTAATCAGAGCCCAAGACTTATAATAATTTTTGTCCCATCTCCAAGTGACTATTAATCTCCAAAATAAACTAAACTTGTCAAAAAAATCTGATGGTGCCTTTCAGACCGCACCGCTGGGAGTTCACCGCTCTGCATTTTAGATGCACAGTGTTCACACCCTGGAACGCGTCATCCAGTTGGAGGAGCTGTAGCTGCATGAAGCTGACAACCCACCAAAAGAAATACACAGAATGATTATTGCTTCTTTACTGGAGGTTTCTGCACTTAAAATCATCATTCATTAAAAAAAGATCATGTGTGCTGCTGTTGTTTCAGAGATATTAAAGGTCATTTATTAGGTCACCCACTATCCCCCACATTAAGCTTGATCAAAATGATCTAACCTAATTTTTCAGTGCTACATGGTTTGTGCAGGTAAAACTTTTGTGCTGATTTTGTTTTTAAGATAGAATTATTTCTAATTACGGCCAATGAGAGCCAGCTCCCACGTCAAAGGATGAAAGAGAGCACATACAGTTAGTTACAATAAGAGGAAAAGGACTATACACTGGAAATATTATGTAGAAAAAAGTTACATTTCTTAAATTAAGTGTATTTATCTTTAATTTGATTAGGTATATAAGATATTTTGCCAATGGAATGAGGATTTTTACTCTTAAAATAAGATAATTAGATAATATGGACTTGAAATAAGACAATGCAATTTTGTTTTCTCATTTTAAATGTAAATTGTCTTATTCCATCGGCAAAATGTCTCTTTTGCCTCCTCAATATGAGAAAAAATGCACGTATTTTAAGAAAAAAGGACTTATCTAGACATCAATTTTTTCCAGTGTACTCCTACATCTATAAACCAAGGTGTTGATGGCAGCAGCACAGCTGCACTAGAATAAACTGACATCTAGATAAGTTGTTTTTTCTTCAAATAAGTGCATTTTTTCTTGAATTGAGGAGGTAAGTGTGAAACTTTGCCAATGGAACAAAACAATTCAGATTTAAAATAAGAAAAGCAATTGCATTGTCTTATTTCAAGTGCTTTTTATCTAATTGTCTTATTTTAAGAGTAAATATTCTCATTGGCAGATCATTTTATTTTTCTACCTAAATTAGGGGTATATACACTTAATTTAAGAAATGTTGTCTTATTTCTGGATCGTTTTTGCAGTGTAGCAGAGCTGTCTCTCGCTGTTCTCCCAACCTTTTGAATTCTCTCCCATCAGACATCCTTAATATTCTCAGAAACTTTACTGCTGTTTAAATTAAGACTCCAAACACATTTTCAAGTGTGCTTAATCTGTTATTTGAACCTTTATTGGTGGGTTGTATCTGTTTGATATCTGTTTTTTAATCTCCGTTTGTTAACTG